>JAPDPK010000165.1:655000-1132500 GCA_031772115.1 Heritiera littoralis | reverse complement strand
TTATACTTGATTTATATTTATATATATTTCATAAATATAAAATAATCTTTGTTTAATTATTATGTTATAAGGTTTCGGTTTTTTTTCTTCTTTAGCCGTTTTTTACTCGTCTCACTCTCTTTGCATCTCTTCTCCGGATCAATTGGATCCTGCTCTACCGGTTAGATGTTTATTACTTGTTGTAGTTGCCCGTTTGATTTTCTAAACCTGCAGTCTACAATTTGTGCAAAAGTTTTAGAGTTGAGCATTTTAATCAAATGCATAGGAATACTTGCCTTCCCTATTATGTTTGAGCTGGTTGTCAGTCCTCATCATCATATTTAGAGCCTTTCCCTTAATACTAAGTATGCTACATGAATCAATATATTAAATCACGTTAAGTCATCAACATGAATTCTCTTCCTTTACTCATTCCTCTCCAAAACAATGTGTTTTCTCAATTCTCACGCCACCATATCTTTTCAAATGACTTTCTTTCAAGTCTTTTTCAGTTTTTCCCTAACCTTGACCCTTTTTTATAATTCATAGTCTTCATTCTCCTAATTGGGATGTCCACATGCCTACATCATATGTGTCTAAACCAACGTAAATGATTGTCACTTATATTGTCTTTGATAGGTACCACTCCAACATTGTTATGAATGTCTTTATTTCTTATTCTATTTTTTCTCATATATCTATGTGAAACCCCCAATTTTCATGTAATTCCTCCATGTTTGTAAAGTATTTCAATTCCATATGATTAAATAAACATGAAGTTGATGTGTAATTGATGCATAAATGATGTATGAATGATGTATGGAATATAGAAGAAATAATAAAATTGAATGTCAATAAGTCAAATAAATTATGTCAATATCAGGAAAATAATTGAAGTAGGAAAGAAAATAAAATCAGATTTTTATTTGGTAATTAAATGGATGAATGGTTGAGATGAGAAGGAGGAAAAGAGAAATTAAATGGGTCAAATAGTCAATTAGAGGATTAATGGCTGAGATGAGAGGATAAAGCATGCAATTAATGCATGTTGCATGACTCACCACCCTCATCATCATCACCCACGGCAGCAACCCTTCCAGCCTTCTCCCTCTCGTTCCATTCAAGTTTCCAAGTTTCCATTCCATAGTCACCTTGACAAACCCCCTCATCCATCCACCAATTCATTTAGTTTATTGAATGAAAAATGATCCTTGCCACTAGACTAAGTGATATCTAGAGTTTGGTGGATTGATTCCAAGTATTGGAGGAGATCTCAAAGTTTGAGATTTTGGTCTCTAGTGAAGGTAAGAGAAGAAGATGATTCCTACAACTTTGTTTATGATTTGGAGTTGTTTTAAGTTAGTACGATATATGTATAATGATGGTTTAAAGATTTGAATTGATATGATGATTTTAGGTTGAAGAAGTGAAAAGCTAAGGTTGACGCATCAAGTGATCTTGCGTTCTCGAAGGAATTGAGGTAAGAAATTTATGTAACGGACGTAAGGCGACTATGTCCGCATATTTTATGATGTTTTGATGTGGTTTGGAGAGATGTACTAGCTGTTTTGTGTAGGAAAAATGACATTTCGGACTTGTCTCCTAGTGCCAAATAGGTTAGGAGCAGCCGACTGCCTTAAGTAGCAGCCGACTGCCTAGAGACAACCAAAACACTGTTTTTCAAAAACTGATTCAAACCAGTCGACTGCTATGTAAGCTAGTTGACTGCTATTTACCCAGAAGCATTCTGTTTCAAACCAGTCGACTGCTATATGGGACAGTCGACTGCTATTTGCCAAAATGCATTCTGTTTCAAAACCAGCCGACTGCCTATGAGACCAGTCGACTGCTAATTTTCTAGAAGCATTCTGTTTCAAAAACAGTCGACTGCTATTTCTTAAGAAGCATTTTGTGTGAGATCCCCAATTTTCATGTATTCCTCCATGTTTGTGAAGTATTTTAATCTAATATGATTAAATAAATATGAAGTTGATGTGTAATTGATGCATAAATAATGTATGATTAATGTATGGAACATGTAAGGAATAAATAGAATGGGAAGTAATTAGTCAAATGAATTATGGTGATATCAGAAAATGAATAAAGCATGAGAAAAGAAGAAAAATCAGAAATTTGATTGGTGATTAAATGGATGAGTAATATGGAAGAGGAATTAAAAGGGTCAAATGGTCTTGAGACAAGGGATAAAGCATGGCTGAGATTGATGATGAGATAAGCATGCAATTAATAAAGTTAATGACTCATCATCCCTCCCATCACCTCACGCCAGCCCTCTTCCAGCCCTCTCCATCGTTCCATTCAAGTTTCCAAGTTTCCATCCCAATTTCCTTGACAAACCATCCCATCCTTTCATCGATCCAACTAGTTTGTTGAACAAGAATCAATCCTTGTCACTAGACTAAGTGATATCCAAAGTTTGGTGGATTGATTCCAAGAATTGGAAGAGATCTCAAAGTTTGAGATTTTGGTCCCTAGTGAAGGTAAGAGAAGAAGATGATTTACTCAATCTGGTTTATGGTTTGGAGTTGTTTAGTCAATCTGGTTTATGGTTTGGAGTTGTTTTGAGTTAGTATGATGTATGTATGATGATTATTTAAAGATTTGAATTGATGTGATGATTTTAGGTTGAAGAAGTGAAAAGCGAGGACTAACGCACTAAGCGATCTTGCGTTCTCAGAGGAATTGAGGTAAGAAATTTATGTAACGGACGTAAGGCAGCTATGTCCGCATGTTTTAATATGATTTTGAACTGCTTTAGGGAGAAATACTAGTTGTCTTTTGCAGGAAAAGTGACATTTTCGAACTTGTCTCCTAGTACCAATTAGGCTAGGGGCAGCCGACTGCCATAAAGGGAAGTCGACTGCCTAGAGACAACCAAAACGCCGTTTTTCGAAAACCGACTCAAACCAGTCGACTGCTATGTAAGCCAGTCGACTGCTATTTACCCAGAAGCATTCTGTTTCAAACCAGTCGACTGCTATATGGACCAGTCGACTGCTATTTGCCAAAATGCATTCTGTTTCAAAACCAGTCAACTGCCTATAGAACCAGTCGACTGCTAATTTTTCAGAAGCATTCTGTTTGAAAACCAGTCGACTGCTATATGGACCAGTCGACTGCCCCATGTATTTTCAAAGATGAAAATATCGGAATTTTAAATGAAATTAATTTCGATAAAAGAATTTATGAAGTAGCAGCTGACTGCCCTATGAGGCCAGTCGACTGCCATGTATGAAAATAGCTTTCAAAGCTTATTTGATTTAAACACAAAAGTGTTTTCTGAAAAAGTATATTATAAATGTTTTGAGACTATGGACTGCGTAATGATTATGCATTTCTGATGGCTAGGTGACTCTGATCAAGTCCTCAGTAATATGTATGTTGAGCGAGGAACCCTAGTCAGGTCCTCAATCCCACATGTGACACCTGACTAGTGTTCACTGTGGATTTCTAAAGGCAGGAGAGAATCCCTGACCTATACGGAGTGCACTACTGTACTAATGCATTATTAGAGTCATATAAATGGGAATGAACGGTTTATATGACGATGCAAGCGCTTAAATAATTGTACATAGTCTCCATTCTATTTCAAAGAATATATGATGTATGTATGAAGTACAAGATGTATGTTTTAAAGTATGTACGAAGTATGATGTTTTAAAGAAAGAAGCTTATGTATGATGTTTTAAAGAAGAAGTATGTAACGCATGTTTTATACGTATGCTATTTAAAAGAAGCGTACAAAGTATGTTTGCCATGTCATTTGAAATAAATATGCATGGTTGCAAACAATGCATGAAAGATGTTTATGATGCATGCTTTATAATGCTTTACATAACATTATAGAGCCAAGTAGGAAAAATGCATATAGAGGCATAGCACGCTCTTTTACGTATTTTTCTTACTGAGTGTAAACTCACCCTTTTACGACCATTTTTCCTACAGATTACCTGAAGTGAGCCTCGCTCCAATTAGTGGAGCTTGATTTTAAAGGATTGCAGTGTACCTTCTCGATACGCTTCCCAGTTAGCTTAGAAGGTATACTCATATGCTTATGTACAGTAAATTGTATTTCAGCTACAGTACAGTACAAGTAGTCTTTATGTATATAAGATGTCGGGGATGTAAGTTAAGATAATGTATGAGATCCTGTGGAAATGGAATGGTATTTATATATATCATTTTATGCTTATGGTTATTGAATAAAAAATTTTTTTGAGCTACTAGATAATTAGCTTAAGAATAAGGGAAGACTGACACTGGATAAACTAAATCAATTAACGTCGGATAAGAAAAGTTAGATGATAAGATGGAGTGACGGGGACGTCACATTTTGTTTGAAAACCAGTCGATTGCTATATGGACCAGTCGACTGCCCCCATGTTTTTTTCGAAATGAAAATAATTTCGATAAAAGAATTTATTAAGTAGCAGCCAACTGCCCTATGAGGCCAGTCGACTGCCATGTATGAAAAGAGCTTTCAAAGCTTATTTGATTTAAACACAAAAGTGTTTCCTGAAAAAGTATATTATAAATGTTTTGAGACTATGGACTGCGTAATGATTATGCATTTCTGATGGCTGAGAGACCCTGATCAAGTCCTCAGTATTATTATGTTGAGCGAGGAACCCTAGTTCGGTCCTCAATCCCACATGTGACACCTGACTAGTGTTCACTGTGGATTACTAAAGGCAGGAGAGAATCCTTGACCTATACAGAGTGCACTACTGTACTAATGCATGATTAGAGTCATATAAATGGGAATGAACGGTTTATATGACGATGCAAGCGCTTAAATAATTGTACATAGTCTCCATCTATTTCAAAGTACAAGATGTAAGAAGAAGTATACGATGTATGTAAGAAGAAGTATACGATGTATGTTTTAAAGTATGTACGAAGTATGATGTTTTAAAGAAAGAAGTTTATGCATGATGTTTTAAAGAAAGTATAAGAAGAAGAAGTATGTGATGCATGTTTTATACGTATGCTAGTTTAAAGAAGCGTACAAAGTATGTTTGCCATGTCAATTGAAATAAATATGCATGGTTGCAAACAATGCATGAAAGATGTTTATAATGCATGCTTTATAATGCTTTACATGTCATTATAGAGCCAAGTAGGAAAAATGCATATAGAGGCATAGCACGCTCTTTTACAAAATTTTCTTACTGAGCGTAAACTCACCCTTTTACGACCATTTTTCCTACAGATTACCTGAAGTGAACCTCGCTCCAATTAGAGGAGCCTGCTTTTGAAAGATTTGAGTGTACCTTCAAAAGACGCTTCCTAGTTAGCATAGAAGGTATACTTATACGTTTATGTAAGGTAAATTGTAATTCAGCTACAGTACAGTACAAGTAGAAATTTATGTATATAAGATGTCGGGGATGTAAGATAAGATGATGTATGAGATCCTGTGGAAAAGGAATGATATATATATATATATATATATCATTTTTATGCTTATGAAAGGTGAATAAAATTTGAGGAGCTATTAGAAAATTAGCTTAAGGATAAGGAATGATTGGCACTGATAAACTAAATCAAATGATATCGTATAAGATGTGAAAAGAAAAAGTTAGATGATAAGATGGAGTGACGGGGACGTCACAGAGTGTTATCAGAGCGATTTGATTGGTAGTTTGTTAGTGTCAAGAAGCTAGAAATAGAGTATATCCCCAATTGTACTGTACTTGTCTGAATATAAATGTATAGTATAGCTGTTTATAGTTATACTAAAGAGCTCCATGATGATTATATTTACAGCATTAGCTCACGAAGAAGAGGTACTAGTAGAGCAAGAGGACGGGGTCGTGAAGAATAGCCCCTAGTTTCGTCTCCTCATCCATCTCCACCGCATAGCCCGAATACTCGACTAGCTAAATGGAAAAGCACATGGAGAACATGGCCACGATGTTCACCCAGTTTATGTCGAACTTCCCAAATGTGGCCACAAGTAACCAAGCAGCTGCACCTGCTATTCCTTCTACCGAAGTAACCCCACCAGCCCCAACTAAGGAAAGGCGGGATCCTAGAGCCTATTGTAGTGTGTCATTGATAAAAGAATTCAAGAAGTTGGATCCGCCCAAGTTTAAGGGGGAAAGAGATCTGCTGACCGCAGAAAATTGGATGAAAGCGGCCCTAAAGTCTTTTGAATACATGCCGTGCTCCGAAAGGGAGAAAGTAGGTTTGGCCGCCTATCTGTTGATTGAGGATGCTGAATATTGGTGGCAAACCACTCGGACCGTGTTAGAGGCCCGATATGATGAAGTCACGTGGGATAGATTTGTGGAGGCTTTTAATGAACAATACATCCCACGCACGGATCATAATAGACTGAAGATTGAGTTCCTATGTTTGACTCAAGGTACGATGACGATGAATCAGTATGAATCTAAGTTCACCACCTTGAGTAGATTCGATCCAGAGGTCCGGAAAGATGAAGGGCATAAGATCTACAGGTTCATCGAGGGATTGAAGTCCGCGATTAGATCTAAACTGTATCCGATGGATATCACCACCTATGGAGAAGCTGTGCGTAAGGCTCAGTTGTGTGAGCAGGACTATGATTTGCCAAGGGTAAAGGCAAGGAACCGATGAAGCGGAAGTCAGATGAGAAAGCTCAGAGTGATAGGTATCCATTCCGGAGAAGTAGACGATCTGAAGGAGTTTCTATAGGTAAGTAAAGTATAGAAAGATGATCTTTAAATTAATTTAATCGTTATATGGAATTATATTGAAATTGAAGTTATGATGATGATGATAATGATATAGGTACTCCTAAAACTACCGGGATCAAGATAAGTGATGAGCGATCCCGATATCCAACTGGAAGTACCACTAGCTCACCGAAGAGTACGATGCAAAGATGTGAGCAATGCGGGAAGTTTCACAGATCACAGCCATGTCGCTTGGCGAGTGGCGCTTGCTTTAGATGTGGGGAGAAGGGGCACATGATTAGGGATTACCCTCAAAGAGATCCGAGGATGCCGATGAATCTGATAAGACCCCTAAACCGCGACCTAAGGCCACTGCTGCCGAGAAGGGAAAGAAAGCTGTGACCCAAGGACGAGTGTTTGCCATCGACGAAGAGTCTACCGATGCCTCGTCCAAAGTGATTAAAGGTAAGATTTACTTGTTTGATGTGAATGTCATAGCATTGTTTGATCCAGGCTCTACACATTCTTTTGTGTCTCCTAAGTTTGCTATGAAAATACCTGTTGAGCCTGAGACTTTAGAACACTTATTAAAGATAAGCACACCTCTTAAGGAATCACAAATGACAGAGTTAGTGTATAGAAATTGTAAGCTACGGGTAGGAGAAAGAGAATCTAAGGCTGACCTAATCCTACTGAATATGTATGGATTTGATGTTATTTTGGGTATGGACTGGTTAGCTAAGAATCATGTTATATTAGACTGTTACGCCAAGAGTGTAACATTCTCTTCACCCGTTAGCTATGTTGTAAATTTTGCAAGTAATTAATATGAAAGCACGTTTGATCTTAATTTGTTTGCATATGAAAGTAATGGATAATATCTATGATGATGTGAAGGATTTGTTGCTTATGTGGAGGACGTAGATCAGAAATGTCCCAGACTCAATGATATTCCTGTAGTCCAAGATTTTCCAAAAGTGTTTCCGGATGATCTCCCAGAACTTCCTCCGGATAAGGAAGTGGAGTTTACGATCGATTTGGTGCCGGGGACTGAGCCCATTTCAAGAGCTCCCTACCGGATGGCTTTGGTAGAATTGGAAGAACTGAAGAAGCAGCTTCAGGAGTTGCTATACAAGGGATTCATACGACCCAGCGTATCCCCTTGGGGTGCTCCTGTGCTTTTTGTCCGGAAGAAGGACGATAGTATGAGGTTGTGCATTGACTACCGATGGTTGAACAAAGTGACAATCAAGAATAAATATCCTCTTCCCAGGATTGACAACCTCTTTGATCAGCTAAAGGGTGCACAAGTCTTTTCCAAGATAGACTTGAGATCGGGATATCACCAGTTGAAGATCCGAGATGAAGATATCCCTAAGACTGCATTCAGGACACGGTATGGCCATTATGAATTCTTGGTGATGCCGTTTGGATTAACCAATGCACCCGCAGCATTCATGAATTTGATGAATGATGTGTTTAAGTAGTACTTGGACAAATTTGTCATTGTCTTCATCGATGACATCTTGGTGTACTCGAGGTCATGGGAAGAACATGAGCAGCATTTGAGGATTGTTTTGGAGACCCTCAGAGATCGAGGATTGTATGCCAAGCTAAGTAAATGTGAGTTTTGGCTCAATTATATCTCCTTTTTAGGTCATGTGATCAGTAAAGATGGAGTTTCAGTTGATCCATCAAAGATTGAAGTGGTGGTCCAATGGGAGAGACCGAAGACGGTAACGGAGATTAGGAATTTCTTGGGTTTAGCTGGCTACTATAGAAGGTTTGTAGAGGGTTTCTCGAAGCTAGCTGCTCCATTGACGCGCTGTGAAATCCCCCAATTTCATGTGAATTCTCTATGATTGTAAAGTAACTCGGCTTAAATGAAGTAAATAGATATGAGAATTATGAAAGGAAAATGATGCATGGAACATGGGAGAAGTAATGAGATGGAAGATTTAACAGTCAAGGAAATTAAATTGATGTTATAAGAATAATTGAGGTATGAGCAAAGAATTAATATCAGAAAATTGTGTAAGCAAAGACAAGTGTTATATGGAAGAAAGGAGACCAATTAAATGAATGGTCAAATGATAATGGTTAAAGGTTAAGATGAAAGGATTTAATTGGATAATGATAAAATAGATATCAAAATTTTATGTAGTTAAATGATATAGGTGACTAATATGAGAATGGAAGAAGAAGAGAATTAAAATATCAGACATTTAATGTAATTAAAATAGACATGTGTCATATGATAAAGAAAAGAGAATTAATGGTCAAATGTTAATGGTCAAGGGAAGTATGGCTGAGATTTGGATGAGATGATTAAGTGATAAAGAAGCATTAAATGAACTTGATGAATCATCCCCATCAGCCTTCACCAACGTCAGCCACTCTTTCCAGCCCTCTCCCTCTCGTTCTCTCCATTTCTCCAAGTTTCCATAAGCTTCCATTCCTATTCCCCTTGATAAACACTCTTGTTTAGCAACCAAATCGTTTAGCTAGTTGAACGAAAATTGATCCTTGTCACTAGACTAAGTGATATCCGAAGTTTGGTGGATTGATTCCAAGTATTGGAGGAGATCTCAAATCTAGAAAATTGGTTTCTAGTGAAGGTAAGAGAAGAAGATGATTCTTGCAATTTCGTTCATGATAGGGAGTTGTACTGAGCTGATATGATATGTGTATAGTGATTAATTTAAAGGTTTGCTTTGGTATGATGATTTCAGATTTGAAGGAGTGAAAGCTAGGGTTGACGCACCAAGTGATTTCGTGTTTCCGAAGGAATCGAGGTAAGAAATTTATGTAACGGACGTAAGGCGGCTATGTCCGCATGTTTTATGATATATGTATGTGGTTTGGAAAGAAACACCAGCTAATTTCATGCAGGAAAAATGACATTTTCGGACTTGTCTCCTAGTACCAATTAGGCTAGGGGCAGCCGACTGCCTTAAAGGGAAGTCGACTGCCTAGAGACAACCAAAACGCCGTTTTTTGAAAACCGACTCAAACCAATCGACTGCTATTTACCCAGAAGCATTCTGTTTCAAACCAGTCGACTGCTATTTGCCAAAAATGCATTCTGTTTGGAAACCAGTCGACTGCTATATGGGACAGTCGACTGCTATTTGCTAAAATGCATTCTGTTTCAAAAACAGTCGACTGCTATATGTACCAGTCGACTGCTATTTCTTAAGAAGCATTCTGTTTGAAAACCAGTCGACTGCTATATGGACCAGTCGACTGCCCTTATATGTTTTCAAAGATGAAAATATCAGAATTTTAAATGAAAATAATTTCGATAAATGAAAGTATGAAGTAGCAGCCGACTGCCCTATGAGGCCAGTCGACTGCCATGTTTTGAAAAGAGGTTTTCAAACCTATTTTCAAAAAGTATGAAATGTCATGGCAAGAAGCTATATGGCATATGTTTTGAGATTATGCACTTTCATGTTTCTAGTAGGGGCTCTAATCAAGTCCTGAAATAATGTATGTTATGGGCTGAGGAACCATAAGTCAGGCCTCAGTCGCTACAGAAAGACACCTGACTAGTGTTAACTGTAGCCACCAACAGTTGGCCAATCTGTCTATATTACATGTTCGGCTAATGGAGGATTCCTGGCCCTACGGGGTACGCCACATGATGATGATGATGCAGTGCATAACTCCATAAAAGTACAAATAGTTTTTATGTTATCAAAAACTATATGTATATGCGATTTCAAAGAATAAAGAAATCGAAAGTACTTGGTGTACTTGTATAAGAAGTTTTAAAAGAAGTATATGATGTATGATTTCAAGAAAGTATAAGATGTTTTAAGAGAAGTATGTATGTATGTAAATGATATTTGAAAGAAGTACTTGAAGTATGTTTTGAATGAAGTATATGACGTATGTTTTCCATGATGATTTAAAAGAAGTATATGATGGGTGTTTGCATATGCTACTTTAAAGAAGCACATGATTTACTTGATTTATAAGCATATGCTATTATGAACTTTCTATATTTGATAAAAGTACATGAATACGCTTTATAATAATTTTACATGACATTATAGAGCCAAGTAGGAAAAATGCATATAGAGGCATAGTACGCTCTTTTACATATTTTTCTTACTGAGCGTAAACTCACCCTTTTACGACCATTTTTCCTACAGATTTCATGAAGTGAGACTCGCTCCGATTAGAGGAGCCTGATTTTGAAAGATCGCAGTGTACCTTCTTGATACGCTTCCCGGTTAGCATAGAAGGTATACTTATATGTTTATGTATAGTTAATTGTAATTCAGCTACAGTACAGTACAAGTAGCAATTATGTTTATAAGATGTTGGGGGATGTAAGTTAAGATGATGTGTAAGATCCTGTGGAATGGAATGATATTTATATATATCATTTTATGTTTATGGAAAGTAAATAAATTTGTATGAGCTATTAAATAATTAGCTTAAGGGTAAGGAATGATTGGCACTGATGAACTAAATCAATTAATGTCGGATAAGATAATAAGAAAAAGTTAAGTGATAAGATGAAGTGGCGGGGATGTCACACGCGCTTAACGCTCAAGGAAGTGAAGTACGAGTGGGATGAAGCCTGTGAGAGTAGCTTCCAAGAGTTGAAGCACAGGCTGACGACTGCACCGATTCTCACCATCCCTAGTGGTTCAGGTGGATTTGCGGTGTATAGTGATGCCTCAGGGCAAGGTTTGGGATGTGTGTTAATGCACCATGGTAAGGTAGTAGCCTATGGTTCTCGACAGCTAAAGGACCATGAAAAGAACTACCCGACTCATGATTTGGAGTTAGCTGCAGTAGTATTTGCCCCGAAGATATGGAGGCATTATGTCACACCCCGGAAACGTGGAAGTTTTGGGCTAAAATTTTTTTTTTTATACATTTAATCTTAATTTCTTACTTGGGTTGCATTCCTGCCAGTATCTCATCATACTTTTCCAACCACAGAAACATCACAATATTTTTATAAAATATTTCATTCACATTATATTGACTTATTTCTCCAGGTAATGCTTACATTCATACGATATCGATTACATCCCAAAAGTATTATTACATACAAATATCTGTGCCTACAGGACGTCTGGTATCAAAATATGAGTATACCTTACGTGAGTACAAAAAATGGCCGGAGGAGAGACGTATCCCTCAGCCTACGTCATATGCGCAACAGGCTAGGAGATGATCACTGCAAATAATCTGGTAGAGTAGGGGGTGAGCTTTTTGGAAAGCCCCGTAAGAAATGCATTTAAAATAGTTATAGCATCTATATATATGCAGAAAACAATGCCATAATAATGCATTTCATACTTTCAAACATTGTTAGTATGATATTCTTTAATACATATATATATATGTCAAAATTCATACTGGATCAACATACATCTTACTTTAAAAATTTAAATTCAAAATTAATAAAACATATCATACAGTTCATGGAGACTAGGCAGAATCATATAGCCAGTATGCGGGTCATGACACTTACTTCTTCCTCCGAAGAGGGAACGGAATACCTATGGCCATGGTATGGGCTGTAGACCTGATCAGAGTCGTACAGCGAACATACACCACGAAGGACCAACATACCCACAAAGGATGAAACATACACAATGTGGGCGAGGACATGCACGACGTGGCTAAACTTATGCCACAATGTGGCAAGCATGACAGGCAATAACAAAAACTATAGGAAGGCCTTAGTCTCAAATCTTACTTACTTTTGTAACTTCTTAAATCATACATTTGATACAAAATAGTAAGGACCGGGCGTGCCAGGTCTAAGTTAGCCTGGGGTGTGCCACTCCGATACCTTTTTCGGAAAACATATTTATTTCATGTCATACTTAAAACATTATGGAAACATATGCATAGAAATTATAAGGTGCGTTTAGCTAATTATCAAAAGATTATGGAAATTAATTTCGGAATAAAATTCATGCTTCAAACATTTCTTTAAAATTAGCGATGAAAGTAAGGGATACCATCACAACTTTAAATTACATCCCTTACCTCAGTACACTGTAGAGCAACGCCTTATGTTGCACCCTTATGCTTCTTATCTCTCCGAATTATAAACTGTCAAGTCAAAATTTGACATAATTAATTTTCGGTATTAAATTTCCTCCTTGTCTAATTCTTAATTAAATTCTTATTACTTAGAATATTATAATTTCTTAAAATTTCACAGTGTGGCCGAATGACCTTGAATAAATGTAGGTATCTTCTCCACTTAATGTATATATGTATCACTTATTTTTCATGTAGGTCAACTTAACCTCTATTGGTTTCTTTTCCTTTATTTTTCTGCCACTTATATCCAAACCGAGAGCTCCCTTTTCTTTTTATTTTCCTACCCAAATTGGCTTTATTTTGGCTAGGTAGTTTACTCCTTTAAAATGTCTATATATATTAACTTTATTGGTACAATACCTAGCTATTTAGTCAATCCAAACTAACCTTTTCTTTCATTTCTTTTGCTGTCTAAACCGACAGCCTCTTTCCCTCTTATTTTGTAATTCACGTTGGCTTCAATTTTGTCTTAACAATAAGGATATATCTAGTATATCATAGGTTGCTAATATTCTACCATTCACACACATAAAGTCATCTAAAAGTCAATCAAACCATTTATCTATTCTTTCCATTTTCGGTTGCTTCTCCCAGCCATATAAATTTCTTCATTTTCGGCTATACAACAGCCCAGATTTTCTTCATTCATCAGCCACAATTGTTGACTATAAGTAAACATGAATTCTCCTTTCCCTTGTTTCACGTAGAACCCCACTTAATTTTAATACTCAGCCCCTCTTAACTGATCATCTTACTCACGTTTCTAGCTCATTTATTTTTCATAGCTGTAATAGTTTCATGCTCAGCTTGGTTTCATGTTATCATATCAGTAAAATAAAATCTTTCTTCTTTCTAAACCCTTACAACCGAACCCTAGGTTTAGCTTATAAATATTTTTTTAGTTCAAACCAAAGCTATAAACAATATATTCTTGATCAGTACAACCATAACTAAAGAACAAGAAGCTTAAAACTGAAGTTGGACGTTACCTGTACAAGGAGCAGATCTGTCCACCTAAATCAGTTTCTGTTTTGAGGTTTCGGTTAAACTCTTTAGTGGTTCTTTGAAGCTCATAAATCCAAGTTTATTTTGCCTTAAGAACTTAGGTTAATTGCTGAAGAAGAGGAAGGTTCTGCTAGGGATAAGGAAGGCTACTCGACATACCATTCAGAGGGAAGAGTTTCGGTGATGAAGGTTGAAGATGAAGATGACTACGGGAAGAAAAATAAAGCAAAAGAGTTATTTTAAGTAGACTTCAACAGCCTTCATTTAAAAGCCTTCTTAATTGCCTACTTCTTTTTATTTCTTTTCTTGTCTTGTCCGGTGGAGCAAAAGAAATGAACAAGAAAGTCAATACTATAATTTCTGCCAACCTAAGGAAACAAGGAGAAGACTTTCTCTTGTCTTCTTTTATTTATTTTGTCTTTTCTTTTCTCTTGTTTATCTACTACTCAATTCTCCAACCGAAGTTCCATCTAAATAGCCAACCAATTTTTTTTTTCTATCTTTTCTTTGTCATCTGTTGACCAAGCCGTGAGCCCTCTTTCTTTTCTGTTTTCTACGTTGGCTTCCATCTAGTCTTTACATTATGATCATATCTATTATATCTTAGGTTGTCAAAAGTCTAGTGTTCACATGTATAAAGTCAAGAAAATTAACCTTTACTTCTCTTAGCCATTTAGATCAACCGAAACCTCCTTTTCTTTCTTCTTATTCTTTCATTTCTTCATGCCGCCAACACTCTTCCATTTTGTCCAAATTAAAATTTGCAATATCCATTTAATTATTTATTCCATCCTTTATGTAATAATTTCCATACTTATATTTATTTTATCTAGAATTAAAATTCTCTATGTAAAAGACACTATTCTTATATATTTAATTCCTCAAAATATTATCAATAATTTCTTTATTGATAATTTGTTCATATACATGTACAACTATAGTATAAGAAAATGAGATCTCACATTCTCCTCACCTTATAAGAATTTGGTCCTCCAAATTCAAGCTGGTTCATTAAACAAATGCGGGTACTTTTCTTTCATGAGGCTCTCTAGCTCCCACGTAGCTTCCTCTGTTGTGTGGTGCTGCCAGAGAATCTTAACCAATGGAATACTTTTAGATCGAAGTACCCTTTCCTTTCTGTCAAGGATCCGGATTGGCTGCTCAACATAGCTCATATCTCCCTGAATATCTAATGGTTGGTATTCAATAACATGGGAGGGATCCGGATGATACTTCCTCAACATAGAGACATGGAAGACGTTATGTATACCAGAAAGCTGTGGTGGTAAAGCTAACCGGTAAGCAACATCCCCAACTCTCTCCAATATCTCAAATGGACCAATGAAACGAGGACTTAATTTTCCTTTCTTTCCGAAGCGCATGACACCCTTGCTCGGAGATACTTTTACAAATACAGAGTCCCCAACTTGAAATTCAAGTGGCCGTCTACGTACATCAGCATAACTTTTCTGTCTACTTTGGGCAACCTTGAGTCTATCACAAATAGTCCGAACACCCTTAGCTGCCTCTTCAACGAGATCAGGGGCTAAAATCTTACGGTCACCCACTTCTTCCCAAGCCACTGGGGATCTACATCTCCTGCCATATAGAGCTTCGTATGGTGCCATTCCGATGCTGGCATGATAACTATTATTATAGGCAAACTCTGCGAGAGGCAAGTGGTCATCCCATGAACCCTTAAAATCTAGTGCACACGCCCTCAACATGTCCTCTAAGGTCTGAATAGTCCGTTCGGACTGACCGTCTGTCTGAGGATGGTAGGCGGTGCTCAAATGTAATTGAGATCCCATGGCTTCCTGAAAATGAGTCCAAAATCGAGAGGTGAACCTGGAATCTCTATCAGAAGTGATGCTCACGGGAGCCCCATGTAATCGAGCAATCTCGCTAACATACAAGTCTGCCAATGTACTCAGTGAATCTGTGCTCTTAATGGCAAGAAAATGGGCACTCTTAGTCAATCTATCAACAATAACCCAGATCGCATCATGACCTCTCCGGGTTCTCGGTAAGCCCATAATAAAATCCATCGTAATGTGTTCCCATTTCCAGGTAGGCACCGGTAAAGACTTAAGTAGTCCTGCTGGCTTCTGGTGCTCAGCCTTTATCTGCTGACAGGTCAAACATTTGGCCACAAACTCTGCTACGTCTCGTTTCATTCCAATCCACCAATACACCTTACGCAAATCATGGTACATCTTAGTGCTGCCTGGGTGCATAGTGTAACGAGAACAATGGGACTCTTTCAAAATCCTTTGTCTTAGGGTATCATCGTTCGGAACACATATACGACCCTTAAATCTCAATAACCCATCATCACTGACCGTAAAATCTGACTGCAAATCTTGCTCTGCTTGGCTAACCATGTCCAATAACCTCTGATCATTTCTTTGCCCTGACCGGATCAGATCTAAGATACTTGGCTCAATTTGAAGGCTAGCCATAAACCCGACATCTACTGTTTCAACACTAACATTGAGCTCGGCAAACTGCTCCAGCAATTCCCATTCTCTAACCATCATAACAGAAACCATACTCTTTCTGCTTAGAGCATCTGCAACTACGTTCGCCTTGCCTGGATGGTACAAAATCTCGCAGTCATAATCCTTAAGAAGCTCTATCCAACGTCTCTGCCTCATATTAAGTTCCTTTTGATCGAATAGATACTTCAAACTCTTATGGTCAGTGAAGATTTGGAATTTCTCACCATATAGATAATGCCGCCATATCTTTAGAGCAAAAACGACTGCGGCCAACTCTAAATCATGCGTAGGGTAGTTGCGCTCATGGTCTTTAAGCTGGCGTGAACCATACGCGACTACTCTACCATGTTGCATTAGCACACAACCTAGACCCTGACTGGAAGCATCACTGAATACAACGAAGCCTCCAGATCCACTCGAAATGGTTAGGATTGGTGCTGTAGTTAATCTTTGCTTAAGCTCTTGAAAACACTGCTCACACTGACTTGACCATTCAAACGGAACTCCTTTGCATGTAAGCTTAGTCAAAGGAGCTGCAATCCGAGAAAAACTTTCCACAAACCTCCGATAGTACCCTGCCAATCCCAAGAAACTCCGAATCTCAGTCACTGTCTTCGGTCTCTCCCATTGGAGTACTGCCTCAACCTTGGACGGATCAACTGACACTCCGTCCTTAGATACTATGTGGCCAAGAAAAGCTATCCGATCCAACCAAAATTCACACTTACTAAGCTTTCCATAAAGCTGCTTATCTCTGAGAGTCTGGAGCACAATCCTCAGATGCTGCTCGTGCTCCTCCCGGGACTTAGAATATATTAGAATATCATCTATAAAAACAATCACAAATTTATCCAGATACTCCCGAAACACATCATTCATCAAATTCATAAATGCGGCAGGGGCATTAGTCAAACCGAAAGGCATCACCAGAAATTCGAAATGGCCATATCTGGTTCTAAAGGCCGTCTTCGGTACATCTTCCTTCCTAATTCTCAACTGATGATAGCCTGATCTCAAATCAATCTTAGAAAACACCGAAGCCCCTTTCAGTTGATCAAACAAATCATCTATTCTTGGCAGGGGGTACTTATTCTTAATTGTAGCCTTGTTTAGTAACCTATAGTCGATGCATAACCGGAGACTACCATCTTTCTTTCTCACAAACAATACCAGAGCACCCCAGGGAGACACACTTGGTCTAATAAAACCCTTGTCAAGCAATTCTTGCAACTGCTTCTTTAATTCTTCTAATTCAACTAGTGCCATCCGGTAGGGAGGTTTAGAGATAGGCTGGGTATCCGGCACTAAATCAATAGTGAACTCCAACTCTCTCTCTAATGGTAATCCTGGTAACTCATCCGGAAACACATCTGAAAACTCACATACCACTGGTATATCTGATATATGTGGAGATTCCCGACTCGTATCGGAGATAAAGGCAATATAACCTTCACATGAATAAATTTATTTGAAATTTCAAACATATAAACATTATACAACTTCATTGAACATAACATCATATACTTTATTTCTTAACAGTAAAACATACATCAAATTTATCAGGTAAAGAGAAGGTTATGGTCTTAGTGTAGCAATCTAGACTTGCACGATTGATTTCTAACCAATCCATGCCTAAGATTACATCGAAACTATGCATGTTTAACAAAACTAGATCTGCTAACATTTCTCTATCTCCAACCTTAATTTCACAATTCCTACACACCATATCTGTCATTTGGGAATCATTCATGGGTGTGCAAATATGCAATATATGACTTAAAGGCTCAGTTTCTAAATGAAGATTGTATGCAAACTGTGGGGATATAAATGAGTGCGTGGACCCTGGGTCAAATAAAACATGTGCCTCATGCTTACAGACAAGAAGATTACCTCTAATAGTCGCGGAGGAATTATCGGCAGTCTCCTTGTCTAAAGCAAATACACGCCCCTGAGTAACAGGCTTCTTACCCTTCTCAGCTACTGTAACTCGTTTCTGTGGGGCCTGTCTCTG
This sequence comes from Heritiera littoralis, assembly GCA_031772115.1. Lineage (NCBI taxonomy): Eukaryota > Viridiplantae > Streptophyta > Magnoliopsida > Malvales > Malvaceae > Heritiera > Heritiera littoralis. The sequence goes on along the minus strand of JAPDPK010000165.1, from coordinate 1,114,237 downwards.
TGGAGCCCGTGTCTCTGGTTGCTGTCGTAATGGCTCCTGAGACTGTGGGGTCTTATCTTGCATTTGTGGACAATCCCTGATCAAATGACCTTTTTCCCCACACTTAAAACAATTTCCTGTGACCCAATGGCATGGCCCACCATGTGGCTTACCACAATCTTTGCACCGTTTTGAAACCTTCTGGGAGTCTCTAATGATCTCTACTGTATTAGTAGGAGTCTTGGGCTTGCCAGTCTTTGCTCGAGACTCATCTGTCCTCGACCTCTTAAATGAACTCCACCGTTGCTCTGATCGGGAACTATCTGTCCTCTTATCTTTACCCTTACTCTTACTTCTGAACCCATACTGTGCTTGCGTAACATCGAGACCCCTCTCTATATCCTGAGCCCGTCCGAGAGCATCCTCAAACTCAGTAATACGAAACCCTAATAATCGGTCTCGGATGGCTGGCCTCAATCCAGCCAAAAATCTCTCGGTACGACGCTCCTGATCTCTGACTGTCTCGAGGTCATATCTCATCAGCATCGTAAATTGATTCTCATACTCATCAACCGACATACTGCCTTGTACTAAATTCAGAAAATCTGTCTGCATTTTCTTCTGGGCAGTACGGGGGACATATTGGGTCCTGAAGACTGACTGAAAAGTATCCCAACTAATCAGTGTATGTTGGGTAGTCAATTGTCTCTTAGTGGCTCTCCACCAATGTCCTGCCTGACCTTTTAACATATAAGAACCCATACTGACTTTCTCAACATCTGTGCACCCCAAGTAATCAAAAGCTAGTTCCAATTCTAATAACCACTCCTCGGCCTTAACTGGATCCTTAATCCCCTTAAATTCTGGGGGATTCATCTTAAGAAAGTCCCGTAATCTGCCTGTATCTCTGTCATCTCTAGGTGGTGGGACTGAAGGTTGAGGAGCAGAGGGTGCCGGAGGAACCTGTGGTAACTGGATCCTTAATCCCCTTAAATTCTGGGGGATTCATCTTAAGAAAGTCCCGTAATCTGCCTGTATCTCTGTCATCTCTAGGTGGTGGGACTGAAGGTTGAGGAGCAGAGGGTGCCGGAGGAACCTGTGGAGGAGGAGGTGGTGAAGTAGGTGTGGGCATTGTGGCACCTATAGCTGAGGTGTTCGCCCCAAGATGTTGAGCAAACATAGCAGCAATGCTGTCAAACCCCTCTTTCATAATGTGTTCGAGCCTGTTTATTCTAGCATTTGGGCTCTCTGGTTGGGGAGTAGGTGGTAGAGGTGGCTGAGCCTGCCTCCGGGAGCGACCTCGACTCCCACTCATAGTGCGTGATCAAATACCTGCGCATAACCCTATGTTTTAATCAAAACTTTAGCAGATATACTCAATTTTATAACCAAACAAGCACAGATACTTGGGATGTAATCTCATCCTAACTATCGACACTGACAGTACTAGACAACCCTTGCTCTGATACCAAGAAAGACTGTCACACCCCGGAAACGTGGAAGTTTTGGGCTAAAATTTTTTTTTTATACATTTAATCTTAATTTCTTACTTGGGTTGCATTCCTGCCAGTATCTCATCATACTTTTCCAACCACAGAAACATCACAATATTTTTATAAAATATTTCATTCACATTATATTGACTTATTTCTCCAGGTAATGCTTACATTCATACGATATCGATTACATCCCAAAAGTATTATTACATACAAATATCTGTGCCTACAGGACGTCTGGTATCAAAATATGAGTATACCTTACGTGAGTACAAAAATAGCCGGAGGAGAGACGTATCCCTCAGCCTACGTCATATGCGCAACAGGCTAGGAGATGATCACTGCAAATAATCTGGTAGAGTAGGGGGTGAGCTTTTTGGAAAGCCCCGTAAGAAATGCATTTAAAATAGTTATAGCATCTATATATATGCAGAAAACAATGCCATAATAATGCATTTCATACTTTCAAACATTGTATGAATTCTTTAATACATATATATATATGTCAAAATTCATACTGGATCAAACATACATCTTACTTTAAAAATTTAAATTCAAAATTAATAAAACATATCATACAGTTCATGGAGACTAGGCAGAATCATATAGCCAGTATGCGGGTCATGACACTTACTTCTTCCTCCGAAGAGGGAACGGAATACCTATGGCCATGGTATGGGCTGTAGACCTGATCAGAGTCATACAGCGAACATACACCACGAAGGACCAACATACCCACAAAGGATGGAAACATACACAATGTGGGCGAGGACATGCACGACGTGGCTAAACTTATGCCATAATGTGGCAAGCATGACAGGCAATAACAAAAACTATAGGAAGGCCTTAGTCTCAAATCTTACTTACTTTTGTAACTTCTTAAATCATACATTTGATACAAAATAGTAAGGACCGGGCGTGCCAGGGTCTAAGTTAGCCTGGGGTGTGCCACTCCGATACCTTTTTCGGAAAACATATTTATTTCATGTCATACTTAAAACATTATGGAAACATATGCATAGAAATTATAAGGTGCGTTTAGCTAATTATCAAAAGATTATGGAAATTAATTTCGGAATAAAATTCATGCTTCAAACATTTCTTTAAAATTAGCGATGAAAGTAAGGGATACCATCACAACTTTAAATTACATCCCTTACCTCAGTACACTGTAGAGCAACGCCTTATGTTACACCCTTATGCTTCTTATCTCTCCGAATTATAAACTGTCAAGTCAAAATTTGACATAATTAATTTTCGGTATTAAATTTCCTCCTTGTCTAATTCTTAATTAAATTCTTATTACTTAGAATATTATAATTTCTTAAAATTTCACAGTGTGGCCGAATGACCTTGAATAAATGTAGGTATCTTCTCCACTTAATGTATATATGTATCACTTATTTTTCATGTAGGTCAACTTAACCTCTATTGGTTCTTTTCTTTTCCTTTATTTTTCTGCCACTTATATCCAAACCGAGAGCTCCCTTTTCTTTTTATTTTCCTACCCAAATTGGCTTTATTTTGGCTAGGTAGTTTACTCCTTTAAAATGTCTATATATATTAACTTTATTGGTACAATACCTAGCTATTTAGTCAATCCAAACTAACCTTTTCTTTCATTTCTTTTGCTGTCTAAACCGACAGCCTCTTTCCCTCTTATTTTGTAATTCACGTTGGCTTCAATTTTGTCTTAACAATAAGGATATATCTAGTATATCATAGGTTGCTAATATTCTACCATTCACACACATAAAGTCATCTAAAAGTCAATCAAACCATTTATCTATTCTTTCCATTTTCGGTTGCTTCTCCCAGCCATATAAATTTCTTCATTTTCGGCTATACAACAGCCCAGATTTTCTTCATTCATCAGCCACAATTGTTGACTATAAGTAAACATGACTTCTCCTTTCCCTTGTTTCACGTAGAACCCCACTTAATTTTAATACTCAGCCCCTCTTAACTGATCATCTTACTCACGTTTCTAGCTCATTTATTTTTCATAGCTGTAATAGTTTCATGCTCAGCTTGGTTTCATGTTATCATATCAGTAAAATAAAATCTTTCTTCTTTCTAAACCCTTACAACCGAACCCTAGGTTTAGCTTATAAATATTTTTTTAGTTCAAACCAAAGCTATAAACAATATATTCTTGATCAGTACAACCATAACTAAAGAACAAGAAGCTTAAAACTGAAGTTGGACGTTACCTGTACAAGGAGCAGATCTGTCCACCTAAATCAGTTTCTGTTTTGAGGTTTCGGTTAAACTCTTTAGTGGTTCTTTGAAGCTCATAAATCCAAGTTTATTTTGCCTTAAGAACTTAGGTTAATTGCTGAAGAAGAGGAAGGTTCTGCTAGGGATAAGGAAGGCTACTCGACATACCATTCAGAGGGAAGAGTTTCGGTGATGAAGGTTGAAGATGAAGATGACTACGGGAAGAAAAATAAAGCAAAAGAGTTATTTTAAGTAGACTTCAACAGCCTTCATTTAAAAGCCTTCTTAATTGCCTACTTCTTTTTATTTCTTTTCTTGTCTTGTCCGGTGGAGCAAAAGAAATGAACAAAGAAAGTCAATACTATAATTTCTGCCAACCTAAGGAAACAAGGAGAAGACTTTCTCTTGTCTTCTTTTATTTATTTTGTCTTTTCTTTTCTCTTGTTTATCTACTACTCAATTCTCCAACCGAAGTTCCATCTAAATAGCCAACCAATTTTTTTTTTCTATCTTTTCTTTGTCATCTGTTGACCAAGCCGTGAGCCCTCTTTCTTTTCTGTTTTCTACGTTGGCTTCCATCTAGTCTTTACATTATGATCATATCTATTATATCTTAGGTTGTCAAAAGTCTAGTGTTCACATGTATAAAGTCAAGAAAATTAACCTTTACTTCTCTTAGCCATTTAGATCAACCGAAACCTCCTTTTCTTTCTTCTTATTCTTTCATTTCTTCATACCGCCAACACTCTTCCATTTTGTCCAAATTAAAATTTGCAATATCCATTTAATTATTTATTCCATCCTTTATGTAATAATTTCCATACTTATATTTATTTTATCTAGAATTAAAATTCTCTATGTAAAAGACACTATTCTTATATATTTAATTCCTCAAAATATTATCAATAATTTCTTTATTTATAATTTGTTCATATACATGTACAACTATAGTATAAGAAAATGAGATCTCACACATTACTTGTATGGTTAGAAATTTCAGATTTTTACGGATCACAAAAGTCTGAAATACTTGTTCTCCCAGAAGGAATTGAACATGAGGCAAAGAAGATGGCTCGAGCTTCTAAAAGATTATGATTGTGAGATATTGTACCACCCGGGGAAGGCCAATGTGATGGTGGATGCTTTGAGCCGAAAGCATGTAAGTATGATAGCATATATGATGATAAGAGAGTATGAGCTAATTGAGCAATTTACAAGCCTCACCCTTGATGTTATGACTTATGGGCAATTCGGAATGATAGCTAGTTTGAGGATTGAGCCAGAGTTGATAGACAGAATCCGAAGTGCCCAAAAGGAAGATGATAAATGGATTGAGGCGATAAATCAGATGCAGTCAGGTATAACCTCAGAATTTGAATTAGTAGTGATGAAATTTTGAGGTTTAAGAGTCGTATATGTGTTCCTAATGATGACGAATTGAAGAAGCTGATTTTAATTGAAGCACATGCCACTAAGTACACGTTGCACCCAGGAAATAAGAAGATGTATCACAATCTTCGCAAGATGTATTGGTGGAATGGCATGAAGAAAGACATAGCTGAATATGTGGCGAAATGTCTTACATGTCAACAGGTTAAGGTAGAGCATCAAAAGCCAACAGGATTACTGCACCCTCTGCCTATACCTATGTAGAAGTGGGAACACATTACGATGGACTTTATTATGGGATTGCCTAGAACCAAGAGGAATCATGACGGTATTTGGGTGATCGTCGATAGATTGACAAAGTCAGCTCACTTCCTGGCTATGAAGTCAACAGATACACTCAATGCTTTGGCAGATATGTATGTAAAAGATGTCGTAAGACTACACGGGATTCCAGTGAGCATCACTTCTGATAGAGATTCCAAGTTTACTTCCCATTTCTGGGAACATTTTCAGGAAGCCATGGGATCTAAGTTAAATTTCAACACAGCTTTTCATCCGCAGACTGATGGACAGTTCGAGCGCACGATTCAGATGCTCGAGGATATGTTGAGGGCTTGTGCTATGGACTTTAAAGGCTCTTGGGATGACCATCTGCCATTGGCTGAGTTTGCATACAATAATAGCTATCATGCAAGTATCGGGATGGCACCATATGAAGCTCTGTATGGAAGAAGGTGTCGATCTCCGATTGGGTGGGAAAAAGTGGGCGAGCGCAAGTTGTTGGCTCCAGATTTAGTCGAGCAAGCCTAAGAAGATGTTAAGTTGATTTGTCAAAGGCTTAAGACAGCTCAGAGTAGACAAAAGAGCTATGCAGATGCTCAACGGAGACCACTTGAGTTCATGGTTGGAGATTTTGTGTTCTTGAAAGTTTCTCCATCCAAAGGGATCATGAGATTTGGCCGGCGAGGTAAGTTAAGTCCTCGTTACATCGGTCCATTTGAGGTCTTAGATCGAGTAGGCGATGTTGCCTATAGATTGGCATTACCTCCGGAGCTATCGGGAGTACATAATGTGTTTCATGTATCGATGCTTCGGAAATATAATCCGGATCCGTCACATGTCATTGAGTATGAACCCTTGGAGATAAGGGAAGATATGAGCTATGTAGAGAATCCGATTCGAATTTTGGACAGAAAAGACAAAGTATTGAGGTCTAAGATGATCCCGTTAGTGAAAGTTCTCTGGCAATACCATACGATGGAAGAAGCTACATGGGAGCTAGAGAGCTTAATGAAGGAAAGGTATCCAAAGTTGTTTACATGATAAACTAATGCAAATTTGGAGGACCAAATTTTCTAAGGTGGGGAGGATGTGAAATCCCCAATTTTCATGTAATTCCTCCATGTTTGTAAAGTATTTCAATTCCATATGATTAAATAAACATGAAGTTGATGTGTAATTGATGCATAAATGATGTATGAATGATGTATGGAATATAGAAGAAATAATAAAATTGAATGTCAATAAGTCAAATAAATTATGTCAATATCAGGAAAATAATTGAAGTAGGAAAGAAAATAAAATCAAATTTTTATTTGGTAATTAAATGGATGAATGGCTGAGATGAGAAGGAGGAAAAGAGAAATTAAATGGGTCAAATAGTCAATTAGAGGATTAATGGCTGAGATGAGAGGATAAAGCATGCAATTAATGCATGTTGCATGACTCACCACCCTCATCATCATCACCCACGGCAGCAACCCTTCCAGCCTTCTCCCTCTCATTCCATTCAAGTTTCCAAGTTTCCATTCCATAGTCACCTTGACAAACCCCCTCATCCATCCACCAATTCATTTAGTTTATTGAATGAAAAACGATCCTTGCCACTAGACTAAGTGATATCTAGAGTTTGGTGGATTGATTCCAAGTATTGGAGGAGATCTCAAAGTTTGAGATTTTGGTCTCTAGTGAAGGTAAGAGAAGAAGATGACTCCTACAACTTTGTTTATGATTTGGAGTTGTTTTGAGTTAGTACGATATATGTATGATGATGGTTTAAAGATTTGAATTGATATGATGATTTTAGGTTGAAGAAGTGAAAAACTAAGGTTGACGCATCAAGTGATCTTGCGTTCTCGAAGGAATTGAGGTAAGAAATTTTTGTAACGGACATAAGGCGACTATGTCCGCATGTTTTATGATGTTTTGATGTGGTTTGGAGAGATGTACTAGCTGTTTTGTGCAGGAAAAATGACATTTTCGGACTTGTCTCCTAGTGCCAAATAGGTTAGGAGCAGCCGACTGCCTTAAGTAGCAGCCGACTGCCTAGAGACAACCAAAACGCCGTTTTTCGAAAACTGATTCAAACCAGTCAACTGCTATGTAAGCCAGTCGACTATTATTTACCCAGAAGCATTCTGTTTCAAACCAGTCGACTGCTATATGGGACAGTCAACTGTTATTTGCCAAAATGCATTCTATTTCAAAATCAGCCGACTGCCTATGGACCAGTCGACTGCTAATTTTCCAGAAGCATTTTGTTTCAAAAACAGTCGACTGCTATATGACCAGTCGACTGCTATTTCTTAAGAAGCATTCTATTTGAAAACCAGTCGACAGCTATATGGACCAGTCGACTGCCCCCATGTATTTTTCGAAATGAAAATAATTTCGATAAAAGAATTTATGAAGCAGTAGCCGACTGCCCTATGAGGCCAGTCGACCGCCATGTATGAAAAGAGCTTTCAAAGCTTATTTGATTTAAACACAAAAGTGTTTCTTGAAAAAGTATATTATAAATGTTTTGAGACTATAGACTGCGTAATGATTATGCATTTCTGATGGCTGAGAGACCCTGATCAAGTCCTCAGTATTATTATGTTGAGCGAGGAACCCTAGTCCGGTCCTCAATCCCACATGTGACACCTGACTAGTGTTCACTGTGGATTACTAAAGGCAGGAGAGAATCCCTGACCTATACAGAGTGCACTACTTTACTAATGCATGATTAAAGTCATATAAATGGGAATGAACGGTATATATGACAATGCAAGCGCTTAAATAATTGTACATAGTCTCCATCTATTTCAAAGTACAAGATGTATGTAAGAAGAAGTATACGATGTATGTTTTAAAGTATGTACGAAGTATGATGTTTTAAAGAAAGAAGTTTATGCATGATGTTTTAAAGAAAGTATAAGAAGAAGAAGTATGTGATGCATGTTTTATACGTATGCTAGTTTAAAGAAGCGTACAAAGTATGTTTACCATGTCAATTGAAATAAATATGCATGGTTGCAAACAATGCATGAAAGATGTTTATGATGCATGCTTTATAATGCTTTACATGACATTATAGGGCCAAGTAGGAAAAATGCATATAGAGGCATAGCACGCTCTTTTACAAAACTTTCTTACTGAGCATAAACTCACCCTTTTACGACCATTTTTCCTACAGATTACCTGAAGTGAACCTCGCTCCAATTAGAGGAGCCTGCTTTTGAAAGATTTGAGTGTACCTTCAAAAGACGCTTCCCAGTTAGCATAGAAGGTATACTTATACGTTTATGTAAGGTAAATTGTAATTCAGCTACAGTACAGTACAAGTAGAAATTTATGTATATAAGATGTCGGGGATGTAAGATAAGATGATGTATGAGATCCTGTGGAAAAGGAATGATATTTTTATATATATATATATATCATTTTTATGCTTATGGAAGGTGAATAAAATTTTAGGAGCTATTAGAAAATTAGCTTAAGGATAAGGAATGATTGGCATTGATAAACTAAATCAAATGATGTCGTATAAGATGTGAAAAGAAAAAGTTAGATGATAAGATGGAGTGACGGGGACGTCACAATCTACACATCCACTAAAGCACTATACTCATCTTCTATGTATGTAGCTGCTTAGTCACCCAACATTCACTACATAGAGTAATGTTGGTTTAACAACTGCGTTGTAAAACTTGTCTTTCAATCATATAAGAATACTTTTATTGCACAACACACATGTAGTACTTCTCTACTTGTTCCAATCAGCTTGGATTGATGGATTATATCTCCATCTGTTCTGTATGATCAATCTTAAGTATTGAAAATGATCTCACTTAAGCATTGCTCTCCATCTAGCGTCACTATGTTTTGATCTTCTTCTTTGTTTAAATTGTAAATTTACAGTTCATGTATTTAGTCTTCACTTTGCTTAGTTTAAACTTTTTTAATTCTACCCTATGTCTACATAGTTCCAACTTTGCATTGACCACCACTCTGGTCTCAACACATAAGGCAATAACATATACAAACATCATATACCAAGGCATCTTATCATTGATGGATTTTGTCAATTCATCCATTATTGCAATGAAGAAAAATAGACTCAACTTCGACCCTTGATGTGATCACACTATGATAGGAATTTCACTTGTTTGCTCTCCACATGTCTTCACATGTGTCATTGCATCTCCATACATATCTTTGATTAGTTCAATATATTTTATGTGGACTCTTTTCTTCATTAAGAACCACCATAGGACCTCCCTAGGCACTTTATCTTATGGTTTTCTTGTTAGATATTGACTCAAAGTTTATTGTGAATCAATTCATATTCTGCTAAAATTCTATTGGTTAAAGAGTTACTTGGTAATTAAGTTTATTTAGGGATAAATATACTTAACGAGTAAGAATTCTTAGTGAATAAAATTAATGGTGATCACGTAATGTGACTCTATAAATATAGAGTGGGTCTTAATTTTTAGAATAGTACAAACACATGGAAGGGAGAGAGATGTAATCCTTATATGATCGTGGGAGATGGGTTTGTAGGGATGTGAGGAAGAGTTGGAGAAAACACAAATTAACAATATGGAGAAAAAACTAGGTTTGTTTCGAAGCTTAGGCTTAGTGTTTGTTTTAGGATGTTGTTTACTCTTTGTAATTTCTATGATTTATAGTGGATTTTTCTCTCTTATTTGTGGATGTAGGTATTTGGGCTGAACCATGTTAAATCTTGTTTTTTGTGTATGTAATTTAATTTCGCATTGATCTTATTCGTTTGTGGAATACATTTCTACTTGAAAAACCCAAAAAGTAGTATCACAGCTATAGTTTGAGAGTTATCATATAGCTATCGTGAAGCATGATGCAGAGATAATGATTCAATTTAGAGGATTGATGTTGTAGATTATGTTCGAGGGATTGAGAACATACATGAGAAGATTTGTTGCAATAAAGTATCAGTTGCAACAGGAGCCAATGTTTTGAAGGAATTTGAGTCAATATGGATATTGTTAGATATCGACTCAAATTTTTTAGGAATCACTTTACATTCTAGTAAAATTCTTTAGTTAAAGAGTTATGTGCTAATTAAGTTTATTTAGGAATAAATATGCTTAATGAGTAAGAATTCTTAGTGAATAAAAATTTTTGGTGGTCAAGTAATAAGGCTTTTTAAATGTAGAGTGGGTCTTAACTTTTAAAATAGTATAGACACAGAAAGGAGGGAGATATAATCACCATATGATCTCCATGTGGGAGATAGGTTTGCAAGGATCTAAGAAAGAGTTAGAGTAAATACCAGGTTGACACTATGGAGTAGAAATTAGGTTTGTTTTGGATTTTTTTTACTATTTGTAATTTCTACGGTTTATAGTGGATTTTTGTCTCTTGTTTTGGATGTAGGCATTTGGATGGAATTACATCAAATTTTGTATCTTATGTGTGTGATTTAATTTCACGTTGATTTTACTCGTACGTGGAAGATGTTTTTCCTTGAAAAATCCCAATATTCTCTTGAAAAATCCCAATATTCTCCATATCTATAAAGACCATTTAAAAATTATGGGTTGCTTGCCATTCTGACATCTCAGATAAATAATAAAATTGATTCATCAAGAATTAGCTGCTAGTGTTTGCAGTGTATGCTTGGTTCACTCTTGAGTTCTGGCTATTGTTTTTTTCTTCATTCCTCCGGTCAATTAATGGCAGTTAGGGTTGCAAAGGGAAAAGTGTGCAGGTGGAGAAGCTGGTTGATTTTCTAATTGTTTGTTAATTGTTTCAGTAGCGTTTACTACTGGTTCTTGGCTAGGCATCATGTTACTTGAGTTGGTTAAGTATTAAATATGCTCGTAAGGGGTTTGACAAAATGCTTCACTTATGATCTTACTGCTTTGTATTGCTTGGTCTCTATGCTGGATGTTTGGTATGTTGGATGGAGAATTTTGTCCATTAAGCATGTAACTGTTTGGTGTCTGAATTTGAAAACGTAATCGGATATAATGTGAAAAAACTGGAACAACTCTGTTCATCCAGATGACATCCAGAACCCATACCTAGCTTAGTCTAAATTAATCTTCATAAAAATATCATTAAGACTAATCCGTTAAAAAATTCATAATATAAAAGCCAAAATGAGAGAGAAATAAATGTCTTGACTTCAACCTTAAGATTTGAAAGACTAATGATGGTGTGTATATTTTATGCCTTAGAATTTAATATTCTCAACACTCCTTTGGGCTTTGAATTGTGTTGTAACTAAAAAAAAAAAAACCCCTCAACACATACATTAATGCAAGTATACAAACTTCTTAGAAAATTTCATTTTGCACACAAATAAAGAAAGAAAGAAAAAAAAAAGCATTGAATTTCAACATTTAATGCCCTACCAAAGGCAATTGCACAGGCATTAAATTTCGTAATAATTCACCGAAAAAAAATGAACTAGAAGAAGAAGAAAAAGAAAAAGATTGGAATCGAAGCTACATTTATGACGGGAGTTGTAAATATCCTTCACAATTTTATTAATTTAAAAAAATGGCTAGAACATCATTTTTCCAAATTCCACCGTATTAAATGTAGTACACGACTATTCAAAACTTTATGGTGGATATTTAATGCCAACACCGTCCTTTGCCTAAAAGTGTAATGATATAAAGACAATTTTAAATGAATTCATCTTGGAATAGTTATATCTATTCAAAGTTATCATTTAATTCCAGATAAATTAGGAAAGGATGTCAATTTAAAACTTTCCTTGTAGACAGAAGTCTGATCATTATCCATTACAATTTACACAATGTCTTCTTAATTACATAGTAAATTTCCATTTTAACCAAAAAAAAAGAAGCACCTCACTCTCTTCCCTTTATAACTTTATTGCTTTTTTTTTTTATTTTGCATTTGGTTTTGTTTTCATTTCTATGACAAATTAAATTTATATTCGGTACAATATCGTTGATGTATAAATTTATAAATTGTGCTATTGAGACCTTGACTCACAGGTAAAAAAAGGAGATTTTTGAATCTTGAAATTTGAGGTTCAAGTCATTTAAGTTTGATATAATTTTATATATATATTATAATTATATTCAATTATATACTAATTTGTTTGTTTGACTTAGCTAATTTTTCTGATGGATACAAGTAAAATAATTTATTCATTATTAATAAATAACAATTACGTTACCACCTTTTTAAAAAGACATTTGTTAATAAACCTTTTTCTTTAGATAGCAACAAGATGTGATGCCTAGCCTGGTATACAATTTTTTTTTTGGTGTAACCACAGGTATCCTCATCCGTTTTACGGTCTGAGACTAATCCTGTTCGGGCCGGGAGTGGTAAACGGTAAAGCCCTCCCAACAGTGAGGACTCCAGGACTCGAACCCTGTCCAAGTACCTGGGAAAGAAGTCCACTTTCCACTTCTTCCAACCACTTGTTGGTAGCCTGGTATACAATTTATATACTCTAATAACAAATATAAACTTCCTTAGAATATATTTAAAGAAATGAAATTAAGCATCGTACCAAAAAAAAGTACTAGTTCAAGAAATAGGAAAAAAATAAATTGGTTTGTTAAGAGAAAACCAAGAGTTTCCAGTGTTACACAGTAGGTCATGCACATGTCATAAATATGTATAAACTTAAATATATTATGTTCCTTTAAAACATAAAAAGGTAATATAAAATCCCTAAAAGTGAAATTTTAAAATGTTTTGTGTTACACGATAGGTCATGCATATGTCATAAATACGTAAAAACTTAAATCTATTATTCTCCTTTAAGAAAAAATAATATAAAATCCTCATTAGAGAAAAAAATAATATAAAGAAAAGGAGTAATAAAAAGCAGGATTACTTTGGTTTTAGTTCAAAGGCTTACCCTCAATTTTTTTTGCACAAAATAGACTTGATCCTTCAACGTTTTATTTTATGAAAATCAATACATAAAGTTGAGAGTACATTAGGGTATTAAATCTAGTACAAATGATCATGTCTTTGGAATGAGACAAATATGAGTGTGGTTGACATCCTTGACACTAGAAATCCCATTTAAGCAATCCAAAGTAGCATCCCCAATGGTAAATCAATACCTTTGGTAAAATAAGGAGGACATGCCATTTGGACCTGGACTTTTCATGAGATCCATCTTTACTATCACTACATTTACCTATTCTACAATGAACTCTGCCAAAAGTTGATCTTTCATCTCAAGAAGGATCTTAGGTTCGACCGCATCAAACATGTCTTCAAACTCCATTAGATTGGTAGAAGCGAACAAAGCCTTGAAGTAGGACTAAGTAATGTTGACAATACCATCTGGACCATCACACCACGTCCTTCACTATATTTCTAAACCACTAATATGGTTTTGCTTCCTTCTATAACTTGCATGGTGATGGAAGAATGAAGGGTTTCAATCTCCATCCTTCAACCAAGCCACTCTCTAATGCTACTTGCAAAAAATCTCCTCTTGATGTAAAAGATCTGACATATTATTTTTTAATGCTTGAATTTCAAACAGTCGAGCATTTGTTCGACATTGGTGCTATAACCTCTTAAGTTTAATGGAGATCGAATCGATTCGATGATGAATAGGCTTAAGAGTGATATGGCTCCATGATTGAAGTTGTTGTCTAACGTGGTGTATTTTGAATGTGAGTGGGCTAGAAGGCATTGAACATCATGCATCATGAACTAACTTTTCAGACTCGAGCTCTCGTGCCCATAGTGCCTCAAAATGGAATCTCCGATGCTTAGGCTTGCAATATAGGCTATCCAGCACCTTAATTTCCACAGGCAATGGAAAATGGTTAGATGTCAAAGGAACAGGGAAATAGATCCATCCATGCTTTATTAGCACACAACAATCTAATCTCTGGCACATTAGTTCATATAATATTGCCTCGTTCCCAAGTATGGGAGAAACCCATTGTAGATAAGTTCTTTGCTGTAGAGAGGAAACGTTGCAAACCAGTAGAATAGGGTGTGCCGGGAGGCAGCGGAGAGGAAGACTGGAGCAGACCCTGAAGAATGAGTGCAGCGGCAGGTGGTGGTAGAAGGCTGAGAACAAGGCTGCAGGTGGCAGTGAGCAAGGCTGAGAACAAGGCTACAGGTGGCGGTAGAAGGCTAAGCAAAGCAGAAGAGAAAACAGTGTAGAGAGGATTTGAGAGTGTTTATGGATTAGCTAATTTGCCAAAAGTCCTTTTCAAAGACAACAAGAATCCTATATATAGGTGTGGAGGATGGGAGTTACATGTCTTTGGTATTAATAACATAATAATAAGAATTGGCAGTTACAAAGCATTAATGTTTTGTTTAATGGGAGTTATGCTTTGAGAGAAAGTGTATTGAAAGAAATAGGAAGAGCACTCATACTTCAAAGAAAGGTTATGAGAAGAACTCTTAACTATCTCCGTATCTGATCCACCAAACCAAACTCTCCAAGACATCCCAATAGTGAAGTTAACTCAAGAACCCTGCCCTATTCCGGAGTTATATTCACTTCTTCTTGAAAGCGCTGTTTTGTAAATGAGTTATTCTGAGAACAGGTTGTTCTGTAAAGAGTTGTTCCGAGCAGAGCTGTTATGAGAAAAGCTGTTCTGAGAAGAGCTATTCTACGAGTGAATTCTTCTAAAAGTAATGAGCTCTTCTGATAAGAGGTTGTTCTTGTGCAGAAGCTCTTTTGAAGAAGTTATTCTTGTGAAGTATTTATTCTAAGAAGTGGTTATCTTTCACTATAGTATGAAATAAATATTAGTTTCCAAAATTAAGTATCTACATTTTGCCCCCTGCATGGGAATTCTTAGTATAAGAAATTCTCATGCATTAGTACTATAAAGGGTTTTTGGAAAAATAATATTTTTATTAAAACTTATTGTCTTGTATTGAAATTGTTTAAGTTAGACTTATTATTGCCCCCTGTATGAATTTTAATGATGAATTAAATTTTCTTAGCAGAATAATGAATGAAATTTTCTTAGCCAAATAATTGTTTGGCACAATTTTTTATTTTTTTTTATTTTTTATTTTTTTTAGCAAAATAATTTTTTGTTTTGCTGTACAGTTGCTGATGGATTAGTTACTTATGTTGTGTTGCCCCCTGCATAGAAATTTCTAAAGAAAAGAAATATTCTATGCATAGAGTGAGAACAAATGAGAACAATTTAGAAGGAGTGTTTCTTTAGAAGTTTGGAAATAAGTAAGAAAAGCATTTTTCTAAAATTTTTTGGTACAATTGATAATAGCGTTTCTATAAAATTTTGAGTATGAATAAAAAGAGTGTTTCTTGAAAATTTTGGGAATAAGTAAGAAGTGTTTTCCTAAAATTTTGGGAACAAGTGAGTGGAGTTTTTTTTTTTGAATAAGAAAGAAGTGTTTTCCTAAAATTTTGAGAACAAGTAGAAGCTTTTTTCTAAAATTTTGGAATAGCTAGAGGCTTTTCCCGAAAATTTTGCAAACAATTAGGAACGTTTCCCTAAAATTTTGGGAATAGACAAGGAGCTTTTTCTTAAAATTTTGAAAATAGGTAAAAGCTTTTCTCTAAAATTTTGGGAACTTGGGAACTGCTAGAAGCTTTTCCTTAAAATTTTGGGAACAGGTAAAAAGCTTTTCCTTGGGAACAGCTAGAAGCTTTTCCCTAAAATTTAGGAACAGTTGTAGAGTGTTTCCCTAAAATTTTGGGAATAGGTAAGAGTGTTTCTCTAAAATTTTGGAACAGCTAAAAGCTTTTCCCTAAAATTTTGGGAACAGGTAAGAAGTTTTTCCTTAAAATTTTGGGAACAACTAGAAGTTTTTTTTTTTAAATTTTTGGGAATAGCTAGAAGCTTTTTCCTAAAATTTTAGGAACAAGTAAAAAGCTTTTTCCTTAATTTTTTTTTTGAAATAGCTAGAAGCTTTTTCCTAAAATTTCAGGAACAGGTGAAAAGTGTTTCTCTAAAATTTTGGAAACAGCTAAAAGCTTTTCCTTAAAATATTGAGAATAGGTGAATAAAATGTTTTCTAAAATTTTAGAAATAGGTCCTGTGAACCATTCCTTTCTATTCTACAGGAACAGTCCAACGAACTATTCTTTTGTAAATCGTAATTTTTTATTATTATATATATTTTGTAAAGTTCGCGATCTGAGCTTCACTTATAAGCTCAGGCCTGAGCTTCTATTTGTAATACTAGCTCATTTACTTTACCTCTTTTTTTTTTTAACTTCAACTTAGAAACATCAGTAAATATATTTTTTTTATTAGAAAATTAGTAGCTCATGGTTTATGGCCCACGCACTTTCAATTTAGAAGTTGACTTTTGGAAAGGAATTAATGCTACAAACTACAATTCCAAAATTTTGACAATAAAAAATACAGTACTTCAACTTATTGTGAGTAACGTTTTTTTTTTTAACTTTCTTCTTTTTTTTAAAGAGATTATGTTTTTAAAAGGAAAATAAATGTTTATGATTAAAAGAAGATCTGCTTCTGAATATTTGTCATTAAAATCTTGATACTCCTCGTCTTATAAATATAAAAGTTTCTCTTCAAGTTTTCTAACATCAAAAGCTAAAGCTAGGCAGTAATAGTTTCTTTTCATTCTTCTATTTTTTGAAGAAGTACGTGTTCTTCATCTTTTTTTTTTATTTTTTTTAGTTGTTTGATTTATACTTGTGTTCTTCATTTTTTAAAAAAAATTTAACAAGCATCTGTTCAACGAAAAAATTTGTTCGACTTATATTTTCATTTTTAATTATTTAATAAATTTTTTTATTATTAATTCATACTAAAAATGCGATAGGTGCTGCACAATGCACAGGAACAGTGCTGTTACTGCACACAGGTACTATTCCTGTATGCTGTTAGTGCGCGCGGATACTATTCCTGTGTACTGTTCCTGTGCAGGAATTGTTACTATGCGCAAGCACTGTTCCTGTACGCGAGTACTATTCCTGCATGATTTTTACTGTACACTGGCACTGTTCATACACCAATAAAATGCAAATGTGTATTATTTTTATTTTTTTTATTTCTTTTCAGATGAGAAAACAGTAATTTAATTAATTTTTTTTTATGGTTTATCTCATTATATATATTTATGTGTGTGTGTGTGTGTATATATATCTTCCTGAATATTTATACTTATCTGAGTTGTGTTGTTGATTTCTTATAGATATTCTTCGATGACAAAGATTCAATACGGCCAACCTTCTCTTGCTACTCGAGCTCCTGTAAAGAAAAGAAAAAATAGTACCTCTGAAGATTTTAATATTAAAGCTCCTGTTGATAAGAAAATGCGTCTTCGTATTAGAAAAGGCCGAGCACTTCCTTCTGTTCCTGAAGATTGGTCAGATCAAATCATTAGGGAAGGATGAGAAGATTGTTTCTGGAAAGAGGTTCGTGGTAGACGAATTGCTTCTTATCCTGATCCTCCAGTTGGCCATTCTTGGCTAAGTATTATTCCTGAAGCATCAACTTTCAGAACTCATATTCCAGGCGAGTCTATTCTGAAATTTAGGTTTGAACGAGGAGAATTCTTATTGTCTTTAACTAAGCTTGGTTCTAATTCTCAACCTGTTCAAGGTTGGGAAGATTGGGTAAATAAGGTAATGAAGAATCCTACTCATGTAAAGGTTCTATCTTCAGCAGGAGTACTTGATGCTATACTGGTTTCCTCAAAACTTCGTATTCGTAGAGAAGGAAGAATGGATGTGTGGCGTGCTATTTTAGCACGGTGGAGTACTTTTTCTCATACTATGATTACTGCTTGGGGAGAATTCACTTTTACTCTTGAGGATGTGCGTGTTCTTCTTGAACTTCCTTGTCTTGGGAGACATAATGTTTATTTTATCAAATTGTCTGAAGAAGAAGAGAAGACTCGTAGTTTCTTTTGCGATTTGCTCAAACATCAAAAAAAGAAATCTAAGGCTTCCCGTTTCTCTAATTGGATTGGATTATTTTTTCATAAATTCAAACCTATAAAAGGTGAAAGTAGTTCTCCTGATCTTCTAGATTCTGAGCATGAGTTAGAAGCACTACTGATAATGTGGTTAGCCAGGCATGTCTTCCCAGGATGTCCAGATGATGGTATTAGTCCAACTCTTATTCCAATAGCTATTAAAATTGCTAAAGGTATGCGCTTTTCTCTAGCTCCTTTCTATTTGGGTTCTCTTTATAGAAGATTGGATTTGTATTCCTCCAAGACTGAAGAATCAGCTGGTCGGTATAGGATTCTTACGTACATTGATGTTTCTTTCATTCAAATGTGTTTATGGGAGAGGTTTAGTACTTGTGCTCCTATACCTAATCAAAGTCCTCAACCTGTAACTTCTTCTGGACCTCTTTCTAAGAATAATTACAGAGCTTGGGTTTGGCATAATCAGAGTGCAAGGAGATGTGTTCTTGAGGTGTTGGATATGATAAAGGAATTCACTTGGCGTCCTTACTTGCGTAAGAAGAATGGGTATGGTAATACAGATTCCTATTATGGTGTTTAGAATCAACCTCGTTCTTCTTCATTAAGTAAGGAAGAGATTGAGTTTTACTTATGGACTAATCCTATCATCTTACCTTCTATGATAGAAAGTACCTATGCGGGCTTGGATAGAGATTCTCGTTCTGTTGAAGTATACTCAATGTGCAGAGTTGCTCGTCAGTTTGGATATGATCAAATGATTCCACGTGCCCCTTTTAGTCCTTTAGATGAAGACTTCTCTTCTTGTGTTTCTGATTTTCTTTTTGATGAGGTTCAGAAGAAGCGTAAGGAGATCAAACTTTGGGTTGTACCAGCTTCTGACAGGCACAGCTATTATAGTTCAGGATGGCTAGCTTATTGGGGTCAGCATATTTCTGATTGGAAAGCTTTTTGTATACCTCTTCCTGATCTTAGAAAACGCCTTTCTCTTATTGATGTTACTCAAAGTGACATATCATTGTGTTTGATCCCTTCATGTTCAAGAACAAAAGGAAAAGAATGTGTTGATCAGATAGATGAGGAGTCTACTGATATTGTTGCTTCACGTACTAGACATGGAAAAGTAAGTTGTTCTTGTTCTCTTTTTCTTTCTTGTTCTTCCTTCTTATCTCTTTTAATGTCATTTTCTCATCTTCCCCCACTTTTTTTTTAGGGTAAATCAGTTCGAAAGGAGCAATTTGTTAATGATGATGAGGAGACTTCTTGTGATGATGATGATGAATCTGGTGACGAGCATTCTATGAATTATGAAGAGTCTGATGATGATGCCTTTTTTGGAGCTGATGATGTTCAACTAGAGAATTCTACTTCTCTATTTGACATAAGTGCTGATGATTTCTTTAATGGAATTGAGGAAGATATTCAGAGTGATGAAGTTGCTATCTTAGAAGATGTTGTTCCAAATGCTCAACATGTTCCTAATACTGATCCTGTTCTAAGTGTTGAACCTGTTCAGATTGACATAGCTATTCTTGTTCTAAATGTTGATCATGTTCCAAGTACTCAACCTGTTCCAAGTGCTCAACCTATTCAGACTGACACTGTTGTTCAGACTGACATTGTTATTGCTACAGCTGCTCTTGACGTTGTTTCTTCTCCTCCAGTGTCAGAAAACAGGGAAGCTATTACTACTCTTGATACTTTTGGAACATATTCTGGAAATGTAACAGCTAAGGTTGATTTTCATGGTTTCTCTGTTCAGTCTCAGTATGTGAAGCATTTGGAGATCATCTATCAGAAAGAGGGTGAATTTTGGGATTCTTGTATCTTCCAAAGTGAAGATTTTATTTCTTACGCACTGGATGGGTTAGGGAAAGCTTTGTTGATTGCTGATGTTTCGGTGTCTTCTATTTCTTCAGAGAAATTACAGTTGATGTTGCGACTTATGGATGATGCAGTAAAGGCTGGTTTTAGGCTTGATTGTATTGACATTTGCATTTCCAAAGCCAAAGCCTTCGTTTCATTGGTGTGGAAAAGAATAAAGTAGAAGAAGAGTTAAAAGAAATAGAAGTGAAGATTACCTCACTAAAGAATCATCAAGTTGAGTTGCAGCAGAAGTTAAATTCTTTTTCAAAGTTCAGTAGTAGTAATTCTTCTTTTTTAGAGTTATGTAGTTAATTAGATATTTCTTTTCTTTTGTTGTATTTCTATTTTAATATTTCTTTGTTTTAGGATTTTTCTGATCTCTTGCAATAATATTGGTACTTTCATTGCTTTATTTATCAACAGTAAATCTTGATTTTCTTTTCTTTTTTTTTTTTTGAATTGTCATTGACATGGCTTTACAGGCTGAAATGAATGTATGCCATTGCATCTATTTTGAAATTTGAACTTAAGAATTTCTTTGCTTAGAGTAATGCTTTTTTCTTTTTTTTTTTTGCATTTATTTAAGGAGGTTCTGCCATTCTAACTTGTTCAACTAGTTTTGCATGGCAACAAGCTACATGTGCTGCAGCCTCTTGCTGTATGTTGCTTACGAGATTAATCCTGCAAGCTACCAGGATTATTCCTGCAAGCTCCTATTAAGAAGTATTTTTTTTTAAGAAAAAGAAGAAGAAGGAGAAGAAGACTACTACGTATGCTTATGAATAGATACTTATCTGGATAATGCTTTCGATTTCTTATAGGTATTCTTCACACATTGTGGCAAAAGTTAATTATGACCATTCTTCTTGTGTTGCCTGTACTCCTGCAATAAGAGAAAAGATTCTTTTGTAGTAAATTAGCAGAAGTGACGTGAGGAGTCATAGTGTTCAACTTTTCTTAAGTGAAGTGGTGTAAGATTACAAAGTTCAGCTCATCTAATGGAAGAATTTTGCATATGAAATTAATGGAAGTGATGCAAGATCACAACGATCGAATTCTCTTTAGAGAATAGTTTGTATGTATATATGCGACCAAGGAGAACCTTTCTCAACTTTACATCAAGGAGAGATTATCTCTCAACTCAATATTAAGGAGATTGATTCAATCCTTTTAGATAAGCGTTAAAGCTGCGGTCAATATATGATTTGCAAGTCTCTCAACCAAAATATGAGCGATAAAGCTGCGGCTAGATTATAAGTAGTAAAGCATAGCCAAGATATGAGCGATAAAGCTGCGGCTATAAGTATAAGCGATAGAGTTGTGGCCAAATAATAAGTGATAGAGCTGCGGCCAATGAATAAATCTCAATTTCATATTGGGGAGAAGAGTTCTCAACCCAAAAAAGAAAGTGATTAAACTCCAATATATATTAAGGAGATTTTAATTTAATTTAGATACTAGTTTATGATAGTTTGTGAACACATAATTTTGATTGTTTCTCTGTTATTGGTAGTTGTGAAACATAAGTGGATTTACATTTCTCTAATCCATTCTTGGAAAAGTGCTTTCATTCTGTCCAATGGAACTAAGAATGTGGAAAGTCAGCATCATCATCTTGTCTTCTTCTTAGATTATCTTTCCAAGATGCGTGTTAGGATGAGAAGATTCTCCTTTTTTTCTTTCTTTGAATTGCATTCACTATAGGAGCATTCCTTTGAGTAAAACGATTATCTTCTCCTTACTTAAGAACTATATTATTAGTTCTTCTTGCAGCTTCAAGTAAAGTAGCAAAGGTTGGAAGAGGTAGATTTTCTAGGTAAACTCTACACTCATCAAGCATTTTTTGGATACATAATTTCACCAATCCTTTCTCATCAAGTGAGTCTTGAATGTCTAACATTCTTTCTCTAAGACATTGGATATACTCCATGAGATCTTCACATGAATTTTGATGCTCTCTTCTCAAGTCAATGAGAGTTACCTTCTTTTAAGTAGAAGAGAAATTTTCTCCAAACATCTTATACATCTAGCTTTAAGATTCTACAGAGCCAGGAATAAGATTATCATATTAGCTGTACATTTTTTAGTAGGAGACTTGGAAAATTCCTCTAACTTCAAATCCTCATCCAGTTTAGCTACACCAAGAGTTTCTATAAATTTCATGACATGCTCATAAGTATCTCTAGTCTTACCATTGAATTGCTTAAACTTAGGACTAGCATAGTCCTTGGAATATGGCTTCGTAGCCACACTAGCAGGGTAAGGCAACTTGAGATCAAATTCAAAAAAACTAAACTCTTGTTCTTTTCTTCCAGCAACCTTTGAAGCTTTTCTGTTGTCACAAAGCCTTGAGCTGTGGTTGGAGGAAAAGTCACAATAGAAGTTCCAGCAGCAGTGGTGTTATTTGCACCAATGTTTTCAACACCTCCAAGACCAGGTGCATCAATTGAGTTTCCCCTATTGCCAGTAGAAGTGCTCTTATTCTTGGCAGTAACAAGAGTGACAAATTGAACTTGAGAAGTTGTGGCATTGGAAGATGTGAGCTGGGAGATAGTGTCTTCCAACTTTTGCATTCTTTCTTGAGAAGCTTGGATCATCTTCATCAACTCTTAAATGTAGACAGGGGCCTGAGCATCCTGATTTCCAGTAGAGCTCTTTATGTTTTCCGCAAAGTTAAAGTTGAAGATGTTCTACTCAATACAATCGCTCCTCCCCAGCGGAGTCGCCAAAATGTAGATAAGTTCTTTGCTGTAGAGAGGAAACGTTACAAACCAGTAGAATAGGGTGTACCGGGAGGCAGCGGATAAGAAGACTGGAGTAGACCCTGAAGAATGAGTGCAGCGGCAGGTGGCGGTAGAAGGCTGAGAACAAGGCTGCAGGTGGCGGTAGCAAGGCTGAGAACAAGGCTACAGGTGGCGGTAGAAGGCTAAGCAAAGCTGAAGAGAAAAAGTGTAGAGAGGATTTGAGAGTGTTATGGATTAGCTAATTTGCCAAAAGTCCTTTTCAAAGACAACAAGAATCCTATATATACGTGTGGAGGATGGGAGTTACATGTCTTTGGTATTAATAACATAATAAAGAGAATTGGCAGTTACAAAGCATTAATGTTTTGTTTAATGGGAGTTATGCTTTGAGAGAAAGTGTATTGAAAGAAATAGGAAGAGCACTCATACTTCAGAGAAAGGTTAAGAGAAGAACTCTTAACTATCTCCATATCTGATCCACCAAGCCAAACTCTCCAAGACATCCCAATAATGAAGTTAACTCAAGAACCCTGCCCTATTCCGAGTTATCTTCACTTCTTCTTGAAAGTGTTGTTCTGTAAATGAGTTATTCTGAGAACAGGTTGTTCTGTAAAGAGTTGTTCCGAGCAGAGCTGTTCTGAGAAAAGCTGTTCTGAGAAGAGCTATTCTGCGAGTGAATTCTTCTAGAAGTAATGAGCTCTTCTGATAAGAGCTTGTTCTTGTACAGAAGCTCTTTTGAAGAAGTTATTCTTGTGAAGTATTTATTCTAAGAAGAGGTTATCTTTCACTATAGTATGAAATAAATATTAATTTCCAAAATTAAGTATCTACACCCATATATCCCAAATCATATAATTCACAAGCAAGTCATGTATTCTAAAAAGCAAGCATATCCAATTCCCTTCTTAAAGCCACAGCATGTTTCTCAGAATACCACATAATCTCATTAAAATCACCTAAGCATAGCCATGGAAGGGAAAATTGTGTTGCTAAAGACTTTAGAAGCTACCATGATTCCTATATTCGAGAGTGTGCAGGTTTACCATAGAACACAGTTAATATCCATGTCTAACTGACATCTAGGTCATTCAATTACATATCAATATGGTTCAAAGAATAGATTTGAAGACCGAGATTGATATGCGCATTGCACAAGAAGGCCGAACCTCTTTGTTTCTAATAGCATTGATAGCAAAATTGTGTTGCATACATATACCCTCTTAATTGTATTCATCTTAAACACATGCAATGTTTTTTCTAACAAAAAGTACATAGCGAGCTTGGTTGTTGATGTACTCTTTGAGAGCACGAAGTGACTGTGAGTTCCAAGTCCCCATCAGTTCCAAGCTAGTAGCTTTATGATGTACAATGGGGCTGGTCCCCAAAGCCTGCTGCATGATTAGAAAGTAAACTCTCATCCACAGTAATCTTATGTCCTCTTTCAATGTAGTGTCATCAGCAACCATACGATCTACCAATGGATCAGGAGATGCTTTCCTTTTGTATCTTGCACAGTTGTTTGTTTTCCAACAGATCGTGCAAGTCTTTTCGTAATTTGCTTACCAAGCTTTGTTTAAGGAACTTGCAATGTTAGAACATTAGCTGAAGGCATGTCCATGAGGTGACACTTGGATAGTTGCATGTTCTAATGATATGTCTAAATGGTTATAGGACAGACTATTAATAAGGTAATTACACCATGTCCAGGATTGGCAAAAAGGAGGAACACCCAAAGAATGATTCGCAATCATTGTAACCGTTTTCATGTGTAATTGCCACCGTACCTTATTAGAACATTCTTGATCTTTGATGTGGTCCTATGATGCTAACAAACACTGAACAGAACCCCCCATGGTGAAGCAATACACCAATTATTCTTATATAAATTTACAAAAACCCCTAATGAAGTAACACTAGGTTTAGTGTAAGGCAATGCCCGTAGCCATTCTCCATATTGTGAGGGTGTCCTAGAAATGATGGTAATACTATAATAGTTTTGGTCTATATGGTCAAGCAAGCCATAGCTGTAACAAAAATTTTGTAATCTCTCATAGGACATACGACCTCTTATTAGAGGTCCTGCATTCAAACCATTAATTGTAACAAAATGTCTCAACGCTTTGGTAATGTTGATATGGATCCTGTCATAAAAATCTCCCATAGGAAGCTCTGGCATCATCAGTATCCATTTTCACTAACATCCCTAATTTGTCACTAATACATTTAGCCATGTCAAAATTCATCATCCACAAAGGTAAACCGTAGACATGAATCCAAAACGATGCAAACTGGAATGCACATTCTTCAAGTCGAAACCCACCTTCATAATCATGGAATAAAATCAATTGTTTATCAAACGTCTAGGGGAATCCATTGAGGACATGTACTTTATCCTTCATGGTAGCAAACTTAAAGAGGAAAAAATTATCCCCCAATATCAGAACTTTGGCCTATGGGGACAATTTCCAAACAACCTTCATCATTCCTATTAAAGCATCACTGTTAAAAGCTCGTCTAATCAGCAACTTTGCAACCATCCATTGTTGGCACTCAACAGAATTCATATGTGATTCCAAACTAGTAACAAGGACATTATCATTTTCATCATTAATTAGTCTCAAATTACTCCAAAGTTGATTCAATGACTCTGCATAAGGAAAAAACCAATAAGAAAAGCGATAAGAGAGAAAGAACACCCATTCTTCAAGAACAATTTAAGTAACCATAGTATTTTCAATAAACAAAAGATCTCTAAAGACTGTGAATCATAAAGAATGAAACTGTATAAAGGAATAACAGGCTTCTACAAAGTTTTCAGAGAAAACTTGAGTAGGTCTATTTTCAATAATTCTATGGCATTTAATTTCCTTAAAAATAGCATTTTGATTAATATGTGTTACAGCTGTATATTAGCGTAATATTACAGTTGTATATTACCATAATTAAAGATTAATTTCTCATATATTTTAGAAAGGAGTACAAGACATGTATATATACAGAATTGTAAAACCTAAATTAGGTAGGTTGTTAACTAAACCTAGATATTTCAACCTATAATTAAGCTATATACGATTTGTTAATTATGGTAATATACAGCTGTAATATTACGCTAATATACAGCTGTAACACTCGCCCTCAAGCTAGAGCATAGATGTTAATCATGCCCAGCTTGTTACAAATATAATCAACTCGAGGTCCATTGAGTGCCTTTGTAAAAATATCCCCTAGCTGTTCTCTAGTTTTCACATGTTCTGTAGAGATCAACTTTTGCTGTATTTTTTCACAATAAAGTGACAGTCAATCTCAATGTGTTTAGTTCTTTCATGGAACACAGGGTTGTAAGCAATATGAAGAGCAGCTTGATTATCACACCATAATTTTTCTGGTTTTAAAACTTCAAGACCAACTTCAATTAAAAGCTGACATATCCACAATATCTCACATGCATATTGAGCCATGGCTCTGTACTCTGCTTTTGCACTAGATCTGGAAACAACATTCTGTTTCTTACTCTTCCAAGAGATTAAATTTCCACCAACAAACACATAATAACCCGTGGTAGATCTCCAATCAATTTTAGAACGTGCCCAATCTACATCAGAAAAACATTCAATATGATTATGTCCATGATTTTTGTATAATATTCCTCGTCTTGGGGCTCCCTTTAAATAGCATAGAATTTGTTCTAAAGCTATCCACTGATGAACTGTTGGAGAAGACATGAACTAGCTGACAATGCTAATAGAATAAGCGATATCAGGACGAGTTACTATAAGATAATTCAGTTTTCCAACCAATCGCCTATATCTTTCAGGATCCTCAAATAATTCTCCATCTTTTGTAAGCTATAAATTAGGAAGCATTGGAGCACTACATGGCTTAGCTCCCAATTTTCCAGTTTCAATCAATAAGTCAAGTACATATTTGCTCTGAGAGAAGAATACCTTTCTTGCTCCTTGTCACCTCAACTCCCAAGAAATATTTTAATGCTCCCAAGTCTTTCGTTTGAAACTGACTGTGAAGAAAATGCTTCAGTTTTGAGATTCCCATACCATCATTCCTGTGATAACAATATCATCCACATACACTACCAGAAGAATAATACCAGATGCAGATTTTTTATAAAAAACTGAATGATCAAGTTTACTCTTCATCATGCCAAACTTTTTCGCTGCTTGACTAAATTTTCCAAACCATGCACGTGGACTCTGTTTGAGACCATATAGTGATTTATGAAGATGACAAACTTTTCCATTCTCCCTGAGCAACAGACCCAAGTGGTTGCTCCATATAAACTTCCTTCTAAAGATCACCATGCAGAAATGCTTTTTAATGTCTAACTGATGCAAAGGCCAATCATGAGTAGCTACCATAGAGATAAGTAATCAAACAGATGTCAATTTAGCAATAGGAGAAAAGGTGTCAAAATAATCTTCCCCATATGTCTGAGCAAAGCCTTTGGCCACCAAACGAGCTTTAAGGCGGGCAACTGACCCATCAGGATTGAATTTAACTGCAAACACCCATTTACACCAAATAGCTTTCTTTCCAACGGGTAAATCAACCAAATTCCAAGTATTGTTAGAATCTAAAGCATTCATCTCTTCTATCATAGCTGCACGCCAACTAGGATGAGACAAAGCTTCCATAACAGATTTTGGAACACAAACAGAATCAATCTAGGCAACAAAAGAACAAAATGAGGGAGACAAATTGTCATAAGAAACAAAAGTTGAAATAGGATAAGTACACTGACGTTTACCTTTACGAAAGGCAATGGGTAAATCAAGATCATATGTAGTTGGATTTGATGCCGAAGAATTAACTGGTGCTGGACATGGATCAGAAGGAACTCGACGACGAGTATAGGTATGAAAAACAGGAGGTGGTGGATTTTGTGGTAGAGTTGTGACTGGTTGGTACGTGACATGATAAAGTAATCAATCATCATCCTCCCCCTTATTGAAAGAATTAGAAGAAGAAGAAAAGAATGGGTCATGTTCAAAGAAAGTGACATCGGCTGACACCAAGTACGTATTAAGACTAGGACTATAACACCGATACCCTTTTTGCACACGAGAATACCCCAGAAAAGCACACTTCATAGATTTGGGATCTAATTTGGTTACTTGAGGACAAACATCACGAATAAAACAAGTACTCCCAAAGATGTGAGGTGCAATTGGAAATAATGATTTACTAGGAAAAAGAACTTTATACGGTATTGCACCATTAAGAATAGAGGAAGGCATGCGGTTGATTAAGAAACATGTCGTGGAAACAGCATCAGCCCTAAAGGGTTTAGGAACATGCATTTGAAATAAGAGTGCTCGGGCAGTTTCTAAGAGATGTCTATTCTTTCTTTCAGCTACACCATTTTGAGATAGTGTATCAACACAGGATGACTCATGAAGCATACCACTCTGAATTGTATAACTCTGAAAAGTATCTGAAAAATATTCTTTAGCATTATCACTCCACAAAATCCTCACAGACATATTAAATTGAGTTTTAATTTTAGCACAGAAAGCAGTAAAATGAGAGAATAATTCAGAACGATTCTTCATAAAATAAATCCAAGTCAAGCGGGAAAAATCATCAACAAAAGTAACAAAGTATCTGACACCAGTTTTAGAAACAATAGGACTTGGACCCAAACATCTGAGTGAACTAACTCAAAAGGAGAACTAGCACGTGTATTGACACGTGGAACAGAAGGTAGACGATGATGTTTAGCAAATTGACAAGACTCACAGGCTAAAGAAGACACAGACTGAAATTAGGGACACAATTTCTTCAATAGAGACAAGGAAGGATGACCCAACCGACAATGTGCTTCAAACAATGTCAAGATACTGGAACAAGCAATAGACTTTGGCACCTGAGTATCCAAAATGTAGAGTCCTCCTGACTCATGTCCTTTACCAATAATCTTCTTCGTCACCAGATCCTGAAACAGATAATAACCAGGAAAAAATGAGACAGAGCAATTTAGAGTACGAGTAATTTTACTCATAGATACTAGGTCAAAAGCGAATTTTGGTAGACTCAAAACTGAAGACAAAGTAAGTAATGGAGCCGGACTAACAGTGCCATAACCAAGAACAGATGAAGTAGACCATCAGATGAAGTGACAGTAATAGGTGAGACATGGGATTGAAAAGTGGAAAATAGACTAGGATTACCTGTCATGTGATCTGTGGCACCAGAATCAGCTACCCATTGTGTGGAAGAAGACATAAGACATGTATTCGATTTACCTATTTTAGCAAGAGCAGTGATAGACTGAGATGAATTCTTTAAAGACTCTTGGTACTGGGTGAACTTAACAAATTCATCCGAAGAGATCGAAACCATTTTACCAAAGGATGAGCTAGGTGAAGTAGTAGCAGAGGCAATCACATCACTTACAACCAAACTCTTTTGATCATCAGCCATGGGACTCGCAAGAAGAGAAAAATCTTCACAAAACAAACAGCAACAGGGCCAAGAAACAAAGGAAAATCGGATCCCACAGAAGCCAATCAAAGGTGGTGGTTACACTAGGCACTCACAATGGTGACCTAAAATAAAATAAAATCTGCTCACTTTGGGCAGAAAAAAAAATTGCTCACTGCTCACAAGGCTCTTAATACCAAGTTGAGATGAAAAGATTAATTTCTCATATATTTTAGAAAGGAGTACAAGACATGTATATATATAGAATTGTAAAACCTAAATTAGGTAGGTTATTAACTAAACCTAGATATTTCAGTCTATAATTAAGCTATATACAATCTGTTAATTATGGTAATATACAGCTGTAATATTACGCTAATATACAACTGTAACAATATGCTCTTTAAATATCTCCTTGCAAAATATATATTATCTAATATATACTTTTTTTAGTTATTGAAATAAAAAATCTTAAATTTGGTAGCCTTCTACAAATTAGCATAGTGAAGTGCTTTTTTATTTCTTAAATATAATGTAATATATTTTGTATTTTCTTATCAAAATATTAATTTATGCGGCAGTTGAGATTAACATTTTATACTAAGATTTCAAAACAAAATTATTAATTATTACGATAGACGAGTTTATTAATTTTCTATAGCGGTCCAAAGTTTTTTTTTATTAATTTAGAGAGGTTAATAATTTAAAAAATATAAATTTGGAAGGGTTTTACTGTATATAAATTTGTCATCATATTATCGGATCTATATTATAAAAACTTTCTTATCTTGAGAATTTTTTAAGCATTTACATATAATGCATTGAAAATGTATAATCTCTATATATTGACACTACACTAGAGATTGACATTCCATTAATGAGCAAGCTAAAAAATACCAAGTCTTTATAAGCAAATTAAAAAAAACTTATATGTATTTATTTATAAAGGCTTAACATTTTCTCAATTTGCTCAACATTGAGGTGTCAACCTCTAGTACAATAAAAGTATATATAAGTTATACACTCTCATTATATCATAGCATTTTTTTAGTTTACCAATGCCCATAGTTTTCACTCAAAATTCAGTTACAAAATAGTAACAAGAGTTATATATATATTTACAAGAGAGAGAGAGAGAGAGAGAGAGAGAGAGATGATAACCATTCTATACACCACTAGTGAAGTTCTTTATTCCACAAGAGAGATTAGAATAATAATACATATTTTTAAAATATTAAAAAAAATAAAAAAAACAAATAAAATAAGACATGTGTCATCATCCTAACACCACTTGTGGAGTAAAAAACTCCATTAATAGTGTATAATATATATATGAGTAGGAATAGGGATCCACTTACACTTGTATAACTAATTGTTTTACACACTTTTTATAGCTTCATATGGGATTAATTTACTTTCAGTTAGTTTTATTTGATTTCTTTATATTTCTCATGTGTAATCAAAAATATTTTAGTAAACCAATTGTTAGATTTAACAACCTACCCGTATCTATCATGCACGCAAATTTTTTAGTCAATCCGATATTCCTATTATTTTAATCGAGAATAACATTTTTTATTTTATATTAACGGTTAAAATATTATTATTATGGAACAAATAGTTAGACATTTTAATTTAACTTGAAATTTGGTGTGCATGATTTGCGTGAATAAAACATGAAATTCAACGATCGAATTAAAAAAAATATAAATAGAATAAAAAGATATGAATGTATGTAAAACTAAATCAGTTTTACACATGTAAATAGATCCCTCCTCTCTTTATATATAGAGGGATATAAAACGATTATTCAAATTAGTATTTCTGTTTCTTCATTAAATCATACATTGTGTAGGGTTCACAAAAATATTATGCGAAACCCACACATGCCGATAACATTTTAACCAAGTGGTTAAAGATGAGTTATGATATCTTGTAAGACTTGAGTTCAAATCTAACCAACTCTATCTTATCCCCAGTTATTTAATATTTCCCTTGTAAAAAAAAACTCTTACATAATTCCAATTTTAAGAAAGAGTTAAAATCATTAAGCCAAACATTAATTATTTTATAGATAAAAATTTTAATTGTATTTAATGATTTTTTTTAACATTAATTTTCTTAATTATAATGATATTGAATTCTTTTTAGATTAATATTACAACATTTCCTTTTTTTTTTTGGTTCATAGGAGGTACAAAGGAGAGTAGGGAATCGAACCTTAGACCTAATCCCTGCTAAGGAGGGGTAACAATCACTAGACCAAGCTTTGGTTGTTAATATTACAACATTTGAATTATATATTCTCAAACATTAAGTTTGGAATACTCGTGCCAATGAGGCCTTGGCTTGATGGTAAGGAGAAAGTCATGAGACTTTAAAGTCTTAGGTTTGAGTCTCACTAAATGTGAGATTTGTTTAGTTTGCTATTATTTGCGTAGTTTATTATTGTTATTGTTATTGTATTACTAGTTTAACAAGTTACATGTTCATCGAATGTAATATCTTAATTATGATTGTAACTTCGAATGAAAATATACCATTTAAAAAAAGTTTGGAATACTTGTATTTTATATATAATTATTATTTTAATAACAAACAGAAACAAGTATTCACAATAAGTATTAGTATATATAAAATATGGCTGTTGGAAGAAAAAATCGACATTTTTACTCCTCATATTTCTAAAACTTTTTAAAAAATATTTTTATTAATAAATTTTATACCATATGTAAATAAAATTATAATTGCATTAAATGACTATCACGAATTTTTTATCATAAATATTAACATAATTTATTCGATTTGTAAATAAAAATTCTAATTACATTTAATGACTTTAATTTAAATATTTTTTTCTAATTCTAATAGCATTGGATGGATAATTTATAGATTAATATCACACTATTTTAGTTATTTATATTTCAAAGTTTAAGTTTTTAAAATTATTTTTAAATAAATATTAATTTATGATACACATGACAATCTTTACTATTTATAAATCGTATGATATGCAATACGCATCGTAAAATACGATACGATACG
This sequence comes from Heritiera littoralis, assembly GCA_031772115.1. Taxonomy (NCBI): domain Eukaryota; kingdom Viridiplantae; phylum Streptophyta; class Magnoliopsida; order Malvales; family Malvaceae; genus Heritiera; species Heritiera littoralis. The sequence continues at coordinate 1,081,887 of JAPDPK010000165.1, read as the reverse complement.
ATACGATTCATTATAAACTTAATACATATTGACACAAAGAATGTATTTTATTATGAATCAGTAGCATATCTATTGATACACAAGCAAATCGATACGTATAATATGATACACCAATACCCTCCAATACACTTTATAGTGAAATTGGATTAGGCCTAATAAAAATTTGATCTGACTCAATTAATTAAAAATGAAATTTTAATAGTTTTTTAACCTACAAAAATTTAAAAAGATATATTCTATATAATTTAATCTTGAAATATTGAAAAAAAAAAACAAACTTTTAGTTAGTAAATTAAAAATAAAAATATATAAAAATATTATTTAGAAACATATACTATTAATGAATATGTTAAGAGTTTGAAAACAATCATACTCTTATTTTTGTCATATACTTACTTAATCTTATTAATATGTATAATATTTTTATTTATTTTACATGTATATATATTATTTATAATTAATTTTAAAATTATTTATCGTATCTTACTATACAATTCTATACTTGATTTTTAAAAATAAAGTTTCGATTCATGATAAGTATTTTGATTTAATAATTATAATTCAATGTATGATTTCACAAAAAGGTAATCTTGTAATTCTCAAAATCATTCATCCAAAAATATCTTAGAAACTGTGATGATTTTTTTTTGTGTAGACCACAGTATCAGCATCCGTTTTAACAGTTTGAGACTAATCTTGTTCGGGGTTTAGTCATAGTTAAGACTCTTTAACTCTCCCAAAGATGTGTTTAGGGGAAGTCGAACCCGAGAGCACTTCCACAAACTCAGCTTGCTTTACCAACTGAGCCATAACCCTTGAGTTGAAACTGTGATGGTTATTGAGATTGAAAAACTACAAGCTACTTATTAATTGAGTGTTGACTTTTTATTCATTTATAATAAACAGCGGATGATTATATTAAGTCCACCCATTCAATGATTAATACGACTTACACGTCTCATAACTTTTGTAATTTACTTCATATTAATAAAACGTTAATTCAGCAATTTGAATTTTGTTATAGAATATTTTACATAAATACCATTTCACGTTTTTCAGGGGAGTTTTAAACTTGATTATTTAAAAATGTTTAACCAAAAAAATTTAAATTTTATCCATACATAATGTACACAATAATTTATGGCTTATTATCCAATACACTATAATTTTTATGTTTCACAAATAAAATTAAGATTATTGTAAATACTTTATTTTATTTATTATTTATTTTTTAATATTTTTTAAAATGTATGTATCACTATCTTAATTCAGTTTATGAAATCTAAAAATTTCATTAATAGTATATTAGATAATAATCTATAATTTATTCACTTGATAAAGTTTAAAAGATTAATTGGATAACACGACGACAGCAGCCGAAACCAAATAAAAGAAGCTAGAAATAATGAGCGCACATAAACTACAGTGAAAATAGTATTAAGTAGTTTGATGATACTAAAGTAGAATTTTAATTCAGAAATTGGTGGTCGTGGTCATTCATCTGCCTTCGATTTCGAGTTCGACCAAACGTCACGATGCCCACATCTGCATTGGACTTCTAGCGCAAGTGTTTAAATTCTAAAAATTTAAAGTTAAAGTACAATAAATAATGCACCCAATTTTAAATAATTTTTATTATTATCATTTAGTAAATATTAAAAAAAATTATTATTTCAAGTTCGTGTCTCACTAAGTGTAAACTTGAGTTTAATCTAGTTATTTATTTAATTACTTATAATTATTTATTAATTTATTTAGTTTGAGTAAATTAATTTTTTTATTTATCAGTTTTTAGAATGTGATATACGTATTATAACTGTAATTTTAAATAAAATGTACTAATCAAACAAAAGATCCATAATGTCGAAGTAAAAAAAAAATTATGTCTACCTTAGCATAATAAACATATTTTTTTTATTTGACACATGACCTTTGTATTTTTTTTTTCTTCACATTCTTCTTTTTGTTTTCAATTTCCAAAACATTTTCTCTCTCTAAACGATTAAACTTCTATCAAACTACCACCATTTTTTCATTTTTTTTATCACTCTTGGTCAAAGGTCAGTTATGGGTGACGTTTTGTGTCCAACAATAATTTGCATATTTCATCATCTCTTTTTTTCCCTCTCTTGTGGACAGACTTTCACCAAATGTTCGATCATTCCATTGTTTTGTTTTTTTAGATTTTTTCAATCCAACTTCACAATACTTACAAATTTGCAATTTTTCATATGCAAATTTTCTCTTCTTTCAAATAATTGTTGAAAAGTAAAACACCATTGAAGAACCCAATTTTTATGTATTAGCTTTATTTTTCTTTGGTTTATAAGGGGGTAAAAGGAGATGGGAGATTCGGATATTAAATCTAATATCTTCTGAAAAGAGTAACAATCATTAAATTAAGTTTTAGTTGTTCAATTTTGTGTATTAGCTACAAGTCCATTAGAGGAAAATAAACTGAAATTCCTTGTAGAGTTCCTTGATAAACCCATAGGAGGAAAAAGAAGACCATCAAAGAACTCCTGGCGTGAAATTGGAATTGGAAAAAGTTTAAAAAGGTAGAGTGGACCCAAAATATTTAATGATTTGTACCATGTGAGATATTAAATACTAGAAAGTCAATGAATAGTTCAGAAATTGATTATAAAGAAATAGAAATGATTATTAAACCAGTTCTTATTATGCTTTATTATCAAAACACGCTATTTTTATTTTAAAGTATAAAATTAATAAAAAAAAATTTTTAACTATTAATTATACATTAAGTATTAATTATTGATTATTAATAATTAACTATTAAACTATATAATATTTTATAAAAATAATACTAAATAATTAATTAATCATAATAATTGATCATTGCTAATTATTTTTAAATAATAATAAATTTTTTCATTATAATTAATCTTAATTTTTTATAATAAATTATGAATGCCTATATGACTCTAAAAAGAAGTATACATATGTTATATATTAAATGTACATATAGTTATCATAAAATGTACATATTTTTGTATATAGTTTGTTTATAGGTATTTGAACGCTTTATTGTAAGCATTTGAATATCTAACACTAATTTATCTCTTGAAACAAGCCTACATATATTTTATAACATGATGTATATATATCATAAAATGTGCATATGTTTATAGAGCATTGTATATATAGGTATTTGAAATCCTTATTGTAAGTATTGGAATGCTGAAGATAATTTCTCTATTGGAATGATAACTATATGTACACCATTCACTAAATTGACTATATCTTGAGCTAGAAAACTCAAAACTAGACTTAATTATCTTTTCATATATATATATATAGAAGTACCAATAAGCATATGAGTGTATAAAAATGTAGTAAAATTTCAAATCTATCCCCTATGCAAATATCATACTGCCTGTATATATGTTTTGTATTAAAAAATTAATCTTTTTGTAGATTACTCGAATTTTAATTTCGTTTAAGTCATTCGAAATTAGATTAAAAAAATCTTTCCAACCATATAAAAAAAAAAGGAACCATTTGTATAGATGTTAGACAACCTACACAATTTGAAGCAAAAATTCAATATCCTTTTATAGAAAAAATGGATTTTAATTTCATTTGATCCATTAAAAATTAGACTAAAAAATATTCCTAACCATATATAATTTGAATACTGAAACTTTATATATCAATACATTTAAATAAACAAATTCATTTTTAGAGCTCAATATATATATTCTAATAGTAACTTTTTTTTTGTATTTATTTATAAGTTTGAATATTCAAATTATATACAGTTGGAAAGTACTTGAATCTAATTTCTAATGGATCAATTGGAATTAAAATTTGAGTTGTATATAAAAAAAGAATTTTTAATACAAACTATACAAACAGTCCGACACCTACAAAAGGGGTAGATCTAAAATTTTATTATATTTTTAATATATTGATTCAAATATTGCTCTTTATATACATATGAAAATATAATTAAGTCTAGTTTTAGAAACTTCAAACAGATTATAATTTTGAGTTTTATAGCTCAAGATATATTCAATTTAGTGACTAGTATTCATATAGTTATCATTTCAAAAGAGAAATTATCTTGAGCATTCAAATGCCTATATATACAAAGTTTCATAAAAGTATGTTCCTTTTATGTTAACTATATATGCATTATGATATAAATATATGTATATTTGGAAATTAGATATTCGAATATCTATAAGGCATTCAAATGTTTATATACAAAACTATATATAAAGATATGTACATTAATAACTATACGACATTATGGTATAAACATTTGTACATTATTTCAAATAAAATAAAAAGAACCATTCTTTCTTCATCTTTGGTTCTAAACCCTTGACCTAGCTCATGAATACCTTTAACGATAACTAACAGAAGCTTTTGTAATGGGTTGTCAAAATAAAAAGTCACTAAAAATTAAAATGATTATTCATGTATATTATTTCAAATTAAATAAAAGTTAAAAATGCTCTTTCGAAACCAATATTTCTGCCAATTTAATACTTACACCAGTAAACAATAAATAATGTTGAGTTTATATTTGATGCACTATTAGTGTATTAATCCTATATATTTTTAGAAAATCAAATCATAATATCTCATTAACTTATAAAATTTAAAAATATTTATTCTAATGATTTTTTTTTAAAATCTATGAATAATGAGATGATCTTATATGTTTTACTAACACCATATAAGATTGATAACTATAGAATATCAAATATAAATTCTAATAATGATATATATTCGTATAGATTGAACTCAAAATAAATAAAAAAAATGTGGCTCAAAGAAAAATAATAAAAAATTGGGTGGTACAATTATAAATATTTCAAATACACAAGGAGTTTCTAACTGTTGTCCACTTGTATTTCCAAGCAATTAATGTGGCTATTTATTTGCATGCCTTCCCCTCTTCGTTGAATTTCTCTACTTTCTCACTCTTCCCTCTTACCATAAATAAATAAGCAAAATAATAAATGAAACAATTAATTAGAACAAATTTAATAAATGGTTTTTTATGAGACAATCAATGAGTTTATTTTAGTAAATTGCAATTTAATTTAAATAATTTAATGATAATTATAGCATCAATTATGACCTTTCATTTTTATTTATTTAATAACGGAACTATAATATTTGCTGTAACACTTATAAATGGCTCATGTATCTCTATTCATCGTTACATTACAAAAAAAAAAACCCCTGAGACTCTCTTTTTCTCTTTCTCTTTCTCTTTTCTCTAAAGAATAAAAGAAGAAGAAGAAGCTCTTTGGCTATGGCTGCCGATGTTAGCTCTTTACATAGAGTTTTAAGCGGGTACAAGGATGATCTAACGGTGGGGAACGAATCTGGTGGAGCGAAATCAACAGCTTTGATCACTAGGGACTTGCTTGGAGGTGGTGGCACCATCAGCTTGAATATGAAAAATGATCAATCCCAAGAACTTGACCTTGACCTTCAAGTCCCTAACGGATGGGAAAAGCTCCTAGATTTGAAGGTACGTTCATTCTCATCTCGATAATTTCTGTCTTTTTCTAAATTATTGTTTCGATTTCACTTTTAAGATAAACGGAATTTATTTTTATATTTTCGTTTGAAAAAATTTTTGCCAAGATCATTTTCAAATTCCGAAATTTCTACGTTATTTGATCATGTTTGATCATTTGATTTTAGTTAGATTATTCCTCTTTGAAAGTTTTTTTTTTTTTTTCGTGTTGGGAGATTGTTCTTCCAGCATGCTTTTTGGAAATTAAAGTAATGCCTTGAGTTTTTCTGTTTTTTGTAAATTCCTATGTTTGGATTATGAGAAAATGGAGAAGGAATTGGGAGAGTTAAAATCAGCCTTCATTACTTCTCCGAAATGCGAAAAAGCAAGCTTTTAGTTTTTACAGAAATCAATATAATCTGAAATGAATAAGACATTCATTGTTAATCAAATTCTGATATTAGATGCAAATAGAATTCACTCTTTTATTTTTTTTTTAATTTCCGGAAATGGATTTAAGTAAGCAATTAATAACATGACAAATTGCATTCATTTACCTTAAAAATCAATTATATACGCTCTTTACTGCTCTAAGGCCTCCTGTTTTCTTATTCAACATTAATATACATTTTCTTGAATAATTTAATTCATTTTCTTCATTTTGGTTATTTATGTTATGAATCATTTATTGTTAATGGTTACAGTCCGGTAAGGTCTACTTGCAAAGATGCAATTCATCAAATTCTTCATCATCATCGGATGGAGCTAAGCACCAAATCAATCAAACAGTGCCGAAGCTTCAAGATTTAAATTTCCCGCCATCGCCTTCCAAACCTCAGCTAAACCTTTTGGATGAGAGCGCCTTAGAATTGAAGTTAGTGTCATCGCCCTCAAGCAGAAGCAGTAATTACGAGAGTGTGTGCACTCTGGACAAAGTAAAATTCGCGCTGGAAAGGGCTGAGAAAGAGCCGATTAAGAAGCGCTCATCGTTGTGGAAATCGTCCTCATCGCCGTCGTATTCATCGTCATCTTCATCGATCAAAGATTCACAAGAGGGTGAATTCGGCGAAGAGAAGTTGTTTGCATCGCCGGTTGCGGCAGGCTGCCCTGTGTGCTTATCCTATGTGTTGGTGATGAAAAATAGCCCTAAATGCCCTCGGTGCAACACCGTTGTTGCTTTGCCAGCCGCCAAGAAGGCCCGCATTGATCTCAATATATCAATTTGAAGGACAAGATAAATTTGTTCTAGCAAGCTTTAATATCCGATGCTTATAATTTTGTAAATGATAGATGAATTAGGGAAAATTGAGCATATGTATATTGGAAAATGATGGTGAAGACCAAAAGGAACAGAAGAAACGTTTGGATTTGGTCTTGTGGGTTCTTTTTATTGACAAAGCAAATAGAAAATTTTTATCCTGTCTCTCATTCCATTTCTTTATTTACTCTATGTTTTTATATTCTATTTCTTTTTTTTTTTGTTGTAAATTACACAGCGCGACTTCAAATTTTAAATTAGTTGTTGATTCTAGTTAATTTCCGTTTATGGTATCCTTGGATTGTGTTTCAAACTATTTAAGTTTTTTTTTTTGAATAGTACATTTTCATTAGAAGTTACAATCACAATCAGTATATTACATTCCATTAACAGGTAACTATAAAAATCACATTACTCAAACTAGGTAAACTAGTAAATAACTATTATAAACTAGTAAATAACTAGACTAACTCAAGCTCACACTTAGTGAGACCAAACTTGAGACCTCAAATTCTCAAGGCCTCTTCCTTGTCACTAAGCCAAAGCCTCATTGGCTCAAACTATTTAACTTTTAAGGCTTTGTATGTAGTTTAAGATTTATAGGTTCTAAGCTTTCTTATATTCAAAAAAATAATTGATAAGGAATAAACTTAGAAGTAAACCAAGTTAGGTGTACTTGTTCCCCACCATATCTTTAAATTCATAGTATTATTGTAATAAGTTTTAATATTAAGGAATCCTAAATGAACTTTATGAACCCTACACTTCAAGGAAGCTGAAATAACTATACTCTTCAAAAAAAAAAAAAAGCTCTCTCTCTCTCTCTTTTCTTTTTTTTTTTTTGAGACAATAAAATCCAAATTCCACTATTTACTAAGATCGGAAGCTATTAGGATTAATTTTCTTTTAAAAGAGAACATTTTTAATCGTTTTTAATAATCTTACTCTTTTAAATATCTTATATACATAAAAGTTGACCAACTTCACACACAATGAAACTTAAATGCCCTTAAAGGATTTTGATCCAACTGAAAATGAAAGACAACTGGAAAGAAATGCTATAAAAATAAAATCTGAGACTATTAATGGAAAAATCCATTAATCTTAGATCCTGACATTTTACGGACATCTATGAATTTATTGACATTTACAAATCGCTTACTAAAGAGGGATTGTGGAGATTTGAACCTTTAGTGCTTTGCATACAACATCTAAATCGTTTACTAATAAGAAACTATAAAGATTCGAACTTTAGTGCTTTACATTCAGCATTCGAATTTTAATCATTTGTTCCAACCATCATTGGCCTTAGATCCTGACTTTGAGTGCTCAACAATTTTAAAGCATGTGCAGACTCTTTTTTTTTTTTTCTCAGTTTAATTTCTGTCCATTTCAGCTCAACTTACTCTTGGCAGATCCATAGAAAGGACAGTGATGTGAAAAAATATGGTTGTGTCATATAAATGTTTGAAAACTGCATTCACCTACACTTTGTCAAATGATGAGCTTTATTATGGTTCCTGCATGAAGCTAATTAAAGGCCATTTACTAGAGCAATTCATTAATATACCTAACACACAATAAATGAGAATTTAATTTTATCATGGCCTTTAAAGTGTTCTACCTAACTTCTCATTTGAGTTTTTAATGTCTAGTTTCCATACCAATACATGTACTTTCTTTCGGTAAACCACCTCTAGACTAGTTGGCTTTTCAATTAATTAATTCTATATATAAATAAATAAACTTAATTAATTCTATATATAAATAAATAATCCTCAATATGACAAGCCTATTACATAAATTTACAATTTTAATTTACTGTGTAGGTTACATCATTCATGTATCTTACTTACCTGTTTCATTTCAAGATTCAAACTTAAATTAATATCAATTTTTTTCTCAAAAAATGAGGTAGCTGTTATTCAAGTCGATTCATATAAACTTATTTATGTGATAATTTTTTAATTATATAATATGCTTCTTATTTGATTTGATGGGTTTATAACTGACGTACTTAGAAAATATTATGTAATAACTAATGATTTCACAAAAATCAGGAGGCAAATTAAGGTATAAAAAAATGAGAAAAGTTATGGAAATTAATAACCAAGACATAAAATTCTGAATGATGAATGATCCGTTAGCAAAAGAAGAACAATCTCTTTGCTGTGGTTGATATATCAATAGGTAGGCGAGCCATAATCAAAGGCGTAAAGGAATGGGACCAAAATAGTCTTGCAACTTTCTTTGAACTATATTTGTAATCAATCAGGTACGGCTGGTCAAAGAATTAGCGGAATTATTGTATCAATTGCATTACAATTTACTTTGGCTTATAAAATTTATCTCCACAATGTATATAAGGATAATTATTTAATATACCGTCAAAAAAAATTTTTCATAAATAGGGTGAGAATGATAATATATATCCTATTTTTTCTATTTTTTTAATATTTTTATTCTATTTATGAAATCAAAAAAATTTTATTGATGGTATAGTGGATATTATTATTGAATCCATTAGTTAATTTGGTGAAATATTAACTACACAAAAAGTCATTCAATGGCGTTTGTTATTGTTGATCACGTTTAACTCCTTTAGCTTTTCCTTAATGGCATTTAGATCCAATAATTTTAGGATTCTGCATCCCGGTCCAAAATATTGCTCCTTGCATTACAAAAAACCTCAACATCAAGAAAGAAGAAGAAGAAGAAGAAGAACAAGAAGCTGGGAAGAATACAAGAATGAATGACTTTCAACTTATTTTATACCAATAATTAGAGTTGTTAAGCAGGCAGCTTAGTCCATTCGTAGACCAACACGTTATGGATCGGCATTAAACAGACCAGACCAGGTCAGCCCACATTTTTTGCAAGTCTAAAATATCGAGGTTCTAACCCTAGTTTTTTTTGGTCCATGGGTTAATAAGCTGGCCCGTGAGCCCAACAAACAAGAGAAATTTTATATAATATTTTGTACGTGCAACAATTTTTACATAATTTCAAAAAATTTAATATATTATGTCTAAAAATCTCTTTTAAATTTGATCAATAAATATTCATAAAATCCACAAAATAACATTAATAAACAAAATGAAACATTATTCTAAACTTACAGTAATCCTAAAACACATGATAGTAATCTTACAAAGCTTACAACAATTCCAAACATGATATTAAGCTTACGGCGCTCCAAAGCATGATACTAAACATACAACAATCCTAAAATATGATACTAAATTAAATTCAAGTTTTCAATTAAGACTCAATAATTAGATAACTATTGTGATAACCGCGAATTCTCTCATTTTTTTAATTATGGATTGAGTAAATTCAATTTCTTATATTAACAAATAACGTAAAAATAAACAAATAAATTTATTATGAGATCAAAATATTTGAATTAGGGTACTTGATTTATTGATAAATTGGAGAAGTACCAATTATGAAATTATTTTGGCATTAAGGAATAAAAAATTTAATGAAAATAATAATAATAATAATAAAAATAATAATAAATAGGTGTTATATATATGTATTTATGTACAAATATATATACATATATAAACAATAAATATTATTTTGAATTAGACTATGTATATAAATTTTATATATGTTTTAATATAAAATAATTATATTGTAAGTATAAACTTTAAATATATAAAAATATATGTGTGTATATAAATATAGTATATGTCAAGAATATATTTATATTTACACATATAAAATTGTTAATATATATTTATAAATTTATGTTAACAGAAAATATATTTGTAATAAATTTATATTATATATTTAGGCTTAATAGCCAAATAAGTCCTCAATCTTTAGCCCAAAATGGAATTCAGCCCTCAACGTTTTATCGCATGAAATTCAGTCTATAAACTTTTATTTTAGTGGAAATAAACCCTCAACCTTTTACAATTATGAAATTAAGTCAAAACTGTTAAATGACACTAACTGCCATTAGTTTTGCATACGTGGCAGCTGACATGGATAGGTTAGTTAGCTGCCACGTGGCATGCCACATATGCAAAACTAACGGCAGTTAGGTCATTTAACAGATTTGGTCTATTTCCATTGAAATAAAAGTTTATGGACTGAATTTCATGTGATAAAACGTTGAGGGCTGAATTCCATTTTGGGCTAAAGGTTGAGGGCTTATTTGGCTATTAAGCCTATATATTTATAAATAAAATAAAAAAGAAAAGAAATAAAAAAAGAGAAAGGCAGATCGAAATGGAAAGAAAAGGAAGGAAAAGAGAAAGAAAGAAGAAGGAAAAGGAAGAAGGACCACTGGTGGTAGGCGGAAACAGGCCGAGATAGGTCCGGCGAAGGTAGATCCGGCCAAAATAGGGAGGTGCCGGCTACCAGAAAGAAAAAAAAAGAAGAAAAGAAAAAGAGAAGGGAGGAAGAACCGCGCCGCTGCCCTGCTACCTCCGCCGCCACCGCCGGCCGATCCGAAAAGAAGTGAATGGAACAGCCACGCCGTACTTGGAGCTTCCGTCGAAGTGGCTGAACCGGAAGTGGTGAGGGGAAATGAAGGCTGAACCGGACAGGAAGAGGCTGAACCGGTCTGAACCGGTTCTGCTTGGAAAAAAAAGAAAGAAAACAGAAAAAAATGGGGTAAAGAAATTTAGTTTTATTTTATTGTTATTTAGTTAGTAAATTATTAAATAATTCATGAAATTTTTTAAGTGTGTATATGATGTGGAGATTGTGGAAATTATGCAAGCGGTGATTGGAGTTTGACAAAGCTTAGAAAGATCAAATCGCGAGTTTTGATGCTAAGTAAAATATTTATATAAATTAACCGTAAATTGATATGATGTTAGTTTGATCGATTTGAGGTTTCTAAGGTAGAATTGGAATTGTCTATAACAATTGAAATGATTAAAGGTTGAGATTTAAATATTTTACTATATTAAATCAGCTGGTTTTGGATGTTGATAATTTAATTTTAATATATGGATAGTAGTATGAGAAGTAAATAAATATTTGAAATGAACAGTATTGGAAATTGTGACTGGGTGGTGATATATAAAATTGTATTTTTCCTGCAGGCGAGTTAGGACAATTACAGTTGTTATGTTGTCGAAATTTTTATAAAATCATTAATAAGAAAAGTGATAAAAAGAATAAATAAAATAAGAAGTGAAATGGGAAAAATGGTAATTTGGCCATAATAAGAATTATATGATATTGGTGATGTTGGATTTGGAGAAAAGAATATAAAATTTAATTGTAATTATGTTTGGTATTTAATAGGAAAATGAAAATAATTCAAGAATAAATATTTGGCAATAATGTGGAGTACATGATATGGGTGAAATTTTGATGTATGCAATGAAGTAAAATGAAAATAGAGCATGAATGAATATTAGCTATGTAACTAGAATTCAAACATGACAAAGATTGGGCAAGAGAAGCAATTTGGTTAAGGCATTGTTCATGAGGTTCTTATGTTAATTTTATGACTCAATGGCTAAAGGAAAAGTAATTAAAGATGAGTAGAGAATGGAAGTAAATTTGATAGGGGATAAATGGTGTGCGTGAAGAGGTGTACAGTTTAGGCTTGAAAAAGGTGTTTTCAATGTGAATTTTCATGGTTTAAGAACTAATGGATATAGTAAGAAAGTTAATGAAATTATTGGTGAAATTAAATTGGGAAAAGAATGAGTTATGAGGTTATGAGAAAATTAAGAAATTTCATGATTTATTGAATAGGGAATAATGAATTAAGAGTAAGGAAATTATTGGTATTATTGGAGTGGGAAAAAGGATATGAATTAATGGTAGTTATGTGGTGGCATTTAGTAGAAAATAAAATAAATCAATTGTTGAGAATGATAAATAGAAAATAGAAATTTATGGAATGTTCATTATTATTATGATATGGAATTTTGAATATAAGTTGACATTATTGTGCAGTGTAAACTTCGAAAAATAAAGTCATGCAATTGGTGTTGTGAACGTTGATATAATACGAGGAATCGAGGTAAGGAACATGTAAATGAGTTGCATAGGAAATGTTTCACTTGCATTTGAAAAATTTTAGAAAACCAAATCCTACCCGTTTACTTGTATAAACTTTCTTAAATGAAAATAAAAATTTATCTTAAATTCTTACAAGTCTAAATATTGTTGTACATGAAAAGATTTACATGAATCGATTTAAATAAAATGATTTACATGAATTGTATTACCTGAAATGATTTACGTGAATTAATTTACACAAAGTGATTTACATAAATTGATTTATATGAATTAAATTATATGAAGTGAGTTATATGAATTGATTTACATACGATTTACATGGAATGATTTACATGAAATGAACTATATGACATAAATTACATGAAATGGTTTACATTAATTAAGTAAATTGCATAAATGATATTTTATTTATTTTTACACGAATGAGTTATTAATTATGCGCCAATGAGTTATTGGTATATTTAAATGTTTTCATTGAGTTTTTAATGAATTTTATGGCTACCAAATTTAATAATTATTCTTTTATATGATTTTGGTCTGACTGAAGATAATTGCTATTTTAAATGATTTGTACTGTAATTCTTTTTGAAATGATTTCTATTGTTAATCACTATTCAAAATGATTTCTACAATTGAATTATATGATTTATGAAAATATTTCGAGATGGTCGTTCTTTAATGATCATGCATATTGTTATTGACTGCGAGACCTGGTCTAGTCCGCAGGTTTATTAATTACCAACGGTGGGATTATTATGGTTAAACCCACAGGTTTACACAGCGAGCACCCGACCACTACGAACTGTGACCGACCGACGATGGCCATTTATTACCGATCGTCCTTACTGGGATACCGATACCCATCGTCCCTTCGGGGGATACCTATACTGTTTCGTGCATGATTCTATTGGATGTGACTGTCTCTATCGAACTGTATTTGAATGATTTGATTATTGAATGATTTGAATACTGAACGATTTGAATACCGAATGATTTGAATACCTAAAGATTTGATTACTGATTTACTGATTTGACAGAAAGAAAGAAAGGTTTGAAATCGAATGATTGATGGTGATAAATTTGAATGAATTGCTTTACTCTATTAAATGAAAATATTATTTATATTGACATTTGAAAATGTTACCGAAGTTGCATATTGAAATTGTTTTATAGCATCGCCTACATAAATGGCTTATATACTGAATTATGATTTGAAATTGCATCACATAAATTATAAAATATTTTATACGGATTATTGATTTAAAATAACATCACATGAATTATTGAATGTTTTATATTGATTAATAAATTGAAATTGCATTGCATAAAATATTAAATGTTTTATATTGATTAATTGTTTTATCATCAACTGAATTCACTCCCTATAATCGCATCTAGGGATTGAAACACGACAGATACTCTAAAGTACCTTCCATACTCTACTCGATTACCTAGCCGACTATAGTATCCTTCCGATACTATCCCCTAGTAAGCTGGTCGGAAATAAATATTTTTATGCATTTTAATATTTGTATTTAATATGTTTTTCTTAATTAGTAAAATAAGTGATTTTATTTAACTACATTTTATATGCGCTTTTATATATGTTTCTTACTAGGCTTTCTCCAAAGCTCATCCCTTTACTCACCATCCTAGATAGCCCATCAGTGTACAAGATATCTGCTGCTTCTGGGTTAGTTGAAGAATTCACTAGAAGTTTAAAGTATCAAGTGACCAGGTATAAGTGTAATTTTATATTTATATTCATATTTATAAATGCATAGCAGATGTACTTGTGTTGGGATGTAAATAGTGTGATGTTAAATCTTTATTTTGATTTTCTTAATTCCTATTTATGGATAAAATAATTTAATTATATAAAGGTTTAATTGTAATGAAAATTGTAAAACGAACTTACCTTGACACCGAATGCAAACCAACTGGTACCGAATAATCGAATGAGAAAGTAATGAAAAGGAAAAAGTTTGTTCGCAATTTTGTAATTCTAGACGTTACGGCTATCCCATATAAGCATCACAACTCTAGTTCTCATCATTATAATTTGAATTTCCTGTAGACAAAGTTTGATCTTGTATCTCCTCCTCATCTACATTACATAAATTATGATCAAAGAATCATCAAATAAGAAAGCAATGAATGCTCAAAAATCAAAATACAATTACTAACTATAGAGTTCATCAACTTTTCCATAACTATTTAACCAATTCATGGTACAAATGAGAGCTTGTAGGTGAGAGTAGCATTGAACATCAGTATTTGGTGAAAATATGAGCTCCAATACTAAAAGATGATTCGGATGCAACCATAGTAATTGGAATGCTCAAAATATCACAAGCCATATTTGATAAAGCTCCAAATCAATTCTTATGATCTCTCCAATATTGAAGGACATCCAACTCCTCAAAGTAATTTAATTGCAAATTTGGCTTCTCCAAATACATGTCCAAACGAGACTTTCTATTCTCTGTTACATTTAGACTCTCATATTGTATGTACTCCTATGGTCTTTAAGAAATAAAGAAATATTTTTTAAATCAATGGAATTGACAGTGCAACATTAAATTTAATTATGAAGTAAAATAAGAACTTGAGTGTTTGACTTATATCAAATAGTTTCAAGCTACTTTTTTGTTTCTCCTCCTTTGGTGTGCTTAGGTGGTGGTGGTAGTGGTGGAGTAGATGCTGCACTTGATTCATCACAAAAGTTGTTTTGGTGGTCAAATTATGCCATTGATACCTGAACTATAACGAAATTTGAAATCTTCACTATAATTCACAAAAACCAAGTCCTTGTAGTATTGTAATTTAAAAATTCCAATCCAATCAATAACGACCGTTACATTTTCTGTTACAAATGCTAACGTGGTAGTTGAAGTGGCGTTGACTTTGCTGATGTGGCATTTTTGTCCCATGTACTTTTATGAAATTTGAAATTTAGTCCCCCTCTACTATAATTCATAAAAATAAAGTCCCTTTACTATTTTAATTCGCAAATCTTAGTCCAATCAATAACGTTGTTAAAGATCTCCATTAAAATTAATGCTAACATGATGTTGAGTTTTATTGACTTGGTATTGTTTGCTTACATGGCTTTTTTTCACATGACAATGATGTGGCTTTTTCACTTTTTTCCTTCATTTTTCTTTCTTTTTTCTTTCCTCTTTCTCTTTATTCATCTTTCTTTCCTCTTCTTTCTCTCTACATCACAATCACCAACTTTCAAAAAATCCACTTTTCGGTGGTCAGTCGTCACTTGTCGACAATAGTTCGCTTACAAAATTTATCATTTTATGTGATAACCGTAAATTTTCCATTTATTGGAAATAAATATTGGAAATAAAAATAAATAAATAAAATTGTGAGAATCGGAATATTGTGGAAATTCCGAGGATTGAGGAAGTGATAAATTTAGAAATTCGAGTGAAAGGAATTAAGTTGGAAATAAAATAAGGAATAGAGGAAATTTAATTTGGATAAATGGAAGTCCAAATTAAATAAGAAAATAAGAAATGAATATGATATATATTTATATAATTATATATTATATAATTATATTTTTTTTATACAAATACATATGTACTTAAATGATATATAGTATATATTATTATACATTGGCATATATATGAATATATACTATTTCATAAATTTAAATAGTACATATTTATATTTTATGTATATATAAATATATACATATATGAGAAAAATGTAAATATTACTTTACATTAAGGTTTAAATACATATATATTGTAAATACAATATATATATATATATATATATAAATGCTATTTAATTTAAAGTATATGAAAATATACATTTTTATGTGTAAATATATATTATTATATATAATATATATTTATATAATATATAGTACAAGTACTATTTAATAAAGTAATATAATTATATTTATAATATAGTTATAAATATAATTATAATTAAATTAATTAAACAAAAAAAAAAGAAAAGGAGAAAGGAATCGGGAGGAGGACCCGACCCCCTTCCTCGACTGGCCGCCCGACCACCGTCGGCGGCGAGAAAGAAAGAGAGGAGAGGAGAGACGTC
Organism: Heritiera littoralis; assembly: GCA_031772115.1. NCBI lineage: Eukaryota > Viridiplantae > Streptophyta > Magnoliopsida > Malvales > Malvaceae > Heritiera > Heritiera littoralis. Next base: position 1,065,046 of record JAPDPK010000165.1, on the reverse strand, counting down.
GTCGTCGGCCAAAGAGGAAAGGAAGAAAGTTGCTGGCAGCTGAAGAAAGGAAGAAAACAGAAGGCGAAACCGGCGAACCGAGAAGGAAAGGAGAAGAGAAGAAACGGCGGTGCCGACCGGTCTCGGCATCGCCACCACCACCCAAACCTCGACGGAGGTGAGAGGAAGGAGAAAAGAGTCGCCGGTGAGGTCACCAACGGCGGAGGAAGGCCGACGGAGGAGGAGAAGAAACCGAAGGTAAACCGAGTAGATCCGCCGCCGTGCCGTCGATTCGTGACGAACGGAGGCCAGATCCGGCTTCGCGTGGTGCCGGCCAGTTGTGGAGCCGCCGAACCGCCGGAGAACCTGCCACCGGAGAAGAACCAGCGGTGAGGGAGGTAGACCGGTCCGGCGGGAAAAGAAAGAAAAGGAAAAAAAGAAAAAGAAAAGAAAAAGGAAAAAGAAAAAGAAAAGAAAAGAAAAGAAAAGAGAAAAAGAAAGAAGAAAGAAAAAGAAGAAAGAGGAAAAGAAAAGGAATTCCGGGAATTTGGAAAATTCTCGAGAATTCGAAAATCCGAAAAATCCCGAGCACTCGGTAAAGATTTCGGAAATTAATTCGGAATTATTAATTTGAATAAATTATGAAAAAATTCTAATTTTTAGAATTCTAATTTCCAGAAAATTTCCTTAAAAATCGAGCCGATGGAATCGGGCGAGGTGAACACGGGCGCGACCTTCGAGAGGTAGTCGCCGACCCGAGACAGGTAAGGGAGACATGTGCAACCTGTAAGGATATTGGCACACATGCTTTAAATTATGCATTTAATTTTTATAAATGCAATTAATAGTGATTGGTTGAAAATTGTGGTGATTTATCGGTTTGGAATTGTGGTGATTTACCGGTTGAGATTTAAACTGTATTTTGTGCAGGAGGCCAGCCAATCGGCAGCTGTTATACTGTCGAAAATTATTAAAAAAAAATTACTGAAAATCATAATAAATGATTTTTCATCACGAGAAACGATTTTCAACACGAAAATCGAGAAATCGATTAGTTTTCATAAAATATGAATATATTGATAATTAATTTTAAAATATTCATGTTTTGAAAATGGTGAAAAAGGGAAATCACCTAAATTTATCCCGATAGGTGATATTTCACGTGAAATGAGGTGAAAAATGAAAAGGACCAAAGTGAATATTTTAATAATATTTCTCCAAATATTCATTTGATTTTGTAAATAACCTTTATGGGTTCAATCGTGAAAATAAGTGTTTATAGAAAATTCCATAAAGGTAATTAAAGGTGGAAAACAGTGTTTTGAGACTAAAAAGTCTCTGCATGTGTTTACAGAGAAAATATGGGACGAGAGTGTTGATTTAGAAAATAAATATTTTAATTTTCCATAAATCATAAAAATGATTGATTTGAATCCCGATAACCGTGAAAATCATGTTTTCGAGTGAAAGCACGAAAAAGCGTGCGTATATGTTTTATGGTGAAATAGACAGTTATGACCTTTTATATTTTACAGTGGTTATTTTATAAACTGTTTTCACCGTGTGGAAAATGTGATTTATATTGTTCTATAATATTTAGAACATTTTTGGGAATGATTACCCCAGTATGAATATTTTATAAATTGTTATTCATAAGATGAAAATATTTTCCTTATGAATATTTATGGATTGATTGAACTTACATTCAGTGAAAGTGATTTTATAAATGGGGTTTATATCACGTGTTTACTGTTTTGAGACTGTTAGGCCCCATATCATGCTCACGTGTCACGTGTTAGTGCTGATAGATACTGATCCTATTATCAGTGTCCCAGTGGACACCTGATTAGTGCACACTGAGGACCCCATAGACTATGGCCATAGATCTCATTGTTTCCCCTATTAGGGATGATATTATTATAGCATGATATATTTAGGGTGTTGCCTAGTCTCCATGATACTGTACTGATGATTGTACTTTTCACTGAACTTTTGCTGGTACTAAATTATCTATAGCTACTGAGCTTTTGATATATCACGTGTTAAACTAAATATTTTACGGTGTTTTACAAGTGTGGAAAAGAGTATTTGTGAAAGGAACATGAATTCCTTAATTATTTACTTAAGTGTTTTATCACGTGAATATTTAATGTTTTATTGGGATTTGAATATCAAAAGAAAACGATTACTCTCTACAGTTGCTTCTGGGTTCCGGGACAAGCCAAGTATTCTAAAATACCTGCCTTACTCCATCCGGATCCCTAGCCGACTATAGTATCCTTCCTACATGTGAGCCTAGAGCCTCTAGGAAGATTTAAAGAAAGTGAAAAAAATTATTTTCAGCATATAGATAGCTGAATATCAAGTGTTGCATATAACTCTCTTACTGAGCCGTGGTTTGCTCACCCCTTAATATTAACATTTCATTTTCGAGGACTAAGAGATCCGACTTCTGAGGATTTCGAGCTGCGCATTTGGAGACACTGCGACAGCTTAATTTATAATATGATGTATGATCATTTATTTTTTGTATTTAGACTTACTTTTAGTACTACTTTCTTGAGAATCAAAATAGGGGATGTAATTGATAATATACATTTTATATTTAATAGTTAAATGAATATGAAAATTGAAGTATCACAGACAGCCCAACCGGATAAGTTATATATTTTACGTGAAAAATGTGGTCACGGGATGTGACAGATTTAATGGTATCAGAGCAGGAGTGGCCTGATGTCTGTGAATACTTTTGGAAAGAAAAGTGTTAAACATCCCCGGTAGTACTGTGTCGTCTAAATACATAGAGAAAATAAATGATTGTAAACTGAGTATAATGATTTAAAGGGAGTGAGAAAGTATAAATTGAGAATGTTAAAGAAATAATAGGCTCAGAAATTACCAGAATGTTGGTGATCTTATAATCGAAATGAAGGCCTGTTAGGTAAGGAACCGAAAGGACTCGGTGAGGGCCCCACCAGTACTTTCTGTTCGGATCGAACTGAGACCTAAAAATGATGATATGAAGGAGGGAAATGAAATATCATCATTAAATAGACATTAAGATCACCGATTGAAGGTAATTTGAAGAGAGAGAAAATTTTGACCAAAAATGACCAAAATACCCCTGCCTTCAAAATTTTACAGGGAGTTAAAATAAACCAACATAGGTTGAAATTGATTGATCTGACAAAGAAATTGATGATATAAAGCTGCATTACAAGCAAAATAATCCAAATATGGATTCTAGTGGACTTCTCTGTCGAAATCGAATAAGATCTCAAATTGCTGATATTAGTACGAGAAGAGGTACTATCAGCACATAGATACTAAGATCCTTGATTTAAAGGTATACTAAGGAGAAAGAAATAAATGTCTAATGACGAAAATGCCCCTATGTTGGGCGATGTTCGGAACAGTGATAAAATCGAGCTGAGTTGGAATCCATTGATAGTAATGGAGTTGTAAATGGCATAAAGGCCATGATATGAATATAACGATCCCTATTACTGATTCCACTTACACGTAGATTATGGACGCGAATAGTGAGCGACCTAGTGAACGGATTGGGCCTCACGATAGATCCTTGAGGGGGCCAGTGTGCTCGCCAAAAGAGGACGGTATAGATATGTACAGGCGGACGACGGATGGGCCGGGGCCTTACACGATGCGATCCAATAAGTGTATAGTGGAATGTTATAAGATGATTGGCCCGGTTACTGACTGTAAGGGCCGGAATTAAAAGTGTATTGACGGGATCGTTGAATACTATGGAAAGTGAAATGATTACAGGAATTGACTGATGAGATGAATAGTACAGATAATGAAATACATATTGATGTGGTTAATTACGGTTCTATATATTTTACTACTTTGAGGTATCAAACAGATAATCTTATATAGAACTGAAATATCTTGAAATATGTGCTACAGAATGAAGTACTGTGTGGAGTACTGTGAATTGGTGAATATATAAGAATAGTAAAGTGATAAAAAGAAGTTGACAGCTAACCTAAGTTCTTCAGGACCCTTGAGATAGAACTGTGATGGGCGACCCAATGATGGGCGACCCGTAGTGGATCATGTGTTGTGAGATGCGGGCGAACAATGTTATCGTCGACTCACTAGTAAGGGTAAACCTGGGGCGAAAGGATCGCCTAGGGATGCTTGCCGACGGCTGATTCGAACGGGCGGGACTCTTACAATAAGCTTAGTGATAACACGAGTGTAAGGAACTAGGTACGTAAGGGTGCCAAGGTTCGAACCTCGTGGATAACATACTCAAGGGAATTAAGCCTGAATTCATTAAATGGAAATGATTTTAAAGTAAATAACTGTAATAAATTGGTTAGCTGTAACATGTGTTGATAATTGTTGTACTTACTACAGCTTACTGGAATGAGATTCGTAAGGCTGTAAAGTATGAGTAGACAATGAAATCAAGGTAGAGTATGGGTTGAAATGAATCGAATAGTAATTGTCTCTGCCTTGCGAATACACAGTGTAAATGAAAGGACATAAAGATAAAATGTCCGAATTAATAAGAAATATGTGATTAAAGAAAGTATCGGATTTGATTTCCGATAGAATTTCCAGAGTTATAAATTGGAGGAATCGAGATAACATTGACTCGGTTTTGAATATGAAATCTGATTCTAAGTTTATATCGGAGAACTTAAGAAAATCCGAAAGCTTAAGAAATCTACTATGGAAAAATGAAAGAATAATGAAGTGCACATGTATAAGGTGTGATTGATGGAAATACAAATAGTGAAAATTTTGAGATTAATGAAGTTGGCTGCATAAGTGTAAAAGAGAGCAACACAAATGATTTTAATAAGTAGATGAATCGACATGATATAGTAAATGGTTACTATGTAATAAAGTTCTTATAAAGAACAAGTATTCATCTACATGATGAAAATAGATGCTTTATTGATCTGATCACAGATATATGAGGAGTTAATAAGACTAGCCTCGGTATAAAGCATCCTTAGATAAAAGATTGGAGATGGATGTTCATAAGATGATGATTAGAACTCGGAGTAAATTTTACGAGTTCCTATTGAGGTTACAAGGTTAATGAGTTGCCTCGTGAAGTATATAAACCTAAAGAATGAGGCACCCATACATGAGTAAATTGATGAAATACTGATAGAGTCTAAGGTATAAATGGAACATGAGCAGCATTTTAGTATGATCCTTTAAACTCTTAAAGATTGTGGAACTGTGCTAAGACTGGCAAATAAGAGGTTTAGCTAGACAGTATCTCCTTCTGAGATAGAGAATCTCGAAATGATAAGATGATAGTGAATCTGTCTATGATAAAGAGATAATGATTGAGATACGAGATTAATAAGTCTAGCTTGATACTACTGTCAATATATAAAAGAGTTATTGGACTAGCTACTCTATTAATGAGACATAATTAAAGAAATTAAAGTCAGTAAATGGATAAGTGGAAAGAGAAGATGGTATGCAAAAGGTAAAGAGATGTAAGACCACACTACATGAAGAGAACATGATAGTCTCATGATTTATGATTGTAAGAGATAATCCATAATAAAGTCTGCAAGTGAGATGTCGCCGTGGTAAAATGAATATTGTGGACAATAAAGAGTCCAAAAGAGAAATGATGATATGGAAGTGATTAAAGATTGAAGATCTGAATAGAATCACTTTCCATTATCAGACTCTTAGACTCTCTAGTGCCATAGTTGAAGTATGAGTATGAAATGGTGTAAAAATATGTATAGTTCCAGTGAGCATGATATGTGATGGGAGTCTCTAAGATGCCATATGCTTAATGAGAATAGCAAAAGGCTTCAAGATCCCAAGTGTATTAATAGCACCGCTCTATACTGATGTATATATATATGAGCGTGAGATGTAAACGCTCCATGATATGGAGAGAGCGTGTGCATGAGATGTGAAAGCTACTGGGACACATATAATTGATTGACACGAGTACATGATAGTACCAAATTATCTCGACCTGGCACTAAGTGAGAAAAATGGATAAGGAACAGCATAAATCAGCTGTGATATGAAAAAAAAATAAAATAAAATAAAATACTGTGTGTGGACTCTTATGTAAAAAGAGTGGAAATGAATAACTCTCGATTTGAGAAATGAACATATATGATGAAAGACAGCATGTAGTGGTCTAAAGTAATCTTGAATGCTGAAAATGTACTGGCAGTATTCCTTGGAGGATGACCTAGAGGTAAGAAGTCGTAAGTAAACGGCATATACCACCTTTGGACATAAGTTAAATTCAGAGGACCGAATTTCCTAAGGTGGGGAGAATGTGATAACCGTAAATTTTCCATTTATTGGAAATAAATATTGGAAATAAATAAATAAATAAAATTGTGAGAATCGAATATTGTGGAAATTCCGAGGATTGAGGAAGTGATAAATTTAGAAATTCGAGTGAAAGGAATTAAGTTGGAAATAAAATAAGGAATAGAGGAAATTTAATTTGGATAAATGGAAGTCCAAATTAAATAAGAAAATAAGAAATGAATATGATATATATTTATATAATTATATATTATATAAATATATTTTTTTTATACAAATACATATGTACTTAAATGATATATAGTATATATTATTATACATTGGCATATATATGAATATATACTATTTCATAAATTTAAATAGTACATATTTATATTTTATGTATATAAATATATACATATATGAGAAAAATGTAAATATTACTTTACATTAAGGTTTAAATACATATATATTGTAAATACAATATATATATATATAAATGCTATTTAATTTAAAGTATATGAAAATATACATTTTTATGTGTAAATATATATTATTATATATAATATATATTTATATAATATATAGTACAAGTACTATTTAATAAAGTAATATAATTATATTTATAATATAGTTATAAATATAATTATAATTAAATTAATTAAACAAAAAAAAAGAAAAGGAGAAAGGAATCGGGAGGACCCGACCCCCTTCCTCGACTGGCCGCCCGACCACCGTCGGCGGCGTGAAAGACAGAGAGGAGAGGAGAGACGCCGTCGCCGGCCAAAGAGGAAAGGAAGAAAGCTGCCGGCGGCGGAAGAAAGGAAGAAAACAGAAGGCAAAACCGGCGAACCGAGAAGGAAAGGAGAAGAGAAGAAACGGCGGTGCCGGCCGGTCTTGGCACCGCCACCACCACCCGAACCTCGACGGAGGTGAGGGGAAGGAGAAAAGAGCCACCGGTGAGGTCACCAACGGCGGAGGAAGGCCGACGGAGGAGGAGAAGAAACCGAAGGTAAACCGAGTAGATCCGCCGCCGTGTCGTCGATTCGTGACGAACGGAGGCCAGATCGGCTTCGCTGTGGTGCCGGCCAGCTGTGGAGCCGCCGAACCGCCAGAGAACCGGCCACCGGAGAAGAACCGGCGGTGAGGGAGGTAGACCGATTCGGCGGGAAAAGAAAGAAAAGGAAAAAAAGAAAAAGAAAAGAAAAAGGAAAAAGAAAAAGAAAAGAAAAGAAAAGAGAAAAAGAAAGAAGAAAGAAAAAGAAGAAAGAGGAAAGAAAAGGAATTCCGGGAATTTGGAAAATTCCCGAGAATTCAAAAATCTGGAAAATCCCGAGCACTCGGTAAGGATTTCGGAAATTAATTCGGAATTACTAATTTGAATAAATTATGAAAAAATTCTAATTTTTAGAATTCTAATTTCCAGAAAATTTCCTTAAAAATCGAGCCGATAGAATCGGGCGAGGTGAACACGGGCGCGACCTTCGAGAGGTAGTCGCCGACCCGAGACAGGTAAGGGAGACATGTGCAGCTTGTAAGGATATTGGCACAATGCTTTAAATTATGCATTTAATTTTTATAAATGCAATTGATAGTGATTGGTTGAAAATTGTGGTGATTTATCGGTTTGGAATTGTGGTGATTTACCGGTTGAGATTTAAACTGTATTTTGTGCAGGAGGCTAGCCAATCGGCAGCCGTTATACTGTCAAAAATTATTAAAAAAAAATTACTGAAAATCATAATAAATGATTTTTCATCACGAGAAACGATTTTCAATACGAAAATCGAGAAATCGATTAGTTTTCATAAAATATGAATATATTGATAATTAATTTTAAAATATTCATGTTTTGAAAATGGTGAAAAAGGGAAATCACCTAAATTTATCCCGATAGGTGATATTTCACGTGAAACGAGTTGAAAAATGAAAAGGACCAAAGTGAATATTTTAATGTTTTATTGGGATTTGAATATCAAAAGAAAACGATTACTCTTTACAGTTGCTTCTAGGTTCCGGTACAAGCCAGGTATTCTAAAATACCTGCCTTACTCCATCCGGATCCCTAGCCGATTGTAGTATCCTTCCTACATGTGAGCCTAGAGCCTCTAGGAAGATTTAAAGAAAGTGAAAAAAATTATTTTCAGCATATAGATAGCTGAATATCAAGTGTTGCATATAACTCTCTTACTGAGCCGTGGTTTGCTCACCCCTTAATATTAACATTTCAGATTTTCGAGGACTAAGAGATCCGACTTCTGAGGATTTCGAGCTGTGCATTTGGAGACACTGCGACAGCTTAATTTATAATATGAGGTATGATCATTTATTTTCTGTATTTAGACTTACTTTCAGTACTACTTTCTTGAGAATCAAAATAGGGGATGTAATTGATAATATACATTTTATATTTAATAGTTAAATGAATATGAAAATTGAAGTATCACAGACAGCCCAACCGGATAAGTTGTATATTTTACGTGAAAAATGTGGTCACGGGATGTGACATTTTATCTCTATCGAAAAGCTAATATTTTGCAGAGAATTATCTTAATGAATAGAGAAAAGCTAACAAATTAATTCGATGTCTTTTAAAATTATTTTCAGCACCAAAAAGCGCAATCTAAGCATTATCCCCACAAGCATGCATTTTTCACATCAAACAATTCCTGTGCTCTCATTCCAACAATTCTTGTAACATAAAAAAAAAAAATTCCTTATCACATCAAATTCATATAAACACAGTTCGGGTAATTTTTCAAATGTTAATTTAAGGCAAATTTTTATTGTTATTCATTTAAAAAAAGTATTAGTATTTATATCTTAACTATAAGCTCATAAAACCCAAAAAAAAAATGTTAGTTGATGAAAGTGATGTTTTTTTCTAAAATAAACAATACTAAAACATACTATATCCACGACAAGAGCATCAATATTTGCTCTAAGTGTGACAAAAGGAGGATTTTCAATACTAGTATATCCTATTCTCAATTCATTAAGAAGGACAAAAAAGCAAATAAAATGAAGGGACATAGAAGAAGAAAAAGGTTACTTTTGAAGGTTGTTGCCACAAATTAGTTTTCTAGATCTATATATTCTGAGAAATTTTTAGAAAAATCCAAATAGATAGTGAGAAAAAGGATATTAATAGTAGAAAGAGGGCGAATTTTGAAAGTGAAACACAATCGGCGAGTGATGATAGTTCCATAATAATCGAATAATTTTGTTGATCTCTCGGTTGCGATGTAGAGAGAAAAAGGAAAAAAGAAAATGAAAAAAAAACCATACCATCTCCCAGTAGACAAAAATAAGCCACTTCATGCTATGTAAGCAAGGGATATACAAGTAGTCCAAATAAAAAGCCATGTTAGCAAGTCAATGTTACGTTAGCAAAAGTTAACACTATATCATTATTTTTAATAGAGATTTTTATCAAATGATATCAATTGGATTAGGATTTGTAAATCAGAATAGTAAAGGGACTTTTTTTTCATGAATTATAATAGAGGTACTAAATTTCAAATTTCATAAAAGTATATGGATTAATTACATAGGACAAAAAGTGCCACGTCAGCAAAATCAACGCCATGCTAGCAAAAGTCAACTGCCACATTGGCAAGTCAATGCCATTTCAGCAAAGTCAATGCCACGTCAACGACCACATGAGCATTTTTAAATTCCGTTATAGTATAGGGATCAATGGCATAATTTGACCTTGTTTTGGTCATAATGTTAATAAAGCTTGTACAACCAATGCTTCACATATTTAGTTTCTCATTGCAAGTTGTAGGGTCAAGTTTTGAATAGCAAAATCATAGCAAATCAAACTTCGTTCTTGATTCATTCTTGAATCAAGAACGACTCCAAGTGTAAGCACAACACTGTACTCACTCCAATACTTGTTAAACTTTAATTTCATTATAAAAGTCGTGTTCTTGATAACCTCATCTTCACTTTCTATGTTCTCTTTCAACAAACATTCAATCTTCCACACTTGCATAAAGTATAAATTGGAAGTTGGATAAGATGTGCCAGAAATCAAATTGGTAATGACATAAAAGGGGCGCAAGAATTCACGTACGATTGACCCCTTTACTCTTTCTTCGCTTGATGGACAATATTTATAATTTTTTTATCACGCAAGGAAAGGCTAGTAAATGTATGCTCATACTTTGTGGCACTTTCAAGCATGATAAAGGTGGAATTCCACCTAATAGGCACATCTAAACGCAACCTAACCTTAGTATCAGTACCACCAACTTGCTTAACTCAATCATGAAGTTGCTTCATTTGACCCTCTAATGCTTTCACATATTTTGCACCATCCCTTAACTTATGCAATGCGTCACTTGTCACTTTTAAAACCTCTTGTACTGTAAGGTTCAAGATTCAAAAGGTCTCACACAGTATCATTACTGGATGCATTGTCTAAAGAGAAAATGTTTTTTCATCAATTCCCCAACCTTTAAAGCATTAAATACTTTTTTTGCCAATTCAACTCCAGTGTGTGAGGTGTCCATTTTATGAAAAACAAAGCAACTTACTATTCAACTTCCACTTTGTATCAACAAAATGAGTAGTCAAACATATATATCCCTTAGTATTACAAGTAGTCCAACAATCAAAAGTTAAAACATATTCTTCTAGGACTTTGAGCTGTAACTTGTTTGAATTTTTCTTTTTGATTCAAATAAAATTCATGACATCTGATGTAGCAATGTGCCTACTATAAGACTTAGCATCCATATTGAGCAATTTGAGAAGCTCTCTAACCCTTTTATACTCAACAAAATTGAATGGGAGATCCTGCTCGATGATACACATGGAGATACATTCATGTATATGATTATGATTAAGTTTTCTAGAAAACAACTTTCCTTTATGGTCAATCAACATTGTAGACACATCTCCATAGTTATGTTTTCTCTTACACTAAACCAAATGGAGTGATAATGTTGAAGTGCCATACCTTTTACCCCCACAAACAAATAATTTCCCACGTTTATAACATTTGGCATGAGCATTGTTTGTTTTTGTGAAAAAAATTCCACACCTTTGAAGTTATGGGTCTAGGCTTTCTAATCTTTTTTATCTTCTCCTTCTTAATCTATATCGTTCATATTAACATTAGTGCTCCCTAATATTTCCAATTCATCATCAATGTTAATCCCATTCTCATTGACAGTTTTGGAATCCATGGCTACTGTAATTTTTTTTTAAGAAAAAATCACAACACAAGAAAGTAAATAATACACAATAATTAAATTAACAACTAAACTTTTTTTACAGTAAATTAACAACTAAACTAAAATATAAAACCCACATCAACTTTCAAAAATAAAACCCAAAGAAGATTAAATAGGAAAATTAAGGATATTGTAAATAATTGTTTTTAAAAAAATTACAATACAAGAAAATAACACATAATGATTAAATTAACAACTAAGCTAAAATATAAAACACAGTTAGCAAGACATCAATTTTAAAAATAATAAAACCTAAAGAAGATTAAATAGAAAAATAGAAACTTAAAATTTTTTAGAAAAATTCACTGAAGTATTGAAGGCAAATAAATAGTCAAGATGATAATTCATCAAGTGACACAAAGGACAATATCTCATTCATCCTAGCTCATATTGACTCAGGAGTTTCTAGCTAAAGTAATATATGAATTTGATTTAATATTGGTAACATATAGATAAATAGTGAAACTCACATAAAGTAGACATTGTACCATGCTTTATGAATTTCTGACATATTATAATGAAATGATTGAATTGCAATGTAATCTTATACATTGAATAGGTTAGTCAAATCTCTTTGACTTTTTCTAATATTTGAATGGTCATGATGTGCTACTAGATACTGCTCTTGAATTATGAATTTAAATGAATATTTAAATTCATTACCAACACGTTAGAAACCTTATGGGTCACACACATAAAAGCAACAATTGGATTAAAGTGAATAGGAAAGTCTTGAGGAATTTGAAATTCCTCAATTAGCTGTTTATTGATGGAATTTTGACTGGTTATGTGAACTTAATTAGAACGTTTTATTTAGTTGATTTAATTAAAATTATTTAATTAAATCATAAAGCCTTAATTTATAATGTTATAAGTTTAATTAAAAGCGTTTAATTCAGTTGTAAGGATCACCATTTTAATTAATATGAAATTGGGCATAATTAAATATGATTAGTTTAATTAATTAAATGGTTTAAATAAATTTTCTCACCTTTTAATTATAAATGGATTAATCAATTTAATTAAAAGAATTTAATTAACTTATGGTTTCCTTAATTTGTTTAAATTGTTTTAATGGATAATGGGCAAATATTCATAACTAAAATAAAAGACTAAAAAGGTTAAAGAATTAAAACACTTTCAATCTATAAAAGGGCACTCTAGAGCCGACCGCCTGTGATGAATTACGAAGTAAGTGCTAATTGAAACCTTATAGAAATCCCTAAAAAATGGCAAGTATTAGAGAAACCATGTAAAGTTTTTTTTTTTTTTCAACTAGGCTTGTTATCTCTTTATGACCAACGACAAGGAAAGGTTTATGTCCTTGTGACCTGCAACTACTTACAGGCTTTCTATCCTTGGTTTTATTTGATAATTATCTGTGATAATATATGAATTTTTTTTCTAAGGGCACTAAAGTTGACTTAAACCAAACCTTGAGAGGTTAACTTGTGAGAACCACATTTTCAACTACTGTACTAAAAGTTCTTGAAGCGAGGTATCTTATAGCTATTTCTATATTTTGATTTTTGTAGGTACAATAGTGATATTATGTGATAGGCCCCACCGAGACGTACACAATTCTAGTGGACATGAAACGCCACAATACTGAGATTTGGAGTAAAATACTATGATGGTAAGTTTCTGGAACTCAAAGTCATTTGTTTTGATCATTTTTTAAAAGTGTGCAACAAATTTAAAAATGACGATTAAGGACATAGGTCGGAAGAATTTTTGCAAATAACAATCAAACAGAGTGGACTTTTGACCAACCAATAGAAGTATGATAATCTATGTGTGATAGAGTTTTATTCCATGCCATTAGATAGACTAAATCACACGCGAAGAATAAAATCGACGCGATTGGCCTAATAAGGGTATTTTGGTACTTTTACCCTTATGGTTAGTCAAACCTTAGTGAAACCTTGTCCAATGATTAGAATATGTTTGATACTTATATTTTATGAGAAGTAAAAATATTTGGAGGTTAAATTGACTAGTTAATAACGTTATGGAAGTTTAAGGGTAAAATTGTCCAAAATCTTTAAGTATAAGGGCATTTTGATAAATTGCCCATTAAAATATTAATTTTTAAAGAATTTTCTGGTTATTTCTACACATGATCTGGCCATCATCTTCTTCCTCCATATTTCCTCCATTGCTAAAGCTTTGAGAGGAAGAGAGAAGCTTACAAAACCTTAAGAAAAACACACCAAAATCGAATAATTCCTTTTACACACCTGTGCAGAACTCAGTGTTCTTTCATTTGATACCAATTTTTCATTCAGTACCAATTTTTCATTCAAAAGAGGACAAAATCAAGGTGTGAGGTAGCCTACCAGATACGGTCATACTAAAAGGTGAGAGAAGTGAAGTTTTTCATGGTTTTAAGGCTTATTACTATGTAATCTTCATGTTTAGTTAAGTATTAAAGCTTAATTTGGATTAAAACCATCTCAAACACACTCTTAAGGTTTCGGTCATGGTATTATCTTCATGCTCATGGTGTTTTGTTTGATGCAAATGGTGAAGAATGAATAAATAACATGTGCAAAGCATGAATACAAACTTAAATTGTTGAAATAAATTGTGTAAGCTTATGGGTACCATTTGGCCAAGTGAAGGGCAGCCATGAATTGTGCTTATTTCTATATTTTTTAGTACTAAAAGAATGCATAAATTAATGGAAGACTATTGGTGAAATGGGAATCGAAAATGGAGTAGTTTTTATGCGAGTTGCAGTGTTAGCACGGTATGAAATAGATCGATTTAGCAGTTGCAGTAGACAATGTAATAGTTCTTAAGGTGATAAATATTCTTTTAGAGGAAGTATGATGATTTGTTGTATTTATATGGAATTTTGCAACTCGGAAGAGAGTGTTGCAATCCGGATGCTATCGAGCTTTTCGGTAGAAACCAAAAGGTAAGGAATATGTGTAGAAGACGTAGGGATATTATGATTGCATATTGGTCTTGAAAAATGAAATTATGGAATAATTTAGGGATGATTTGGATTGGATTTGTGAAACTGCCATTGGGTTATAAACTATATTTCTCGTCCAGGGAGGTTAGGGAAAACTTAGCTATTATGCTGCTAAAATATTGTTAAACGTAATTCGATCCCTAAATTTTATAAAAAGGAAATTGGAAATATTTTGAAAAGATTTTTGGGGGAATAAATGAATTCAAATCTCATATAGCGATTAGGAGCATTAAATTCATAACTTAGTTTCTGATCCTAATTTGATAGTTTTCTTTGATTTTATGTTTTCTACGAATGATAGTAATAATTTTATACGTAAATAAAATATTGTGAACTCTAAAATCTAAATCTAGAATATTTTATAAATTTTTATCCTCAAAACTGCTATTATTCTGATTTTGATAAATTTATGACTCATTTAAAAATACTCTTTTACTGTTCTGAATATGAATATGTGTTTATTCTAAATTATAAATGTTCTAAGATTGTTGGCCCTGTTAGACCTGCCAAGTCTTTAGCCTCGTAGATTTCACATGGCAAGTGTACATTGTGGACCCCTTTGACTATGGCCATATGTAGCTACTAATCTCTCTAGTCTGTTTCATGCATGATACTATTGGGTGTAGCATAGTCTCCGCTGTACTACTACTAAGTTATTTTATATTTGATTACTGAATCTGATCATACTTATGAAATCTGATCGAGTGTTTTGATCTACTGAGTGTTGATTTCTGAATATGTATAACTGAATATAATTTACTGAGTGATTGATTTGACTTAGTGATAATTTTGATTATTTAAATTTGATTATTTTCTAATTTAAATTTTGTATAATTTTTTGGGTGATTTATGATATTTTCTGAGTGGCATATGAAATATTGATCGGAAACTGTACTATGAACAACTTATTTTACTAGCAATAAATTTATTCCTTATAGTCGGACTTAAGAACCGAGACACGTGAGGTGATCCAAAGCATTCTCCCATACTCAAGCTTGTTACCTAATCGATTATAGTATCCATCCTTTTATCATGCCTAAACTTTGGTTTTAGCAGTACATGTTATTTAAAATATGATTTCATTATGTATGTAGTCATGCATTGTATCAGTACTTTTATACGTATTTCTTACTGGACTTTCCTCGAGCTCACCCCCTTTTTCCTCCTCTAAATTATCTGTGATAACCGCAAAATTTCTACTATTTAATAGTGGAAATTAATATTAAAGAAAATAGATAAGCGGAAATAAATAAATATAATTATGAGAACGGAATATTTGTGAAAATTTCGTGTACTGAGGAAGTGACGAATTAGGAAATTCGAGTGAAGGAAAATTTAATTGGACATAAGAATAAGGTGGAAAGTATGGAAAATAATGAAGAGAAGAAAATTTAATTTGGTTAAGTTAAAATCCAAATTAAATAAAAAAAGGAGGAAAGAGTATGAAATATATTTATATAATTATATATTACATAAATGTATTTTTATACAAATACATATGTATTTAAATGTGATGCATAATATATATTATTATGCCGTGGTATATATATATATATACACACACTATTTTACAAATTTAAATAATACATATGTATATAAATATAATATCATATGTATATATAAATATATATATTTGAAAAAGGTAAATATAAATTCACATTAAAGTTATACATATATATTGTAAATACAATATATATCGTATTATTATATCAATTATATAATTATAGATAAATGTTATGTAACTTTACAGTATATAAATATACGTATACTAAAAATATGTAACTTTAATACATATAAATATATGATATATATCTTTTTGTTAATACACAAAATATATATTTTATATATACAATATATATAGTACAATTTTTATATAAATAATATATATTATATGTATAATATATAGTATACATATATTTATCATCATCATCATCATCATCATCAGAGCCTTTATCCCAATAGATTGGGGTAGACTATATGAACCAATATCTAAAATCACGTTAGATCGTCCATATGTATTCTCTGCCTCCATAGATTCCTATTCAAGGCCATTTGCTCATCTAATTCTAAAACCTCCATGTCTTTCCAAACTACTTCCTTCCAAGTCTTTTTCGGTCTTCCTCTAGTCTTAACCCTTCTCTCAACATCCATAGCCTCTATTCTCCTAACTGGAGCATCTACAGGTCTATGTCTTACATGTCCAAACCAACGTAAACGATTTTCACACATTTTGTCTTCGATAGGTACCACTCCAATCATCTTACGAATATCATCATTTCTCATTCTATCCTTTCTTGTATATCCACATATCCACCGTAACATTCTCATTTCTGTTACACTCATCTTTTGTGTATGTAGCCTCTTAGTCGCCCAACATTCACTACCATATAACAATGTTGGTCTAACAACTGTCCTATAGAACTTGCCTTTCAACCATGTAGGAATTCCTTTATCGCACAACACACCTGTAGCACTTCTCCACTTACTCCATCCAGCCTGGATCCTATAGGTCACATCACCATCAATCTCTCCATCCATCTGTATTATTGATCCCAAGTATCGAAAATGACCCGCTTAGGTATCGCCACCACCCATCTAACTTCACTACATCATGCTCTTCCAGTCGGTTAGAACTGAATTTACACTCCATGTATCAGTCTTCACTCTGCTTAGTTTAAATCCTTTTGATTCCAACGTTTGTCTCCATACTTCCAACTTTGTATTGATCTCCGCTCTAGTTTCCGCACATAGGACAATATCATCTGCAAACATCATACACTAGGGCACCTTATCAGGATTTTGTCAATTCGTCCATAACTACCGCGAACAAGAATGGACTCAACGCTGACCCTTGGTGTAATCCCACCGCGATAGGAAACTCACTTGTTTGCCCCCCACCTGTCCTCACATGTGTCCTTGCGTCTCTATACATGTCCTTAATTAGTTTAATATTTCAAAGGAACTCTTTTCTTCATTAAGGACCACCAGAGTACCTCCCTAGGCACTTTATCATATGCTTTCTCCAAATCTATAAAGACCATATGAAGATCTTTACCCATTACTCGAAAGTGCTCCATAAGTTGTCTAAGCAAATATATTGCCTCCATAGTTAATCGACCCGGCATAAAACCAAATTGATTCTCCGATATCTCTACATTCTTTCTTAATCTCCGTTCTATCACTCTCTCCCATAGTTTCATCGTGTGACTCATCAATTTTATGCCTCGGTAGTTGGCGCAACTTTGAATATCTCCCTTATTCTTATATAAAGGTACTAAGACACTCTTCCTCCATTCCTCTGGCATTTTGTTAGTGTGCCAAATCTTATTAAATAGATTTGTCAACCACCTTGTCATGACGTATCAAGTTTTAGATAAAAGCCTAATAGCTAGACACAAAAATCAAAGGAGTCGCCACCAACCATTCTACCTAGGTGTGATTGGTCACCTATTCAAACTAAGGATAAGGCCTGGTCTGCGTTCAAAGATACTAGGGTTCGGGAGTACGGTTACGTGTGAGGAAGGATTAGCACCCTCACAACGCCCATCCTAAAATGGTACCACTTAGTTTTAGGTCATCTTCTAAATTTGCTTATGTTGATCTTTAATCTCGATATAATTATTATTGAAAAATATTTCTAAGTGTCCTCCATTAAGCTGGTGGGACAACTCAAAAATCTTTCTCACCTCAAGAGTATTCAAGTAGTACTATGCGACTTGCTTGAAGAGGCTCCGTCGTCGGATTCATTTTAATGTTTTATGAAAACTTCTAATTTTGACTCCTATCTAATTCCTTCTCGCTATCTTATCGTTTTTACTACTTCTACTATCTTTCTATTATTTTATGAATGTTTAATTTTATTAATTTATTTTATTAGAAAATGAATATGAATTATTTTTCCCAAAAATTCCTTTTAGATCTTCCATTAAGCTGGTCAGATCTTGAAAGAAATTATTTAACCTAAAGATTTCAAAAGTATTACTTAAGCGTAATCTCTTTTGGACTCTTAGCATCGGAATAATCAATACTCAATCTCAATAATTATTATTAACTATTATCATCCCATTTTATCATTTATTATCATTATTAATATTTATTATTGTTATTGAATTATTAATATTTCTTCATATTTATTATTTTTCTTTGTAATTAATTATTTTAATCTTATTTTATTTCTAGAATGAATGTAAATTACTTATTATCGAAAACCCTCTTTAGACCATCCATTAAGCTGGCGAGGCCTTGAATAGAACTTTCTTCCTTAGAAATTTTCAAGAAAATTACTTAAGCGTAATTCCCTTGATATTTCATCATCGGAGTAATCGTATTCACTTTTATTATTTTAATATCTAACTTTGGTTATTTCATTTATTTTCCTCCTTACTTGCCATTACTATTTTTATTATATGAATCATTAACATCTTTCTAATTTTATAACTAATTATTTTTAGTGTTATTTTATAATATATTCATTTTTATATATATTTTCTTTTAAAATGAATATGAATTATTTGTTATCAAAAATCCTGTCTAGACCCTCCATTAAGCTGGTGAGGCCTTGGATAAGATTTTTTTTTTTTACCTCAAGATCTCTAAAGTACCACTTAAGCGTGATGCCTCTAGAGTTCCATCGTCGAATTGTTTCATGTCTACCTTTAATATCTTTCATTTACTAAATCTTATCATTATTTATTATTTTATTTTTAACTTTGAATTTTTATTTAAATTTATTTATCTTTATCTTTATAACCTAAATAATTTTTTTTCTATAGCTTCCTAAAGAGTCGTATTAAATTTCTAAAATCTTATTCTATATACAAAATTCATCTCCTAATTACTCATGCAAATCAAGTTAGTATTTCATAATACTATCCTGCAAACAGATCACATTCATTAAGTTAAAATGAATTACTATTAAATCATCATTATCATACAAGTCACTAAATCACATGCAAATTATTTAATTAATTGAATTTTTATTTTAATAAGCATATTGATTATCAAGTTATTAAATTAATTAACTAGCCATGCATGTTAACTTGACGTGGAAACCATTTAATTGATTAACAAACAAATAAAACCAAAATAAAACAAACCTGGAAATCAGTCCAATCCCTCTCTTCTCTAATTGGTCGAATGAAGTTGGCTTGGTGAGGATAATACAGTAGATGTATTGGGCAAGGGTATAAGCTGGTGCGATGAAGCTTCAGCAGCAAGGCAAGCAGGGACGGTGGCGTGGTGATGAATGCACAGCCCCAGTTTGTTTTTTCTTTCCTCTTTCCTTATTTCCTTTGTAGAACATGTTCCTCTTCTTTTCTTGGACTTGGACGGTGCAATGGGAGTGAGCAGTAGTGACTATGCATGGGAGTGGCGTGAAAGTGCAGCAGGTATGGTGCAAGAACAGGTATAATGCAACAGCAAATGGGTTGCAATAGAGTGAGGTACGCAGTGGCAAGACGTGGCTTCTACGGTAGTTTCAAAATGCAATGATGGACGGTGGTGCAGCAAGGGCAAAACGTGCAAGGCAGCAAAGAACGAAGCAGTACAGGCAGTGGTGCGGTGACCAGTAACCAACGTAGAGGCTTGGTCACAATGCCAACATGCAGGGAAGCGATGCGAGGTGGTATGGCTGCAACGTGCAAGGTACAGTGATGCTTTAGCTATGTTCATGCAGTAGCAGCAAAGATGGAGGTGACGATGTGCAGCAAAAAACCAAAATCGAACCCTCCTGGAACCAGGCAGAGACAAACGGGCATCACCTATTATCGGAATGGGACCCCTCTCTCGGGTTTTTGTTGGTGAAGCAGGGCACCGTTCGGCAAGTAAGGTGTAGGGTGGCAGTAAAGATTACGGTGAGCACAGCCAGGGAAGGTTCTCCCGTGACTAAGAACCGTGGAAACTTTTTTAGGGTTTTTTCCTTTCACTCTCCCTTGTCTTTCTCTCGGTCTCTCCTTCACTCTTTCTCTGTATTTTTTTTATTCTTCCTCGCTGCCACTCAACAGAAACCCAAAACAACTCATGGCAGTAACTATGGAGGAGCAGCAGAACTGTTACGCAGAGGTGATGGGCAGCGTAATGGAGGGTGCAGCGGCTCAGGGATGGTGCAGCAGCAAACGTGAGCAGAGCAAGGAAAGGCGTGGTGGCTGGATATCGCAAAACTGGGCGTGGTTTTGATGGTGGTGAAGGCCAGGCAGGGGTCTTCACGCGATGATGGTGCACTGCAGAAATGGCGTTGGTCTGCCTTTCTTGGTTTTCCTCCCCTATTGTTTTTTATTCTTCACTCAACCCACGAGCAGCTTCAGTAAGGTTGGTGGTGAGCAGGGGATCGAACAACAGATTGAATGATGGTGCAAGCTGGTGCGATGAACGACGAGCAGCGACACAGTAGGCAAAGGAGACCGTCGGCGGTGGAACGAGGCAAGGTGGCCAAAATAAGGATGCTCCTTTTTTGTCTTTTTTTTAGCTTTTCTTTTCTCAGGTTCCTCTAGGGTTTTTCTTTTTTTTTTAGGGTCTCTTTATTATTGTACCTCTATCTTTTTATCATGATTGTTCCTCCTCATATTGGTCTTAATTTTCCTTGATTTTTTCCTGGTCATTAATCCCATAATCTCAACATTGACATCTTTTCTTTTAAAGCTTTCCATAAACAAATTCTAATTTGATTCTTTTAATTAATTCTAGATTTGTCCAAAGTTTTTAAAACCAAAAGATTTGATTTTTTATTCCACAATTTGCAATACAAGTTTGACTTTCCCCTTTTATTTTGTTTCCTTGATTTTTTTGAATTTTCATTTTTTATTTTTCCTTAATAAATGTAAAATATATTCAAAATTAAACTTAAATATAAAAATTGGTCCTTTATCACCGGGCCTAAAGTCCAAATCTAATCTTAAGTCCAAAATCATAGTTTCATATCCAAAAGTCTAATTAAACTCTAAAAAGAGCATTAAACTCATATTAAAATTTATTTAGTTTCAAACTTTGATTGAAAATATCTCGATAAGCCCAATAATATTCAAGACCCGGACAAAATGGGGTGTCTACACACCTAACTCCTACATCTCCAAGGCATTTCCCAACTTCAATTGGGATGTCATCAGGTCCAACAGCTTTTCCATTCTTCATCATCTTTAGTGCATCTTTTACCTCTGTCTCTTGGATTCTACGCATAAAGCACCGATTTAAATCCTTAAGAGGCACTGAAATATTATCCAAAACTTTATTTTGTCCATCATTAAATAATTTGTTAAAATAATCTCGCCACCTATCCTTAATGTCATTATCTTTAACGAGAGTTCTTTGATGCTCATCCTTAATACATTTCACGACTCTTAGGTCGCGACTCCTCCTTTCTCTTGCTCGCGCCAATCTGTATATCCTTTTCTCTCCCTCCTTTGTGTGTTCAACTTGTCGTAAATCTCTTTCGCAACCCTCGTCTTAGCTTCTGCCACAGCCTTCTTTGCCTCCTTTCTTGCTACCTTATATTCCGAAAACTCTCTTCTGTATTGTTCTTCTTTAAAGCCTTGTAACGCTCTCGCTTAGTCTTTATAGCATCTTTTACTACTGCAGTCCACCATGTTGCGTCCTTTCCAGTCGGTACTTTTCCGTTTGATACTCCTAATGTTCTTTGCCTACCTCCCGAATGCATTTTGCCATCTTATTCCACATTACATTTGGGTTCTCTTCTGTTGTCCAAGCCTCTTTTTGAATCCAACTATCTCTACATGTTGTATGACAATCTTTTAGCTTCCACCATCGAATCCGTTCAATTCCTTTTTTGTTGGTTCCTTAGATGTCGTCTATCTATCTTCATATCTAGAACTAAGAATCTATGTTGCGCGGTAACAGTCTCACCTGGGATAACCTTACAATCCAACATCTATGTCTATTCCTACTCCTAGTTAAAAAGAAATCTATCTGACTTGCTCTTGGTCCACTTCTAAAGGTTATAAGATGAGAATCTCTCTCTTAAACAATGTATTTGCTAGGATTAGGTCATAAGATAAAGCAAAATTTAAAATAGCATCTCCTCCCTCGTTTCTTTCACCATAACTAAAACCCCCATGTACTCTCTCAAAACCCTCTCTACTTGTACCTACATGTCCATTAAGATCACCGCCATAAAAAGGTTTTCTCCTATGGGTACTTCTTGTACTACCTTATCTAAATCCTCCCAAAACTGTCGTTTACTCTAACTCATCAAGTCCTATCTGGGGTGCATACACGCTAATGACATTCAACACCTCTTCTCCTAAAACTAGTTTAACCAAAATAATCCTATCCCCTTGTCTCTTAATCTGTACAACATCCTTATGGTACTCTTTATCTATAATGATACCTACTCCATTTCGGTCTCTATCTTTCCCTGTGTACCAAAGCTTTATTGCCAAGGTGCTATCTCTCTAGCCTTTTCCCCAACCCATTTGGTCTCTTGGAGACACAAGATGTTAACCCTCCTCCTACTCATAACCTCACAAATCTCACCTAACTTACCACTAAGCGTACCTATATTCCAAGATCCTAACCTAAGCTTATGGTTATGGACTAACTTCTTTACCCACCCCGTCCATTGTGGTGTGGGGGAACCTTTGCCTATTTAACACACATCCAGGCGTCGATGTGGTGCGTCACTTCCGGCGACGACCTAGCAACCTTTGCCCACTTTTCACTACACCCGGGCTCCGATGCAGCTCGTCGCTATGTAGGGGACGCCCCAACGATGTTTTGATATTGGTTCATTTCATGAGATTGGACTAGTTTTTAAGGCTGGTTGTCCAAACCTACCGCCACCCTCCTCCTTTACCCGGGCTTGGGACCGACTGCGTTAACTCACACAGGCGGAGTTAGTATACATATATTTATATGTAAATAAAATATGTGAAAAAAAAAGAAATGAAATGAATAACTCCCGATTTGATAAATGAACTTGATTCTGAAGTAAATTACAGTAATGATAAATTGGTTAGCTGTAACATGTGTTGATAACTGTTGTACTCAATACAGCTTATTAGAATGAGATTCGTAATGCTGTAAAGCATGAGTAAACAATGAAATCAAGGTAGAGTATGTATTAAAATGACTCGAATAGTAAATGTCTCTGCCTTGAGAATATACAGTGAAAGTGACAGGACATAAGGATGAAATGTCCGAAATGATAAAAGAGATGTGTGATTAAAGAAAGTATCGGATGTAATTCCCGATAAAACTTTCAAAGTTATATAGATTTGAGAAATCGAGTTAACACTGACTCGGTTGGTTATATGAAATCTCATTGTAAGCTTATATCGGAGAATATAAAAAGAGTCCGAAAGCTTAAGAAAATAACTCTGGAAAAAGTGTGAATAATGAAATTCACGTGTAAAGGTGTGAATGATGAAAATACAGAAAATGTAATTTGAGGTTAATGAAGTTATCTGTATAAATGTAAATGAGAGAAACACAGATGACCTTGATACGTAGATGAATTAAAATGGTGTATTAAATTCTTACTATTTAATAAAGTTCTTGTGAAGAACAAGTATTCATCTACATGAAAATGGACGCTTTATTGATCTAATCAGAGATGTATAAGGAGACTTTAAGACCAATTTCTATATATAAAGCGTCATCAAATAGAAATTGGAGACTGAGATCTAGAAATTAAAAATTTCATTGAGTTCTAAGCATTAATTTCTAGATCTCAATCTCCAACTTCTATTTGATGACGCTTTATATATAGAAATTGGTCTTATAGTCTCCTTATACATCTCTGATTAGATCAATAAAGCATCCATTTTCATGTAGATGAATACTTGTTCTTCACAAGAACTTTATTAAATAGTAAGAATTTAATACACAATTTTAATTCATCTACGTATCAAGGTCATCTGTGTTTCTCTCATTTACATTTATACAGATAGCTTCATTAACCTCAAATTACATTATCTGTATTTTCATCATTCACACCTTTACACGTGAATTTCATTATTCACACTTTTTCCAGAGTTATTTTCTTAAGCTTTCGGACTCTTTTTATATTCTCCGATATAAGCTTACAATGAGATTTCATATAACCAACCGAGTCAGTGTTAACTCGATTTCTCAAATCTATATAACTTTGAAAGTTTTATCGGGAATTACATCCGATACTTTCTTTAATCACACATCTCTTTTATCATTTCGGACATTTCATTCTTATGTCCTGTCACTTTCACTGTATATTATCAAGGCAGAGACATTTACTATTCGAGTCTTTTTAATACATACTCTACCTTGATTTCATTGTTTACTCATGCTTTACAGCATTACGAATCTCATTCTAGTAAGCTGTATCGAGTACAACAGTTATCAACACATGTTACAGCTAACTAATTTATCATTACTGTAATTTACTTCAGAATCAAGTTCATTTATCGAATTCAGGTTTAATTCCCTTGAGCATATTATCCACGAGGTTCGAACCCTGACACCCTTACGTACCCAGTTCCTTACACTCGTGTTACCATTAAGATAATTGTAAAAGCCCCGCCCATTCGAATCGGCCGTCGGCTAGCATCCCTTATGCGGTCTTTTCACCCCAGGTTTACCTTTACAAGTGAGTCGGTAACCACATAGTTCGCCCACACCTCACATCATATTGTCCACTGCGGGTGGCCATCATTGGGTTGCCCATCCCGGTTTTGTCTCAAGGGTCCTGAAGAACTCAGGTTAGCTGTTATGTTCTTCTTTTTATCACTTTACTAATCTTATGTATATTCTCTAATTTACAGTACTCCATACAATACATCAATTTGCAAAGCATATCTCAAAATGCTCCGATTCTATAAATAAATATTTGTTTGATACCTCAAAAATAGTAAAAATGTATAGAACCATAATTAACCATACTGGTATAGATTTCATTATCTGTACTATTCACCTTCTTAGTCATTTTTTGTAGTCATTTCACTTTTCATAATATCTAACGATCCCGTAATAAACATCCAATTCAATACACTCTTAATTTAGGCCTTTACGATCAATAATCGGGCCAATCATCTTGTGACATTCCACTATACACTTATGGGATCGCATCATGTAAAGCCCCGGCCCATCCGCCGTTCGCCTTTACACATTTGTACTGTCCTCTTTGGCAAGCCCATTGGCCCCCTCAAAGTTTTGTCATGAGGCCTAGCTCGTTCACCAGGTCACTTGCAATTCGCATCCATAATCTAAGTGTAAGTGGAATCAGTAATAGGGATCGTTATATTCATATACATCCTCTATGCCATTAATGACTCCATTACCATAAATGGATTCAAGATTAACTTGGTTTTATCACTATTCAAAACTTCGCCCAACATAGGGGCGTTTTCATCATTTCGACATTTATTTCTTTCTCTTCAATATACATCTAACTCAGTATCTTATCATCTATGTGCTGATAGTATCCCTTCTCATAATAATATCAGCAATTTAAGATTTTGTTTATTTCGATAGAGAAGTCCGCTGGAATCCAAAATTGGATTATTTTGCTTATAATACAGCTTTACACCATCATTTACTTTGTCAAATCAGTCAATTCTAACTAACGATGGTCTATTATGACTCCAAGTAAAATTTTGGAGGCAGGGGTATTTTGATCATTTTTGGCCAAAAATTCTCTCTCTCTTCAAAATACCTTCAATCGGTGATCTTAAGATCTATTTAATGATGATATTTCATTTCCCTCCTTTATATCATCATTTTCAGGTCTCAGTTCGATCCGGACAAAAAGTACTGGTGGGGCCCTCATCGAGTCCTTTCAGTTCCTTACCGAACAGGCCTTCATTTAGATCATAATATCACCATTTTCTGGTAAATTTTGAGCCTATTATTTCTCTTTACCATCATTAATTCATAAATTCTCACTCCCTCCAAATTATTTTACTCAATTTACAATCATTTATTTTCTCCATGTATTTAGACTACACAATACTATAGGAGATGTTAACATTTCCGACACGTTTTCTCTCCAAAATTATCAACAGACATCAGGCCAACCTTGCTCTGATACCATTAAATTTGTCACATCCCATGATCACATTTTTCACCTTTTTTATACATTTTATACAGTTGGGCTGTCTGTGATACTTTACTTTTCATATTCATTATAAAATTAGTAATATCAATTACATCCTCTATCTTAATTCTTAAGAAAGTAGTACTGAAAGTAAGTCTAAATACAAAAAATAAATGATCATACCTCATATTATAAATCAAGTTGTCGCAATGTCTCCAAATGCGCAGCTCGAAATCCTCATATGTCAGATCTCATAGTCACCAAAAATCTGAAATGTTAAAATTGGGGAGTGAGCAAACCACTGCTCAGTAAGAGAGTTTTATGCAACACTTGATATTCAACTACCTATATGCTGAAAATAATTTTTCATTTTCTTTAAATCTTCCTAGAGGCTCTAGGCTCACATGTAGGAAGGATACTACAGTCGGCTAGGGATCCGGATGGAGTAAGGCAAGTATTTTGAAATACCTGTCTTGTCCCGAAACCTAGAAGCAACTGTAGAGAGTAATAATCGTTTTCTTTTGATATTCAAATCCCAGTAAACATTACATATTCATGTGATAAACCACTTAAGTAAATAAATAAGGAATTAATATTCCTTTCACAAATATTCATTTCCACACTTGTAAAACACCATATAATATTTAGTTCAACACGTAATATATCAAAAGCTCAATAGCTGTAAATAATTTAGTACCAGCAAAAGTTTAGTGAAAAGTACAATCATCAGTACAGTATCATGGAGACTAGGCAACACCCTAAATATATCATGCTATAATATCATCCCAAATAGGGGAAATACATGAGATCTATGGCCATAGTCTATGGGGACCATAGTGTGCACTGATCAGGTGTCCACTGGGACGCTGATAATAGGATCAGTATCTACCAGCACTAACACGTGACACGTTAGCATGATATGAGGCCTAACAGCCTCAAAACAGTAAACACGTGATATAAACCCCATTTATGAAATCAATTTCATTGAATATAAGTTCAATCAATCCATAAATATTCATAAGGAAAATATTTTCATCTTATGAATAGCAATTTATAAAATATTCATACTGGGGTAATCACTCCCAAAAATGTTCTGAATATTATAGAACAGTATAAATCACATTTTCCATACGATGAAAGCAGTTTATAAAATAATCACACTGTAAAATAAATCTCTTGATTGTTTCTTTTTCACCGTAAAACATGTACACACGTTTTTTCGTACTTTCTTTCCAAAACATGGCTTTCAAAATTATCGGAATTCAATTCAAATATTTTCATAACTTATTGAAAAATAAAATATTTATTTTCCAAATTCAATAATCCCGTCACCATGTTTTCCTCAATAAACACGTGTAGAGACCTCCTAGTCTCAAAATAATAGTTTTCATCATTACTTAACCTTTATGGAATTTATATAATTAATTATTTTCATAATTAAAACCATAAAGGTTTTGTATGAAATCGAGTGAATATTTAAGAAATATTTATAAAATATTCACTTCAGTCCTTTCCATTTTCCATCTCGTTTCACGTGAAATACCACATATCGGGGGATTTTCAGTGATTTCATTTTCACCATTCTCGAAAACATGAATATTTTAAAATTAAATATCAGTATATTCATGTTTTATGAAAACTAATCGATTTCTCGATTTTCGTGGTTGGAAATCGTTCCTCGTGATATAAAATCCTTTATTATGATTTTCGATAATTTTCTAAGATTTTTCGGCAGTGTAACGGCTGCCAATTGGCTAGCCTCCTGCACGAAAATACAGTTTATATTTTCAACATGTAAATTGTCACAATTTTCCAACCAATCATCATCAATAGCATTTATAAAAATTTAAATGCATATTTAAAACATGTGTGCCGAATATCCCTACAGGCTGCACATGTCTCCCTTACCTGTCTCGGGTGGCGACTGCCTCTCAAAGGTCACGCCCGTGTTCACCTCTCCGGATCCATCGTCTCGGTCATCGAGGGACATTTTCTAGAATTCAAATTCTACATTTTAGAATTTTTCATAATTTATTAAAATAAATCACTTGAAATTAATTTCTGGAATTCTTACCGAATTTTCGTAATTTCTGAGTTTCCGAGTTTCCCGTAATTTTCGAATTCTCGGAATTCCTTTTCTCTCTCTTTCTTCTTTTTCCTCCTTTCTTTTTTCTCTTTTTCTTTTCTTTTTCTTTCTTTCTTTTCTTTTCTTTTTCTTTTCTTTTTTCCATTTTCCTTTTCTGGCCGGACCGGTTCAGACCGATCAGATCTCCTTATCGCCAGTTCTTCTCCGGCGACCGATTCTCCAACAGTTTGGTGGCTTCGCAGCTGGCCGACGCCACGGCGAAGCTGGATCTAGCCTACGTTCATCCCGAATCGGCGGCACGGTGGCGGATCGAGTCGGTCTAGGTTCGGTCTCTTCTCCTCCTCCGTTCGTCCTTCCTCCGTGGTTTTCCTTTATCGCCGATGGCTTCTCTACCTTCCTCTTGCCTTCGTCGAGGTCGACGTTGGGGTGGTGGTGCCTGGATCGGTCGGCACTGCCGTTTCCTTCCTCCTTCCTCTTCGGCTTTTTCTGCCAATTTCTCCTTCGATTTCCCTTCTTTCCCGCCGTTTCTTTTCCTTTTCCGGTCATCGGCATCTTCTCCTCTCTTCGTCGGCGCCGTCTCCTCCCCTCTCTCCCTCACTTGGTCGGCAGACGGTGGTCGGCTGGCAGAATCGGGATGCTTCTCGATTCCTTTCCTTCTTTTCTTTTTATTTTTTTCTTTATTTATTTTATTTAAATATAAATATATGTATACTATATATTATACACAAAATATATATTATATATAAAATTGTACTATATATATTATTTATATAAAATATATATATATTTTGTGTATTAACAAAAAGATATATATATATATCTCGTATATATGTATTAAAGTTACATATTTTTAGTATACGTATATTTATATACTGTAAAGTTACATAACATTTATATATAATTATATAATTGATATAATAATATGATATATATTGTATTTACAAGATATATGTATAACTTCAATGTGAATTATATTTACCTTTTTCAAATATGTATATACTTATATATACATATGATATTATATTTATATACATATGTATTATTTAAATTTGTAAAATAGTATATATATACCACGACATCATAATATATACTATGCATCACATTTAAATACATATGTATTTGTATAAAAATACATTTATATAATATATAATTATATAAATATATTTCATACTCTTTCCTCCTTTTCTTATTTAATTTGGATTTTAACTTAACCAAATTAAATTTTCTTCTCTTCATTATTTTCCATACTTTCTACCTTATTCTTATGTCCAATTAAATTTTCCTTCACTCGAATTTCCTAATTCGTCACTTCCTCAATTCACGAAATTTTCACAAATATTCCGTTCTCATAATTATTTATTTCCGCTTATCTATTTTCTTTAATATTAATTTCCACTATTAAACAGTAGAAATTTTGCGGTTATCACATTCTCCCCACCTTAAGAAATTCGGTCCTCAGAATTTAACTTAAGTCAGAAGGTGGTACATTCCATATACTTACGACTTTTGTCCTTTAGATCAATTTTTACATAATACTGCCAGCATACTTTTAACATCATGATTACTTTTAGACCACTACATGCGGTCTTTCATCATACATCTATACTCCCGTAAGTTTTCTTACCAATTGGGAGTTATCAATTTCATTTCTCTTTCCACATAAAAGTTAATTCACACTATTTTTCATATCACAGCTGATTTATACTGTTCATCATCCATTTCCTCATTTGGTGCCAAGTCGTTATAGTTTGAAAACTATTGGTTACACATGTTAATCAGTTGTATGTAATTGTCCCAGTAGCTTTCACATCTTGTGCACACGCTCTCTCAATATATCCTCAACCGTCCACATATTACGCTTGAGCATTTTCATCAGTACGGAGCGGTGCTATCAGTACATTTGGGATCTCAAAGCCTTTTGCTATTTCTCATTAACATAGGGCAACTCAGAGACTCCCATCACATGTAATGCTCACTGGAACTGTACACATACATTTCCACTGTTTCACACTCACACTTCGACTAAGGCACTAGAGAATCTTGGAGTCTGATAATGGAAAGTGATTCTATAATCACTTTCATATCATTATTTCTCTTTTGAACTCTTTATTGTCCACAATATTCGTTCTCACTTGCAAACTTTACTA
Organism: Heritiera littoralis; assembly: GCA_031772115.1. Lineage (NCBI taxonomy): Eukaryota > Viridiplantae > Streptophyta > Magnoliopsida > Malvales > Malvaceae > Heritiera > Heritiera littoralis. The sequence continues at coordinate 1,034,304 of JAPDPK010000165.1, read as the reverse complement.
ATCATCACTTTCATCACCACATTATCCATATAATTCCACCATTTCTATCATTTTAAGGTGGTTATATGTATATATAACACTTTTCTATTACATTACTGGCAGTAAAAAGTTAAATCATTTATTTACTCCTTTGAGTATCATTTACTTTCACCTGTCAGTTTGGCTCGATCTTTCATCTAACCATAATCATGTGATAACCAACGTAAAATCACTTTCAGTCTTACTTTCAGGAACTGTTTCATATTTGTGTTCCCTTCTCATGTAACTTACCTTCTTATTTCATTTTCATCTTTTCACGCTCATTATTTCAGTCGGTTTTCTCAAGTGGTATGGTACTTTACTGTTAAAGCCTTTTAACATTTCGCATGCCATCTTTTCTTCACACTTATTCATTTACCGACTTTAACTTCTTTAATTATATCCCTTCTATAGAGCAGCTAGTCCCATCACTCTTTTATAGACTGGCAGTAGTATCTAGCTAAACTCATTACTTTCGTATCTCAATCATTCTCTCTCTATCATAGACAGATTTACTGTCATTCTGTCATTTCGAGATCATCTATCTCTCGGAAAGAGACATTGTCTAGCCAAATCTCCTATTTGCCAATCTTAACATATAGATCACAGTCTTTGAGACTTTAAAGGGTTATATACCACTATTGCTCATGTTTCCATTTATGTCTTAGAGTATATCAGTATCTCATCAATTTATTCTTGTATTGATGCCTCTTTCATTAGGCTTATATATAATAAGATAATTCGTTAACCCTGTAACCTCAATAGGAACTCGTAAAAATTTCATCGAGTTCTATCACGTGAATATGTAATGAGTATTTGTGAAAGGAATATTAATTCCTTATTTATTTACTTCAGTGTTTTATCACGTGAATATGTAATTTTTACTGGGATTTGAATATCAAAAGAAAACGATTATTATTCTCTACAGTTGCTTCTAGGTTCCGGGACAAGACAGGTATTTCAAAATACTTGCCTTAATCCATCCGGATCCTCAGCCGACTGTAGTATCCTTCCTACATGTGAGCCTAGAGCCTCTAGGAAGATTTAAAGAAAGTGAAAAATTATTTTCAGCATATAGGTAGCTGAATATCAAGTGTTGCATATAACTCTCTTACTCAGCCGCAGTTTGCTCACTCCCTAATTTTAACATTTTAGATTTTCGGTGACTATGAGATCTGACATCTGAGGATTTCGAGCTGCGCATTTGGAAACATTGTGATGGCTTGATTTATAATATGAGGTATGATCATTTATTTTCTGTATTTAGACTTACTTTCGGTACTACTTTCTTAAGAATTAAGATAGGGGATGTAATTGATATTACTAATTTTATAGTTAATAGTTAAATGAATATGAAAAGGAAAGTATCACAGATAGCCCAACTGTATAAAATGTATAGAAAAAGGTGAAAAATGTGGTCACGGTGTCACGACCCAAGACTGCGACATTCACTTGGTTCTCATACTTTTCTTAGTCTACAAATTTATGGACTAAATTTTTCTTTTTCAATTTAAGGTTTGTATTCAGTGTCAGTGTAGTTACTACTCTAATTTCATTGATCCTCTATACAATGTTTTATCACATCTCTAAGTTACATCCTGACTCATTGAACAACATACGTACTGTGTATTAATAAAAGTCTGTACATCTAAACAAGAGATTTACAAGGAATGTATACCTCAAAAGTAGCCAAGTGAATTCGCATGATGATGGTCAGTACCAAACCTGCAAACCATCTCCGAAGGCCCACTTAAAAGCTCTCATAGCATATTGTAACTTCAATAGTCTGAAAAGAGATGAAATTTAGTGGGGTGAGCAAAACCACGGCTCAGTAAGATACTAATATAAATGCAAGAGTAGGATTATACTGCCTTAAACCGCAATACTTAAAACTTGCAAGTTTGCAATTACAGTTAATCCTTTCTCATCGATATCATCTCATTATCTCAATTCTTGTCATCTGTCTATCACTCAGACTTCTAAATAAATCATCATAATCACTTTTTAGTTTTCTCATCATTATACTATAGTGCATCGCACGATAATATGTCGTGTCCAATTTGAATATCATGTACTATTAGTCCATATTCTCATCAATCTCATAGTACATCCTGTCCAATTGAGATATCGTATCAAGTCACTTTTCATTTCATAATTATACTTCTGTATTCTATCATCTCATATCACTTCTCATATTGTATATCATGATCGCGGTGGTACGAAGTCATAATCCTCTTCGTGTATTTCTATATTCATGTTTCATATCATATCATGACATCATGTAGAAGAAATATCATTACCACCGAGTCATAATACTCCTCATATACCCTTCATGTTTTTGTACCATATAAGGTAATGACATATCTTATATAAAAAGCATCCTATTATGTCATGATTTAGTAGGCAACTTATGTAATTTCACTGTATGAACCGCTATCATTTCAAATCATATCATATATACTTTAGAACATGCTCAACATATGAATTTTCAATTCATTTCATATTTAAGGTTGAAAGCATGCATAATTCTCTTTTTATATCATGTTAATTCAAAACATGTCTTTTCATATCATTTCAAATCAAAACGTGCACATTTCTCTTTTCATATCATGTCAATTCAAAATATGTCTTTTCATATCATTTCAAATCAAAACGTACACATTTCTCTTTTCATATCATATCAATTCAAAACATTTTTCATATACTGTAAGTCATATTAGGTCTAGAGTTCATATCAAATCAATCTATACTCTAGACCGCATATCATGTCATGTTCAACATAAAATCGTATATAAATCGTATAAGTGTCGAAATCATATCACATGTACTTTTAAAACATGTTTAAGCCATGTACTGTTTCACAATATATTTCATTTCAAAAATGTCTCATGTACTGTATAAATCATGTCAAGTCTAGAGTTCATATCAATAAAATCATACTCTAGACTTCATATCATATCGGTTAGAGACTAGGCTAGATCCCTATCATCTCTATCAATAAAGACTTAAATCATTGTAGCTAGCAATGAAAATCATGTCATCGTCCCCTGGAAACCAACTAGGGCACTATATGGCCATAGACCTCATCTCTCTCAGCCCCACTGATTAGGCATGAGTGAGACCTGTCCACGACTATTGTCGGACAAGCATCTCTGTCTAATGAGCAAAGCTCCAAATAGGCTGTTTCCACTATGCTTTATCGAATTTAATTCTTTTACGATGCCTACAGTCTTATAAGACATTTAAATCTTTATCTTTTCATGTCAAAATCATGTAAAGCATATGGTATCATCATTCAAGAAGTTTTATATATAACATATATATATCTACCATATACTTTCCTTTCAAAACTAATCAATACTTTATAGTATTCATATAAACATTATTAAAATGTTTCAAGTTGTAACAAGGCATGTTTAAATGCATTGCAATTTAAATCACAAGTTTAAACAGTGAACTATCATTTTCATCAAACATGTCATTTAATTATAGCGTTCACTATAATTCAATTCCCTCATTTCCATCCATTTGATTTCAATCAGATCATACCTAATAGGTAAATTCAATATTCACTGTGGTTCCTCAATATGTCATATTCTTTCTCTACAGTTATCGACTATACAATCACTTGTATATTTCATTATTAATACTAGGACTACCATCATTAGTATGAGTCCTCTTAGTATCTATGAACATTTTGATATCATATTTCTTTATAATCATCAAGATACTGGAATTATGCCATTACCAATATCACCATTCAAGATATATTCCAGAGTCGACATCGAGGGAATTGCAACCACAAGATTAATAGTCATCTATCAAATCTGTTTGTGGTCTGGCATATTGGCACACATTCAGAATTTTCGACTTGCGGTTCAATTTCATTCACTATCATAAAATCATATCACAATCCTCAATTCACTTTTCATATGGCCTGTAGAATGTAATATCATGCTAGAATTATCTATAAAGCATCATCAATTCAATTTTTTTTGGTTGGCAATTTGCCTACTTAAAAGAATTTGTGAATTTTCACTATCAACAGTGTTTCAATCATTTAAGTCGCCTTGCGACTATCCATATTATTGCAAAAATCTCAATTCACATCTATTTAACATCGATATGTACAAGTACATTTTTATGTAGACGTGTGTTCTATCAAATGTCCATAAGACATCACAATCTACTTTCTTATTATCATTATCTCAATCATACCAATAAGACGGGTCATTCATCATGTACTCCAAATTCCTCCAGGTCACTCAGATGTGAAAGAATATTTTTCGAGACCTATTCCAAGGTTATTGTGACATCCTCGTAACTCCCAAATACCAACTAATTTACCAAATAACAATTAACTTTTTCTTCACATAAGATTTGGTTAGGCTGTTCAACGGTGCATCCTTCTTCTTTAATATAGCTAACACTATATTGTTTCCATGATGATATATTTCTCATACACATACAGGATCGTCTTTCACATAAGTCTAAAACTCTAACATAAATTACATACTAATCTCTTTAACAATTTACATCCCCAATGTGTCTAATATACATCACTGTACTATAGTCTGAATTACATAATCAAAATGTATCTACCTTCAAGGGATTGGAAGTTAGCCTCGAAGGAATATCGTATAGTCCAAATATATGCTCCTCTACCAAGAGCAGACTTCACTGCAAATAGTCTGGATGAAAAATAATGTAAAGGAGTGAGTTTACGCTTTGTAAGAAATATACATAAAAGAGCGTACTATGCCACTATATGCAGTTTTCTTGCTTGGCTCTATAATGTCATGTAATATTCTTGTAAAAACATATAACATATAAGTTCATCAAATACCATATAACACATGACAAAATCATATGAAGTCACTTGCACGTATTCAAATAACTCAAATACTTTCACATATATATGTCAAATAACTTGAAATTACATATACAAATAGTCTTCAAATAGGGGGAGACCGTCAACATCCAATAGAAACATGCACCAAATAAAGTGGCGTACCCACGTATGGGCCAGGGATCCTCCCTTAAGCCAAACACATATAAAGGACTAATGGCCATTGTCAATATTCCACAGTGTGCACTAGTCAGGTGACACCCGTGGTGCTGAGGGCTTGACTAGAGTCCCCCAGCCAAATACAAATAAACAAGTAATATGCATGATCACCAATGGAGTCGTTAATCTCAAAATATTGAGTAGTAAAACTCATTCTTGTAAAACCATGGATGTTCATAACCCTTCTTATATACTTTAATGATAATCCAAATACATTTATATAAATAAATTAAAAATTATTATTTTTCAAAGGGGGCAGTTGACTGCTCTTTTAGGGCAGTCGACTGCTCTAGTATAAAAATATTCAATAAATTTTATTTTCTTTTTGCATTAAAAATATTTAATTTCCGGATGTAAGTAGGGCAGTTGACTGCTAAAATGGGGCAGTCGACTGGCCCGCAAACAGAATGTTTCTCGAAAAAAATGCAGTCGACTGGCTCTTTAGCGGTCGACTGGTTTGCAAACAGAAAACTTCTGGAAAAATGGCAGTTGACTGCTATATAGGACAGTCAGCTGCTCTAAGTCGGTTTCGGAAAAAGTTACGTCACGACTGTCTCTGAGCAGTCGGCTGCCCCGAGCCAAATTGTAACTGGGCGAAAACCGTGAATTTTACATTTCCTGCACTTATACCAGCTTTTATTTCATCCCAAAACATTTAAAACATGCGGACATAGTCACCCTACGTCCGTTACATATATTCCTTACCTCAATTCACTTCGGAGACGTAAATCACTTGGTTGCACCGATTCTTTTCCTTCACTTCTTCAAAACTGCATAATTCATATTAATTGAAACCTTTAGCTTTCTTTCATTTCAACACCATAAGTATACTATACCAACATCACTTAACTCCAAATCATAGATAGAATTGAAAGAATCAACTTCTATCCTTACCTTTGTCAATAGCCAAAATAACAGAAATTTTGATCTACTCAAAGACTGTTTCAACCTTCCATATTACAGACATAGAGAGAGCTAGTGATGAGGATCGTTTTTCGTTAAGGAAACTTAACGATTTGATGACAGGAAATGGTGGTTTGTCAAGGTCAGAAAAATGAACACTTAGAGGAATTTAGAGAGGAAACGAGAGGAAGAAGGGCTGGAAGGAAGTTGGCGTAGGGGTGATGAGATGAAGATGATGACTTTGTAAAATTGCATTAAATGCATGTTCATCTTATCATTTATCTCAGCCACTAACATCTCTTTGACTCATTTGACCACCAATTAATTCTTCTTCTTCTTTCCTTCCTCATGTCAGCCACACATATCATGTAATTATGAAAATCTGATATTTATTCTTCTTTTATCATTCTCTAATATTTTCCTGATATCAACATTAAATTTATTGACCATTTGACTAACCATTTCATTACTTCTTCTAGGTTCCTTACATCATTTGTACATTAATTCTCATATTCATTTAAATCATTTCTGCTTATAGTACTTTACAAATAAGAGGACTTTACATGAAATTGGGGATTTCACATTCTCCCCACCTTTAGAAATTTGGTCCTCCAAATTTAAATCGGTTTACTACTCAAATAGCTCCGGATACCTTTCCTTCATTAAGCTCTCTAGCTCCCATGTAGCTTCTTCCATGGTATGGTATTGCCAGAGAATTTTGACTAGGGGAATCGTCTTAGACCTTAGTACTTTCTCCTTTCTATCCAAAATCTGAACCGGCTTCTCCACATAACTCATGTCCTCCCGAATCTCTAATGGCTCATATTCAATGACATGAGATGGATCCGGATTATACTTCCGAAGCATCGACACATGGAAAACATTATGTACTCCTGATAGCTCCGGAGGTAGTGCCAACCTATATGCAACATCTCCGACTCGATCTAGGACTTCAAATGGCCCTATGTAACGAGGACTAAGTTTACCTTTTCAGCCAAATCTCATGATACCTTTGGATGGAGAAACTTTCAAAAATACCGAATCCCCGACCAAAAACTCGAGTGGTCTCCGTCGAGCATCTGCGTAACTCTTTTGTCGGCTATGAGCTATCTTAAGTCTTTGGCAAATTAACTTAACATCCTCAGAGGCTTGCTCGACTAAGTCTGGGGCTAATAACTTACGCTCGCCCACTTCTTCCCACCCAATCGGAGATCGACACCTTCTACCATATAGAGCTTCATATGGTGCCATCCCGATACTTGCATGGTAACTATTATTGTATGCAAACTCAGCCAATGGCAGATGATCATCCCAGGAGCCTTTAAAGTCCAAAGCACAAGCTTTCAACATATCCTCGAGCGTTTGAATGGTGTGCTCGGACTGACCATCAGTCTGTGGATGAAAAGCCGTGCTAAAATTTAACTGAGATCCCATGGCCTCTTAGAAATGTTCCCAGAAATGAGAAGTGAACCTGGAATCCCTGTCAGATGTAATGCTCACTGGAATTCCATGTAGTCTAACAACTTCTTTCACATACAAATCTGCCAAAGCACTAAGTGTATCTGTAGACTTCATAGGCAGGAAGTGAGTTGACTTAGTTAACCGATCCACAATGACCCAAATACCATCATGATTCCTCCTCGTTCGAGGTAGTCCCATGACAAAATCCATTAATGTGCTCCCACTTCCACATAGGTATAGGTAGAGGATGTAGTAAACCTGCTGGTCTTTGGTGCTCTACCTTAACCTGCTGGCACGTGAGACACTTTGCCACAAATTCTGCTATGTCTCTTTTCATGCCAGTCCACCAATACACCTTGCGAAGATTACGATACATCTTCGTATTTCCCGGATGCAAAGTATACTTAGTGGAGTGCGCTTCAGTCAAAATTAACTTCTTCAACTCCTTATCCTTAGGAACACACATACGATTCTTAAACCTCAAGAGTCCATTACTATCAATGCTAAATTCTAATGGCATACCTGATTGAATCTGATTCATGGCCTCCATACATTGATCATCTTCCCTTTGAGCAATCTGAATTCTACCCATCAACTACGGCTCAATCATTAAACTAGCTATCATTCCAAAATGCTCATAAGGCCCAACATTGAGATTAAGGCTTGCAAACTGCTCAAGTAGCTCGTATTCTCTTACCATCATGTATGATACTATCCCCATATGCTTCCTGCTTAGAGCATCTGCCACCACATTGGCTTTTCCTGGGTGATATAGGATCTCACAATCATAATCCTTCAGAAGCTCGAGCCATCTCCTCTGTCTCATATTCAATTCCCTCTGAGAGAACAAGTACTTCAAACTTTTATGATCCGTAAAAATCTGAAATTTCTCACCATGCAAGTAATGCCTCCAAATCTTTAGAGCAAACACCACTGCCGCTAACTCCAAATCATGAGTCGGGTAGTTCTTCTCATGGTCCTTTAATTGACGAGAACCATATGCAACTACCTTACCATGTTGCATTAGCACACAACCTAGACCTTGTGCAGAGGCATCACTATATACGGAAAATCCTCCAGAACCACTAGGAATGGTGAGAATAGGCGCAGTAGTCAACCTGCGCTTCAACTCGTGGAAACTGTGCTCGCAGGCATCATTCCATTCAAACTTCACCTCTTTGCGCGTTAAGCGCGTCAAGGGAGCAGCTAACCTCGAAAAACCCTCTACAAATCGTCGATAATAGCGGCTAGACCCAAGAAACTCCTAATCTCCGTCACTGTTTTTGGTCTTTCCCATTGCACCACAGCTTCAATCTTCGATGGATCGACCGAAACTCCATCTTTATTGATTATGTGACCCAAAAAGGATATTTGATCTAGCCAAAACTCACACTTACTTACTTTGCATATAATCCCCGATCCTTGAGGGTTTGTAGAACTATCCTCAAATGCTGCTCATGCTCTTCCCAGGATCTCGAATACACCAATATGTCATCAATGAAAACAATGACAAACTGGTCCAAATACTGTTTGAACACATCATTCATCAAGTTCATAAAAGTCGCGGGTGCATTGGTTAAACAAACGGCATCACTAGAAATTCATAGTGACCGTACCGTGTTCTGAATGCAGTCTTAGGGATATCTTCACTCCGGATCTTCAATTGATGATATCCCGATCTCAAGTCTATCTTGGAGAAGACTTGTGCACCCCGAAGCTGATCAAAGAGATCGTCAATCCTGGGAAGAGGGTACTTGTTCTTGATTGTCACCTTATTCAACCATCGATAATCAATACAAAGCCTCAAGCTGCCGTCCTTCTTCCGGACAAATAGCACAGGAGCACCCCATGGGGATACGCTTGGTCGTATAAACCCCTTATCTAGTAACTCCTGAAGCTGTTTCTTAAGTTCTTCCAATTCCACTAAGGCCATCCGATAGGGTGGTCTCGAAATGGGCTCAGTCCCTGGCACCAAATCGATAGTAAACTCGATTTCCCTATCGGAGGAAGTCCTGGAAGATCGTCTGGAAACACACATGGAAACTCATTGGCTATTGGAATTTCATGAAGTTCGGAACATTTCCTTTCTACGTCCACCACATACGCTAAAAATCCTTCACATAACAAATATATTCTCTATTAATTTCATTTACGAATAAATAAATTAATAAACATACTTGTGTATTAAACATTTGCAAAATTTACAACATAGCTAACGGGAGAAGAGAAGATCACACTTTTAGCATAACAATCCAATATCACATGATTCTTAGCTAACCAATCCATTCCTAATATGACATCAAATCCATACATTTTTAGTAGGATTAGGTCAGCTATCGATTCTCTTTCTCCTACCCGTAGCTTACAACTACGATACACTATATCTGTCATCTGGGATTCTCTAAACGGTGTACTTATTTGTAACAAATGCCCTAAAGGCTCAGGTTCAACAGGTAATCTCATGGCAATTATGGGAGAAACAAAGGAGTGTGTAGAGCCTGGATCAAATAAAGCAGTAACACTTATATCAAAGAGGTGAATCTTACCCTTAATCACCTTGGACGAAGCATCGGCAGACTCCTCGTCTATAGCAAATACTCGTCCTTGAGTCACAGCTTTCTTTCCCTTCTCAGCAGCTATGGCCTTAGGCTGTGGTTGGGTGGTCCTTTCCGATTCTTCAGACACTCTTTTAGAAATCTTGGGACAATCTTTAATCATGTGTCCCCTCTCACCACACCAAAAACAAGCCCGGCTCGCCATACGACATGGCTGTGACCTTTGGAATCTCCCGCAATGCTCGCATTTCTGCGTCACACTCTTCGGCGAGCTCGCGGTACTGCCAACTGAATATCGGGATCTTTCATCACTTATCTTAATCCCGGTAGATCTAGGAGTCCCTATACCATAATTATCATAAAACTTCAAATTTTAGTATATTTCCATATAACCATTAAACTAAGATACATGTCATTCCTTTAAAATTTATGTTCTTACCTGCCGAAGCTCTTTCATATGGTCTACTTTTCCTAAATGGATATCTGTCACTAGAGGCTCTCTCATCTGACTTCTGCTTCATCAGTTCCTTGCCTTTACCCTTGGCTCGGAAATCAGCATGGTGAAAATTAGTCCTGCTCACACAATTGAGCCTTACGGACTGCCTCATTATAAGTAGTGATATCCATAGGATATAACTTCGATCTGATAGGAGACCTCAATCCCTTTATGAATCGGTAGATCTTATGTCCTTCACTCCTTAGGACTTCAGGGTCAAATCTGCTTAAGGAAATGAACTTCGACTCAATTGATTTACCGTCATAGTCCCCTGAGTCAAGCTCAAAAACTCGATCTTCAACCTGGTTTGTTCAATGCGTGGGATGTACTGTTCATTAAAGGCCTCTAAAAATCTATCCCATGTAACCTCAGTATGTTGAGTCTCTAAAATGGCCCGAGTAGACTGCCACCAATGCTCGGCATCGTCTACTAACAAATAAGCTGCCAAACCCACTTTCTCTTTCTCAGAACAGGTCATGTACTCAAAAGATTTAGTGACTGCCTTCACCCAGTTCTCGGCAGTCAACGGATCTCTATCGCCCTTAAACTTAGGCGGATCCAGCTTCTTAAATTCTTTAATTAAGACCACATTACAATAGGCCTTCGGATCTTGCCTTTCAGTAGCTTGAACTGGTGGGGGCAACTCAGCTGAACTAGTGGAGGTTGTACTGGGGGAATAGGAGGTGAAGGAGGAGCATTCCCAGATGGAATAGGAGGTGCTGTTGAGGCATTAGTGGCCACGTTTGGGAGATTAGACATGAACTGATTAAACAGAGTGGCCATAGTCTCAATACTTCGCTCCACTCTCGATAGTCGAGCATTCGGGCTACCCGATGGAGATGGAGGAGGAGACTGTGTTGGGGGCGGTTCTACTCTGCCCCGTCCTCGTCCTCTACCAGTACCCCTTCTACGAGTGCTCATTCTGCCAATATCACCACAAGGTCAAGCGTTTAGTACACTTTCAGCAATTCAACCACATATATGTATTCAGACAAGTACAGTACATGGGGATGTACACTATTTCTAACCTAATGACACCGTCAAACGTCAGACTAACCTCGCTCTGATACCAATTTGTGACATCCTCGTCACTCCCAAATACCAACTAATTTACCAAATAACAATTAACTTTTTCTTCACATAAGATTTGGTTAGGCTGTTCAACGGTGCATCCTTCTTCTTTAATATAGCTAACACTATATTGTTTCCATGATGATATATTTCTCATACACATACAGGATCGTCTTTCACATAAGTCAAAACTCTAATATAAATTACATACTAATCTCTTTAACAATTTACATCCCCAATGTGTCTAATATACATCACTGTACTATAGTCTGAATTACATAATCAAAATGTATCTACCTTCAAGGGATTGGAAGTTAGCCTCGAAGGAATATCGTATAGTCCAAATATATGCTCCTCTACCAAGAGCAGACTTCACTGCAAATAGTCTGGATGAAAAATAATGTAAAGGAGTGAGTTTACGCTCAGTAAGAAATATACATAAAAGAGCGTACTATGCCACTATATGCAGTTTTCCTGCTTGGCTCTATAATGTCATGTAATATTCTTGTAAAAACATATAACATATAAGTTCATCAAATACCATATAACACATGACAAAATCATATGAAGTCACTTGCACGTATTCAAATAACTCAAATACTTTCACATATATATGTCAAATAACTTGAAATTACATATACAAATAGTCTTCAAATAGGGGGAGACCGTCAACATCCAATAGAATCATGCACCAAATAAAGTGGCGTACCCACGTATGGGCCAGGGATCCTCCTTTAAGCCAAACACATATAAAGGACTAATGGCCATTGTCAATATTCCACAGTGTGCACTAGTCAGGTGACACCCGTGGTGCTGAGGGCTTGACTAGAGTCCCCCAGCCAAATACAAATAAACAAGTAATATGCATGATCACCAATGGAGTCGTTAATCTCAAAATATTGAGTAGTAAAACTCATTCTTGTAAGACCATGGATATTCATAACCCTTCTTATATACTTTAATGATAATCCAAATGCATTTATATAAATAAATTAAAAATTATTATTTTTCAAAGGGGGCAGTTGACTGCTCTTTTAGGGCAGTCGACTGCTCTAGTATAAAAATATTCAATAAATTTTATTTTCTTTTTGCATTTAAAATATTTAATTTCCGGATGTAAGTAGGGCAGTTGACTGCTAAAATGTGGCAGTCGACTGGCCCGCAAACAGAATGTTTCTCGAAAAAAATGCAGTCGACTGGCTCTTTAGCGGACGACTGGTTTGCAAACAGAAAGCTTCTGGAAAAATGGCAGTCGACTGCTATATAGGACAGTCGGCTGCTCTAAGTCGGTTTCGGAAAAAGTTACGTCACGACTGTCTCTGAGCAGTCGGCTGCTATTTAGGGCAGTCGGCTGCCCTGAGCCAAATTGTAACTGGGCGAAAACCGTGAATTTTACATTTCCTGCACTTATACCAGCTTTTATTTCATCCCAAACATTTAAAACATGCGGACATAGTCACCCTACGTCCATTACATATATTCCTTACCTCAATTCACTTCGGAGACGTAAATTGGTTGCACCGATTCTTTTCCTTCACTTCTTCAAAACTGCATAATTCATATTAATTGAAACCTTTAGCTTTCTTTCATTTCAACACCATAAGTATACTATACCAACATCACTTAACTCCAAATCATAGATAGAATTGAAAGAATCAACTTCTATCCTTACCTTTGTCAATAGCCAAAATAACAGAAATTTTGATCTACTTAAAGACTTTGTTTCAACCTTCCATATTACAGACATAGAGAGAGCTAGTGATGAGGATCGTTTTTCGTTAAGGAAACTTAACGATTTGATAACAGGAAATGGTGGTTTGTCAAGGTCAGAAAAATGAACACTTAGAGGAATTTGGAGAGGAAACGAGAGGAAGAAGGGCTGGAAGGAAGCTGGCGTAGGGGTAATGAGATGAAGATGATGACTTTGTAAAATTGCATTAAATGCATGTTCATCTTATCATTTATCTCAGCCACTAACATCTCTTTGACTCATTTGACCACCAATTAATTCTTCTTCTTCTTTCCTTCCTCATGTCAGCCACACATATCATGTAATTATGAAAATCTGATATTTATTCTTCTTTTATCATTCTCTAATATTTTCCTGATATCAACATTAAATTTATTGACCATTTGACTATCCATTTCATTACTTCTTCTAGGTTCCTTACATCATTTGTACATTAATTCTCATATTCATTTAAATCATTTCTGCTTATAGTACTTTACAAATAAGAGGTCTTTACATGAAATTGGGGATTTCACAGTTATAATCAAATCTGTATAATCACATGTTTGACGTCCATTTATTTGATTCTATCAATTCTATAATCATCACTCGATTGATAATTTCGCAATTCTGTCATTCGACCATCTAAATTACAACTTCGATTTTTCTCTTTTAAGTTGTATCATATAATCATCGTCACTTTTATCCGTGATCTGTCTAATAAATAATTCCACCTCAATCTGAACTTGATACCATTTGTGATATTAAAATGACTTGATTTATCGATTCTATAAGGTTTAAACCATATAATTCGTCACATTATCATTTTCAACGATCTATTTTCTCATCGATTTCAATATCAAACTTTTTCGATAATACCATAAAGTCCTTTCAATGTTTATTTTTCAATAATTATTTCCAAGATTCCATTTACGTGAGAAACTTAAATCTTTTTCCTCAACATTTTCTTAAGAATTTCGGCAGCATAACGACTTAATTTTCACTAAACCTCTTACAAGAAAAACACAATTTATACCACAGCCGTTGATTCTCACAATTCCTTTATCTCTTACTAAGACCCCTACTACCAATTGTAAGTCCTCTTAGCATTTAATAATCATTTTAATAATCATGCATCATTAAGATCACAAATTTCAAAACATGTAATATAACACTACCACTACTTTATAAAAGTATCTTACCTATTTGCCAAAGCTTAGCGTGTTTCTGACGTCCGAGCCTTGCCGAACTCCACCATTCGTCTCATTTCTGTTTTTGCTACAATTTCAATATCAATGCACTTACATCAATATAACAATAAAATTATTCAATAAATATCATCAATTTATTTCCTTGATTTTCCTTACCATTTCTTTTTCTTTCTTTTTTCTTCTTCTTTTTCTTCTTCTTCCTTCTCCTTCTTTCTCTCTTTCTTTTCTTTTTCTTCTTTTTCTTTTCTCCTTTCTTTTCTGAACAGGGTCGGGTCGGGTTGATTGGGTCGAATCGAGTTGACCGGGTCGGTTCGGGTTGGCCTGGTCGAATCGGCTTGGACCAGTTCCGTTGGTTCAGTCTTTGCTTAGCCAGTTCAGCCACCGGCGGCCACCATTTTCGGCGATTCAGCCACCCTACAGCATCCCGCAGTTGCCACAAAGCCGGATCTGGCCTCCATTTCCCGAGCGGCGACGCCGGCGATGGCGGATCTGGAGGTGGGTTTTTCGACCTTTCTCTTCTCTTTTTCTCCCTCCTTTTCTCTTCCCTGTCACCACCGGTTACCCCATTCCACTTGGTCGATCTTCGCTGGTGACGCCAATGGTGGTGGTTGTGCCTGAACCGGTCGGCACTGTCGGTTCCTTTCTCCTCTTCCTCTTCTCGATTTTTTCCTTTCCGCTTCGTTTCCCTGTTCATTTCTTCTCTTCCTTTTTTGTTTTCGCCGCCGCCAGCCCCTCTTCTTTCTCTCCCCTTTCCGACGGTGGCCCCACCTTCCATTTCTCTCTTCTTGCCGGCGTCGCCAGTCCTCACATCTTTCCTTCCTCCTCTCTTCTGTTTTCAATAAAAGGGGTGGGAATCGGGTTTTTTGCATCCCGATTCCCTCTTTTTTTATTTATCTTTTATATTATTATATATTATTATATTCATATAATTATATATATTTACTATTTTTGATATATATATATATATATTGATATATATATATATATTTTGTATAAACCATATATATTTACTTTATTTTAAAATACTATACATATATATTTTATATATGTATATCATTTATACGTAAATGTATAATAAAATACATACATATTCATTCTATGATATAAAATAGTATTTCAACATATGATATGTACATATATTTCATATATGAATGTATATATTTATTTAAAATATATTTATATAATAACCTTATATAAATATATAAAATTACATATTTTTATTTCTTATTAAATTTGGATTTCTTTATATCCAAATTTATTTTCCCCATTTTCATTTCTTATTTAATCTCGATTTCAATTTGTCCCAATCAAATTCTCTGGATACCTAATATTTATTTGGAAATTCTCGGTTTTCACACACGAGATGTGACATTATGTAAGTAGAGCTTTTGGTTTTACAGAGGTCATTTTTGCCGTATCCTTCAGGCGATTCATTGATCACCGTTGAGGTATACATTTTACCTTTTATATGTTCAAACTTCGTAATTACAGTACTATGATATGTAAATAATGTACAGGGGATGTAAACATATTTTCTAAACCGATTATGATTTTCATCTATGTATATATGAATAATTTCTAGATCCTAAGTTTCGAATGTAAATAAATTTTGAGTGTGTACTTGATAGACAGCCTAACCAAGTATAAATTATACAACAAGTGTGTTATTCAGATTGTGACATAACTTGTAGAAATTGGCAAGTATAAATAGTTTGCTTCCTAGTGCCATTTTCCCTACGTGTGTTTTTCTTGCTCGAGAAGGATTCTTCCATGTGATAAGAGCAAGGTGGTTTGGGATTAAAGATTTAAGTTCAAAATCTTAGGTAGTGAGTCTTCGAAAACTCAAACTATTAGCACAATAACGACCAAAATCCAATTCTACCTTGTAAAGGTTCTTTTGTGGTTCTGTAGATCATTGTTAAAGGTTGAACACATGGACAACTTAGTTTATTACAACCTTACTTCGATGTGCGTGTAGAACAAACAGGATCAAAGTATATTGATTACAATATCATTAGATAAGGTAAAAATTTTAAAACCCATTGTTTTGCACATATCCATGCTAAAACCAATTTTTGTGTTATAATTCAAGTTTATCTTTCGAGTTTTGGTGTACTTTCTACTGCACCTACTCCTATTGTGTATGTTTGAGCAATAGTTGAAACCTATACTTCTTCCATTCTATACTATCATGATTTTTGCTCCAAACGTTGAACTGGTAAGTTTTACCATAATGAGGGAAATTTGATTTATCTTTGTTCTCTTATATTGATTGTAAACTTCTATATGCCACCATGTATAACTTTCTAATATGAACTTTGGGTTTGTTTGGTTCACCAAATTCATTTTCTAGGAAATACTTTCCCCCTTTTTCGATGTTTGGTTCACTAAAAATAGCAAAGTCAACGAAAAATGTTTTCAAGTCAACAAAAAATGTTGAGTGAATTTGGAAGACGTTTTACAAACCTAACACCCCTTTAAACAAAACCTTTGCGTACCTTTATTGAAACCCTAGTGCCATCGATCTACACTTGCCTAATAGCTTCACTTGTAGACACCGTCAATCTTCACCTTGGCATTAAGCATATCAACATCCCCTTGAACATATAACCTATTCCCTTTATTAAAACCCAAAGTCGTTGGTCCGCATAATGTCTTCACTTGCCACTGCCATTGATCTTCACTTCAACACTCCTAAACAAATCTTTCACTCTGCCGATCTTCTTACTAGTCAATCTTCTTCCCTTGAAAATAGATCCTTTGTTGAAACCCAAACAAATCCTTTGAAATTTTTCACGTTGAATCGTCTTGGTGGTCCATCTTCACTCCGACACTCCTAAACAGATCCTACACGTTGTCAATGTTCTTGTTGGTCGATCTTCTTCCCTTGAAAACCGATCTTTTGTTAAAACCCAAATAGATTCTTCAACCCCTCGAAACCCTAACAGATCTTTCGAAATCGATCTTGCTGACACTCATCCTTCAACGCTCATGTACTATTACTATTTATATTTTTCCCTTTGTTGTATTTTTTCCCTTTTTATTAGTAAAAGTTTGGATTTTATTAACTCACTTTTGTTTATCCATTTTGACAAAAATAGAATTTTGCTCAACTAGTTCAAGAATTGCAGTAAGTTTTGGATTTTCTTTTTTTAGTTTTTGTTTGCTCATTTCTAAAGACACCTTTAAAGCGTTTGATGGCATTTGGTGAGCTTGTGTTTGCTGTGCAATATAATACCATGTTTCCTATGTGATATAATACCATCTACTCTACATTGTTTTATAGTTGTTGCTACCATTGTAGCAAGAAATTTGGTATATTTGTAACTTGGTGGTACAGAGTTATGAGACAAAATCTTAGCAACTAGTTGTATAATTTGCAAGCCTGGTATATATGGTTTATTTGCTATTAATACTTTATAGTTTATATCTATAACTTGGTGATATATGGTATATCTGTATTAATAGTTTACTATTTATTTTAAGATAAAATGTTAAAATCCAATCAGAAAGCTTAAGAATATACAATTATATTATAGATGCGGATATCTGTGATCTCTTATCTGGTACTTGGGTTTTGTTGCCCTTTTCCATCTCATATTCCATTTCTCACATAAACACATGATGAAAACCCGAACCTTTCTTTTTCTTGTAGTTCCTATATGCCTATGGCAAATGTTTCTTATTGACCTTTGTTTTGTTTATGTAAATGAAGATTGATTTTCTTAAATTGAAGCAATTTCAAATAAAATTATTCTCTGTTGATTTTGGAAGGATAATAATTCCATTTGTGCATCTATGATGGCTACAACTGCATTAGCATTAGCTTTTAGAGTTATTGTTATTGGCAGATTTATACTTAGGAACCAAATAGCCTATGAACCTTGTATTAATCGAGATTATAATAGGGAAAACTATATCAATAGCATTTTTTACAGAAGTGATAAAATGTGTTGACTAATATCATTTTATATCAATAGCACTTTATAAGGAGGTGATAAGAAATGTGTTGATATAATAAGGATGTGTTGATATAATAAGGATGTGACATTCTTACTAGGAATAATTTGTCACACTCAACTAGATCGATAAATGCCAAGAAGCAAGTGATAACTTTTTGCATCTAATTGGTTATTGTGATATTCACACTTCCTAGTGCTGTTCTATATTATCAGTGAAGCTAGGAAACTAAGATATCTTATAACTGTTTACATACCTTTTCTTTCGTACGTATAATGGAGATTTGGACTGTAAGCCCCACTGAGCCTTCTACTGCTCCAATAGAGATGAAATCCTACAGTAATGATATTTGGAGCAAAATAATGTGCTTGTAAGAATCTACTTCCTAAAATTTCTCTATTTGTGCATGTTTCAAAAAGCGTGCAATAATTTCAAAAATGACGATTAAGTCCATAGACTAGTGGATTTTTCATGAATAACGGTCAAAGTGAGTTGACTTTTGATCAACTGACAGTCATAGATAAATTCTCATGTGACAAAGTTTTATGCCATGTTGACTAATAGACTGAATCACATGAAACTGCCAAAACTATACAATTCAATGGTTATGGTTATTTTGGTAATTTGGCCTATTTACTAGTCAAACCCCAACATAGCTCAACCAATGATTACAATATGTTAAATGGATATATGTTAAATGATTAGAACATGTTAAATAAAATATTTTGAATGTTAGATTGACTGTTTAAAACGAAGTCAAACCGTGAAAGGCAAAATTGAAAATTTTAAAAAGTATAAGGGCATTTTTGTAATTTGACTTAAAAGATATTTTAAATTAAGAAAAATCTACATATTGATTCATCTTTGGCTGGCCACCACCTTCATCTTCTCACTCCTCCATTGATGAAAGCTTGAATAGAGAGAGAAGGTCACCAAAAACCCTAGTAAAACACAACGAAATCGAAAACTGTCTTCACCAAACTTGCTCTCCTCACTTCCCTCTACAACCTAGTACCAAAATCAAGTATTAAAGTGACCATTTGCAAGGTGTAGGAACTTCTACAAGTTTCAACCAAGGTAGGAGAGAGAGAAAGCTTGTGAATTTTTATGTTTTAATGATTCTACACTATATGTTTAAGGTGTTTAAGCATGTATTTGAGCTTGGATTGAATTAAAACCATGTAATTCTCTCTCTTAGGGTTTCAACCAAGCATGAATGTGTATGAACATAGTGTTGTTTCATGCAAAAGTGATGTAGAATGAGTGTAGAATAAGTGTAGAACATGAATTCAAGCTTAAATTGAAGAAATAAAGTGTGTAGGATAGAGAATGAAATTCAATCAAGTGAAGGGGAGACTGAAATCATGTTCAATTCAATGTAATTTGGGTATTAGAATAATGTATAAATTAATGCAAGACTGTAGGTGAAATCGGAACTGAAAACGGAGGTGTTTTTACCATAGTTGTAGTGTTAGCACTAGTATGAAATAAACCAGATTTAGGGCTATAATAGGCAATGTACTAGGCCTCAATGAGTTAAACATTCTTTATAACTGAATTATAGTGAATTGACTATGTTTGCATGGTGAATTGCAGCTCAGAAGTTAGAAAACGATACTGGTGCTATCAAGCAATGCTGTGAAAATTTGAGTGGTAAGAGATATATGTATAAGGCGTAGGGATACTATGTTGCATTGGGATTGATAAAATGAGTTTTATGATATTGAACTTGATGGTTTGGTTAAAATGTGAAATTAGATTTGTGATTATAAATTGTGTTTTTATGCAGGGAGGTTAAGATAAATAGTATCGTTATGCTATCGAAACTTCTTAAAACAAACCTAGATCTCTAAAACTATCATTTGGCATTATTTTGAAAATAGAAATTGAAATGAAAATGTGACTTGGGCTGAGGATTTCTAAAGGTTATAAGTGCATGTAGAATTTGTAACTCAGTTTTCAAAGGGATTTTTAATATTTTTTCGTTTTTCAAGATACACTTATGTTTCTATATTACTATCATACTTAAATAAAATATTTCTAAATATTGGATATTGAACTAAGAATATTTGGTGAATTTTTATACTTCATATATAATGATTTTTTATTTTAATGTTTTATGGACTGTTTGAAGATATAATTTACTAAATTGATCTCCTAAACGATTTTGAATTGGTTTATGAACTATTTTGAGGCTGTTATCCCCATAGCTACTTGTGAGTACATGCTCTTCTTTGTGTGTGAACTGTTGCTATTAAACCTTAGCCATGTCGTTAGCACCACAGATGTCACTTGGCTAGTGTACATTATGGATTTTTGACTATAGCCATATGTCATTATTCCCTGTGATGATGCTTATATTACATGAGTCTATTAGGTGATATCTAGTCTCCACTGTATTTTTCCTAGGGTGGCAAATGCCTGGCCAATCTAGGCACTCCCGGACTATACTGATTTCTAATTTTGATGTATCTATTAAATTATTGAAATTGATTATTAAACTGCTTATAGAGTGTTTTTGGAATTAGTTATCTGAATGATTTGTGAACTGTCTAATGGAAATTATTTTTGAACATTTATTGCACTCTATGATCGAATTAAGTTTCAAATAACTCTCTATAATTGGAATTAGATGTTGAGACAAGTGAGGTGCCTTAAAGCATCCTTCTATACTCAACCTACTTATCTAATAGTTATAGTATCTTTTTCGATAGTGTGCCTAGAAAGTGTGTGATTATTGGTTTTTGTGTGAAAGAGCATTCTTTTAGATACTTGCATATAAGTATGCACAACGTCAGCTCTTTAATATATATATATATATATATCTTACTAGGCTAAGCTCACCCCCTTATTTTCCTTCCAGATTATCTACAGAAGATTTATATTTTTGCTGAGGAGGATCTCTAATTTTTGGTATCCCTTAAGTGGTTCCTTGATTTCCGTTGAGGTATACTAGTTTTCTTTTATATGTTCAGGCTGTATATGTACAATACTATTTCGTATGTATATTCGTACTTGGGATGTAAACTAAATGTAAAATGTTGAACATAAGTTGTAGATTGTATATATTTATATACATGTTAAATCAAACCGTGTGGTTCCAGGGTAAATACTGAAGCATGATGACGATTAATTACTATAAGTGTGTGTGGCACAGTAGGCAGCCCAACTAAATGTAATTAAGATATGGGAAATTAGTATTGAAGTCCAATATTCGGTATGTGACAATCATAATGTAAGGTTACGAGTTCACCATTACTTTGGACTATGTTGAGAGCTGTTTTGAAATTATATATGCTTCTCATTAAATTACTCAATGAGTCAACTCCTAAAATAACAAAAAACCTAAGGTTTTACTCGTATTTTAAAGATTGTGCGGGAGCATTAAATGAAACTCATATTCGTGCATCTGTGCCACTTGAGATTCAAGAAAGATTTCATAGTCATAGAGGGGAAACAAAGTAACATGTATTGGCTGCCATCACTTTTGATTTGAAATTTTCCTATGTACTTGCTAGTTAGAAAGGTAGTGAATATGATTCTTATATTTTAAACGATGCACTTGAATGCCCAAGAGGATTTGCAAGTTTAGAAGGTAACAATTAAAATTGATGAATGATAGTACTTTATTTATGCATAGAATGCATTTAGCAATAATTAAAATTTGTAAACTTGTAGGCAAATATTACCTTATCGATGTTGTATATGACATCTAAATTTGTAAACTTGTAGGCAAATATTACCTTATCGATGTTGTATATGACATCTGAAATGGAATTATATCTCCATATAGTGGTGTTCAATATCATTGAAAGAGTTTAGTGATCATCATCCAAAAAATGTAAAGGAACTCTTTAATCTTCGTCATTTATCATTGCGAACTATTGTTGAGCGAGTCTTTCTAATATTGAAGAAATATTTTCGTGTGTTAGATGTTGAACCATTTTGGAATTTTCAAACACAAGTAGATATAGTGTTAGCATGTTGTATCATTTATAATCATATAATGGGAGTCGATCCTAATAACTTAATTAATCAAGATCACTTGATGAAGATGAGTCTTCAATTGTAAGATCAACTCTTACAGTGCGAGAAGAGAGAGAAGAAACTAGAGAATGCACTACCAAGAGAAAGGAAATTTCACAAGTTATGTAGAATGATTACATGGCTAAAACCAACTAGGTGGATTTGGTGCTTTACATGTAAAGTAATTGCCGTGCAAAGTGATTGCTGAGAATTAAATTGCAAGAAAAGTAACATTGTAGTGTTTGGTAAACTAACACTTTGCTGGTAATGTAGAGACAAATTTCAAAAATGCCCTTAAGTATAAAAACAAATTTGATACATTATTATTAATTTAAAATGTAATCATTATATTAAACTATAAATAATATAAATTTACAATTATTAATATGTTAATCATTTGTAATATAAAATTTGATACATTATTATTAGTTTAAAATGTAATTATTATATTAAAATGTAAATAATATAAAGTTATAATATTAATATGTTAATCAATTGTAATATGAAATTTGATACATTATTCATAATTTAAATATAAATAATATAAAGATTATTATTAATATGTTAATGAGTTGTAACATAAAATTTGATACATTATTATTAATTTAAAATGTAATATTGAAGAAATGTAATATATAAGATTTGCAAAAAACAACTAAACAATGGAAAATATTTCTTTAGCGTGCCAACCAAATAACATAAAATATTAATTTTTCTAGAAAATTGATTTTCTGAAAATAATTTTTCAAAGTCATTTACCAATAGCATTGAGTAGAGCAGCCAAAAATACAAAAGCCCAATTTTTTTTAAGGCTTAATAGCCAAATATACTCTCAACTTTTTGCATAAAATGGAATAAAATCCTCAATATTTTTATCGTATGAAAATCAATCTATAAATTTTTATTTTACTATAAATAAACCTTCTATCTTTCAAAATCTTGCAATTAAGTTTAGATCTATTAAATGACATTAACTGTCGTTAGGACATCCTACATTGAAGCTAACATGATAACTTAGTTGGTTATCACATAGTATGTCATAATGTGAAATACTAACGGGAGTTAATGTGATTTAACTTGAACTTAATTATATTATTTTGAATGATTGAGGGTTTATTTATAATAAAATAAAAATTTATAAATTTATTTTCATGCAATAAAACGTTGAGGGCTTAATTTTCTTTTATGCAAAAAGGTTGAAAGTGCATTTAGCTACTAAGTATTTTTTTTTTTAGAAAAGTCATCTGGCTTTATTTATTTAAATTCATTGAATCAGTAGCAAGTACATTATCCCAGAAGGATGGATAATCCTCCACCTAATATTTGCTTCTTGACACTGTAAGCCAGCATGTGCTAATACATTTGCTACTTCATTGCTAGATCTTCTAATATGATTGAAACTGCAGTGAGCAAATTGTGAGCCAACTTCTTTGCTTCCGCTATTACTGGCCCAATTATTGAGAAGGCACCTGTCTCATACTTTAGGTGCTATGTAACCATCAGGGAATCACCTTCGATTTCAACCTGTGAAAGACCCAAATCTGCTGCAAATTGTAATGCTGCAACAGCTGCATAAGCCTTGACAGTTAGCGGGTCAAACCTCCAGGGTAGATGTCTCACATGTGCACCAATTACCTGTCCAGTAGAATCTTGTATAATAACACCAATACCCCCACACTTTGACACGGCATCTGTAACTGTATCATACTTGACCTTGTACCTTGATATTGGTGGAGCATACCATCTCTGCATCAGCCTTGCAGAATCAGTTCCTCCACTATTTATAGAAACATCCTGTGCAGGGTTTGCTGCAGCGAATTCAGCTATTATTCGCTCAATGTATAGCTTAGTGGCCTCTGGACTATATTTCTCCTGCTCAAACAACTCCTTGTTACGTTGTTGCCAAATTGTCCATAAAATGAAGACACATAACTGTCTCTACACATCACTAAGTTAGAGAAATTCTGTTGCAAACCATGAATTTGAAATTGAAGATGGCATTTGCAATGCTGTAGAAAAGAGCTACCATATGGCCATAGCAAAAGGACGCTCCAGAAAAGCATGTTGCAATGATTCCAATGAGGTGCCACATCGAAAACACTCTTCAGCAACTGGAACATGCCTCCTTGATAGATTTATTTTGACGGGCGATATATTTTTACATAATCTCCATGTAAATACCTTCAACTTTGGTGGAACTAGTAGATGATACCAAATCTGTTTCCATAGTTTAGCCAAGCCACCAACTTGAATGGGATCTGAGTTGTGGAGTAACTAGTGGTAAGCACTTTCAATAGAGAAGCAACCATTCATCGTTAACCTCCAAGCAGGCATATCTGAACATGGTGTCCTACTAAGGGGTATAGAGAGAATATGGTCTGCATCATGAGTGTTGAAAACATCCCGTACAAGAGTAACATTCCAGTCCCCCACCTCTAGATCGATCAGTTGAGCCACTAAAATTGGAACATAAGTAGAAGACTCCAGCTAAGATGGTTTGGCATCAGTGGTGGATGGTATCCACAGATCATTCTAGATGTGGATCCCCAAACCAGTCCCAACTCTCCATATCAAACCATCATGTAATAGTTTTTGAGTGGACAGAATACTCTTCCATATAAAAGATGGATTAGTAGCCAAAGTGGCATGGAAGAAGTCACTAGATGGAAAATATTTCCTGCTCAATACTTGGAAAACTAAAGAATTAGTATTAGTGAGTAATCTCCAGCCTTGTTTTGCCAACAATGATTGATTAAATACTCACATATCCCGAAAACCCATACCACCTGCAAATTTGGTTTGACATATATGAGACCAAGATAGCCAGGAAAGGCCACAATGATCTTTATCTTTTTGCCACCAGTATCTCGAGATCATCAAGTTAATATCTTGACAAAAAGTTTTTGGCAGCAAGAAGACACTCATGGCAAAAGTTGGAAGACTCTGAATAATGGACTTCAAGAAAACCTCCCTACCAGCCGAAGATAAATGTCTCAAAAACCAATTGCTCAACTTCTGTGCTATTCTTTCTTTCAAACAGGGAAAGGCTTGATGTTTATGTCTTCCAATAATACATGGCAGGCCAAGATATTTCTTTGGAGATGAGGTAATCTGAATGCCAAAAATCTGTGTAATCTGTCCCTTGACATGATCATGTACATTGGGGCTGAAGAACAAGGAAGACTTCTGGTAATTAATTTGCTGGCCTGATTCTTCTTCATAACGATCAAGGAGAATCTTGATGGTATTTGCTTCTTATTCTGTGGATTTTGCAAACAACAGACTATTTTTCGCAAAAAAGAGATGTGTAAGGCTGGGCTCTCCACGACAAGCTCGAACACCAAACAAGTAACCACTCCCTTGCACTGTGGATGTCATAGAAGAGAGAGCCTCAGTACATAAGAGAAACAAATATGGGGAAAGCGGGTCACCTTGTCTTAAGCCACACTCTGGTTTGAAAGAAGCTGTTGGGGCCCCATTTGTCAAAACTGCATACAACACAGTTGTGACACAATGCATTATCAAAGCAATGAATTTTGAGTCAAAAACCAGACGCAACATCATATTCCTCAAGAAAGGCCATTCTACTTTGTCATAGGCCTTACTCATGTCAAGTTTGAGTGAGAAACGACCCTGTTTACTAGTAGTTTTCCCCTTCATGGTATGCCAGATTTCGTAAGCAACAATTATATTGTCAGTAATTGGATGGCCAGGTATGAAAGCACTTTGTACCTCATTGATACATGAGACAGCACCATCTT
The DNA here is from genome assembly GCA_031772115.1 of Heritiera littoralis. Lineage (NCBI taxonomy): Eukaryota > Viridiplantae > Streptophyta > Magnoliopsida > Malvales > Malvaceae > Heritiera > Heritiera littoralis. The sequence goes on along the minus strand of JAPDPK010000165.1, from coordinate 1,008,045 downwards.
GAGCCAATTTGCTAGCACCTTTGAAATCAACTTATAAATCACATTATAGAGGCTAATCGGCCTGAATTGAGTGATGTAGGTGGGATTACTTACCTTTGGTATATAGCACAAGAAAGTATGTTTCATCTCAGACACGTTGATTTCCCCATTGAGACATGCTAAACAATATTTCTCTATGTCGACTCCAATCATCTCCTAGTAATGTTTATAAAACAACGCCGATAGCTCATCAAGTCTTGGGCATTTTGTTGAACCCATCTGAGACAATGCCTCTCGAATCTCCTCTGGTTTAAAGTCAGTCGTAAGCATCATATTTTGGGCTACAGATAATCTCGGATGAACACACGACAAAACATCATCACACCGGTCTAGCATTGTAGTTCTGAATAGTTGTTGAAAATAGGAAAGAGTCATTGAGGATACTTCATGATGTCCTTCTTTCCAAGATTCAGTTTCATCCTACAATCCCCCAATGGTATTACACTTTTTCCGATACGTCGCTTGCTTATGGAAAAAAGAAGTATTCCTACCTCCCGCTTGTAGCCAACTGATTCTAGACCTCTAATGCCAGTAAACTTCTTCTTGGTGCAAGACTGTTGCGTACTCTTTCTGCTTTTGTTTACATTGGGCTAAATTCTGATTTGTTGGTGCAGCCTGTTGTAGATACAGAAGTTCCTATGCCAACTGATTAATATTAGCCTGCCTTGAATTCAGTACCTGTGTTTTCCATGTTGTAAAGAGTGACCAACATTACACAATTTAGCAGTCACAATAGCATGAGATCTCTCCTGCCATGCATTAGCCACAACATCGAAGCAACTCGGTTCATGAATCCAAGTAGCTTTAAATACAAACCTCCTCTTCACTCGACAACCATGCTCTCTAGAATCAACAACAGTATAGACCAGAAGGGGATAATGATCCGAGGGCTAAGGCAGCAGATGATGAACCTCATATCGTGGGAACCGATCCATCCAGGACCTGATAGCACCGCAACGATCCAACCTTTCTTTCACCAGAGTACATAGATTATTTCCTCTCTGCCAAGTAAATGTTGTTCCCTGATATCCCAGATCTTGTAGGCCACACTCATGGAAAATCGAGCAAAAAGCCTGCATAGCAGTTTCACTCTTCATAGGACCACCCCATTTCTCCGAATCCACATAATTTCATTATAATCTCGGAGACATAGCCAAAGCATTGAGAAGCGTGATGCTAAAGATTGTAAGAGATTCTAAGTTTCATGTCTTTTGGAATGGACAGGATGACCATAGAACCCCGTCAGTTGCCAAGGTTCCACATTATCATCTTCATAACTAGCATGTCAATGTGGTGCAAAGAAAAACTTTGTAGTTGGAGAGTAACAACAACTGTCCACATCATTGCTAAACCACCCTAGTACCTTCAGAACTCACCCCCACACAACCTGACATATGGCACCTAACTTTAATGGAAACCAACTTCGACACATATAGCTTCGTTTCCGATAGGAAGACTACATGGGGATCTTGTTTTCGAATGTGCTCCACCAGAGCATTGATTGCACATGGGTTCCCAAGCCCACGGCAGTTCCATGCCATGATCCTCATGGCTGATGGCCGGACTAGGAATCAGTCATCGCCAATTTATCATGTGCATGGAAGTCAGGAGCCGGGGTAGTCACAGTCACCAATGCATCTACCATATGTTTTTCACCATGGTGTCTCGGAGATCATTCTGCACCTTTCGCTTCTGGGGATTGGCCCTTGTTGGAAAATCAGAATCTCTGGCTAAGCATTTCCAAGTAGTACAGCGAAATGGTTCAGCAACCGACAACTCACTTGGGCTTGAAGCAATAATCCCATCTGTAGGAGTGTCTTTAGTCAGTGTTTGGATCGGGTTGTCATTGTTTGTAATGGTTCATGGCAAGTAGTTGAAGTGCCAGGATTTGGGAGATATGTTGCAGCCGTGTCACGTATCTTAGGGATAGCGGTAGTTCCACAATATTTAGAGGAATAACTACCACTTGGTCTATCCGGTTGTGCGAAATCAGCACCAAACAATAACTGCCTCCTTGGTGATGTAGTAACCGCTACAATGTTCGCAGGTTGAGATTCCTCCACCGCCTTGGATTTCCAATGTTCAACCATCATCCTCGCCATCACCCCTATCAAAGCAAAACTTCATTTTGAATAGGTTGAGGCACGCAGCCATTCCCCATACTGGGATGGAACCATCACTCCCCCAGCCATTAAACTCTGTTTTTCATAGTCTTGTTCAACATGGTCCAAGCAGCCACACTTACGACAAAAGTTCTGAAGACGTTCATAGGCTAGTCTTCCCAAAATTGACTAACCATCTTTGAGACCACCAATAGATACAAAACGGCGTAGAGGTTTGGTAACATCAACTTGAACCTTTATACGCAAAAATCTTCGACAACCCACCAAAAAGTGTGCATCATCAATCTTTTCAAACACCCCAATCTTATTACCAATTTTCACAGCCATCTGAGTAGTGAACATACCCAATGGTAAATCATAAATACGCACCCAAAAAGAAACATGCTTAAAAACATAATTTTCTGGCTTGAAAGATGCCTTGTACTCCTGGAACAGTAATAACTATTTGTCAAATGACCAAGGAGAGCCCTCCAGAACACGAATTTTGTCATTTGAAGTAGCAAATTGGAATAAGAATAAATTATCCCCAAGAATTAGAACAGAGGCCTCCATCGACAATTTCCACACGACCCTCATAGTACCCAACAGAGCATTCCTGTTGAAAACCCGTTTCGTTAACAATGTGGCCACCAACCAGCACTTTCCTTCTTCAGTTGGAACAAAGTCAGAGGAATTATCCGCATGCACATGATCACATTCCTCTGTTGTTAATGTAAACTTGTCCCACAAATTTTGCAACGAATCTGCCATTGCCAACTTTTCCATGAAGAAACAAGTACACTGAAAAGGAAGAGAAGAGAAGTGGAGAACAGAAAATGAAAGCAAGGAGAGAAAAGAAAGAGGGAAGAAACGAAAGAGAAAAAGAGGGTTCAACAAAACAAAGAAAGAGATCTAGGTCACCGTTGAAACTTTAAGGAAGACAAATCGGTGAAAAAACTGAGAAAAACTTAGAAATCGGCGAGAACCGTAACTATACGGGTTTCTTCCACGGGAAAAGTAGAGTTTTCAGAGAGAAGACTCAAGTTTTTTTTTTTAATAATCGAACGAGAAAAATATATCGCCTAAACCACAGTCGTAGTATATAGCTATAAAAATTTGGCATAGTACGGCGTGGTTTGAGATCCGCGATGGGGAAGAGCAAGGGCAAGTAGCGAATGCAGATAATTCTGCCGCCAGAACACCATCCGGAGAAAACCGTGGGCGATATTGAAGTCGCCAAGAAAGATCTCCAGTTCGTCTACGAAATAAAGACTATGCTGGTGTCACAGACTAGGTGACTGTGAAAATGTTATAGAGAGAAAGAGTGAAGCAGAAAGGAGAATTAAAAAAGAGAAAAGAATTTAGAAAAGAGAGAGAGAATTAGGAGTGAAAAACTGATATTCCATTCATAACGTGCTCTGTACAAGGTCCTCATTTTATATGAATAGTACTTTTACTGAGCTGTAAATAAGACAAGGAATAAAATAAAAGTTGTCTGACATTCTAATGATCAGCTGCCCTCTGTACCAGGTTGTTAGGCCTGTCTTTTGGCTCCTTTCCTAATCCAGCACATATCGAATTCATCACATTTGCCCTCCCTCCAATGGATCCTTGTCCCCAAGGATCAAAGTCTGGAAATTGAGATTTTAGCACAGTGTAGTCCTCCCAAGTGGCATTGTTTGGACCCAAATTGAACCATTCCACCAACAGTTGAGTAACAGCCTGGTTGTGCCTCTTAATCATTCTCTTATCCAACACTTTAACTGGATATACAATAGGCTGGCCATCTTCCCTTATCTCTGGAGGAGCAATACTTGGAACAACTTTGTTTCCAATCTTCTTCTTCAGCAAACTTACATGGAATACTGGATGAAGTTTGGAAGTGAGAGGTAACAGTAGTTTATAAGCTACTGAACCTATCTTGGCAATTACAGGGTAGGGTCCATAGAATCTAGATGCTAGTTTCAAGTTCTGTCTAAGTGCAAGAGAAGTCTGTTTATAGGGCTGTAGTTTCAAGTATACCTCATCCCTCACCTGAAATTCCCTTTCACTCCGGTGCTTGTCAGCATAATGTTTCATCCTCTGTTGAGCTTTGTTCAACTGATCAACCATAAGCCTACTTAGTTGCTCTCTGTCTTTTAGTACTTCTTCCACAGTAGATACTTTTGCCAATGTACTGGCATCCCAAGCTAATTCAGGAGGGCTGTAACCGTAGAGGGCTTGAAAAGGGGTGAATCCTAAGGCAGTGTGATAACTTGTGTTGTACCACCACTCTGCCAATAATAGCCATTGAGACCAAGCTTTAGGCTTAAGGAAACACATGCACCTGAGATATTGCTCCAAACATTGGTTAAGCCTCTCGGATTGACCATCAGACTCTGGGTGATAAGCTGTGCTCAATTGAACTTGTGTGCCTAGTAGCTTCATCAATTCTTGCCAAAACAAACTTGTGAAAATTCTGTCCCTATCTGAAATAGCAGTTTTTGGTGAACCATGCAATTTGTGTATTTGATCTAAATACAACTTGGCAACTTCAGTGGCAGTGTAGGGGTGAGAGAGAGCAATGAAATGAGCATACTTAGTGAATTTATCAATGATCACTAAGATGCTATCAAAACCTTTGGATTTTGGAAGTCCTTCTACAAAATCCATTGTGATTACTTCCCAAGCTTGTTTAGGGATGGGAATTGGCTGAAGTAGACCAGGGTAACGTACCTTTTCACCTTTGTTTCTTTGGCAAACATCACATTCTTGCACATAACCCAGAACCTGTTTCTTCATATTAGGCCAGTAAAAATAAAGTCTAATTCTGTAATAAGTGGCTTGAGATCCCGAGTGGCCTCCTTGAGGAGAATCATGTAGCTGCTGCAATATTTTACCTCGAAGATTTCCATTGCTGCCAACATAAACCCTGCCTTTGTATCTAAGTATTCCATGGTTAAAAGAGTACTTAGATGTATCACGAGGATGCACCACCAATTCTGATACTTTCTCCTTAACAAACTGGTCTTCTTTATAGCTATTCTCTAGGTCTCTAACCCATTCTGGAATGATTGTAGTAGACTGCAGCTCACAACACTGAACCTCTTCCTCAAACTGCCTTGAGAGAGCATCAGCAGCTCTATTGGACTTCCCTTTTCTGTACTGAATTATATAATCCAGCCCTAGGAGTTTAGTTAACCCCTTCTTCTGTATTGCAGTAGTAAGTTTCTGCTCCAACAAGTGCTTTAGAGGCTCATGGTCAGTTTTAATAATAAAGGTACCCCCTTCTAAGTAATGTCTCCATTTCCCTACAGCCATTAGGATAGCTAGGTATTCCTTCTCATATATAGAAAGATCTACATGCCTTGGCCCTAGAGCCTTGCTCAAATATGCAATAGGCCTACCTTTTTGAGAAAGAATAGCCCAAATTCCTTTACTACTAGCATCAGTCTCTACACAAAAAGGTATGCTAAAATCTGGAAGAGCCAAAACAGGTGCTGTACTCATCACTGCCTTCAACTTGTGGAAAGCTTCTAAGGCTTCTTGTGTCCAGAAAAAATTTTCTTTCTTTAGCATATTAGTCAAGGGTTTACTAATAATGCCATAATTCTTAATGAATTTTCTATAGTACCCCGTCAACCATAAGAATCCTCTTAAAGACTTGAGATTCCTAGGTTGTTGCCATTTTTGCATTGCTTCTACCTTGGCTGGATCAGTAGATACTCCACTTGCTGAAATTATGTAGCCCAAATATTCAACTTCTTCTTGTCCAAAAAGACATTTAGACCTCTTTGCATGCAGCTGATTTCTTCTTAAAAGCTCAAAAACAGCAGTTAAATGCTCAACATGTTCATCCAAATTAGTGCTATACACTAAGATATCATCAAAAAAAAACTAACACAAACTTTCTTAAATAGGGAGTAAATATTTCATTCATAAGAGATTGAAAGGTAGCAGGTGCATTAGTGAGTCCAAAAGGCATTACCTTGAATTCGTAATGCCCTTGGTGTGTCCTGAATGCAGTCTTTGGAATGTCCTCCTCCTTGACCCTTATCTGCCAATAGCCTGACCTTAAATCAATTTTAGAAAAGTACTGAGCCCCTTTCAATTCATCCAAAAGATCCTCCACAACAGGCATAGGAAATTTGTTTTTGACTGTTAAGGCATTAAGTTGCCTATAATCCACACACAACCTCCAACTTCCATCCTTCTTTTTGATTAGTAGACATGGAGAGGCAAATGGGCTGTTGCTTGTTTGAATAATTGAAGAAGTCAACATGGAAGCTATTTGTTTTTCTACTTCAGCCTTTTGATAATAGGGAAATCGATAAGGCCTTAAATTCACTGGCTGAGCACCTTGCTTCAATGTAATAGCATGATCATGCTTTCTTTGTGGTGGAAGGCCTATTGTTTCTTCAAAAACTTCGTTGTAAGACTCAAGCAACTGGTCTAAAGGTTGTGGAATATTAGACTCCTGACACTCTACACTCAGCATGTAGATTTCCCCAAATAATTCCTGGTCTTTATCAGCCATTTTCTGCAGTTTATCCCCTGAAATGAGCTTCAAGGTTGCCTTTGGTTTTCCACCTGTTAACACCACTTCCTGCCCTTCTTTGCTGAAAGTCACAGACATTTTGTTAAAGTCAAATACCAGAGGACTAAACCTCTTCATCCAATCGACCCCAAGTACCATATCATTCCCACCTAGAGGCAAAACCCTGAGATCATGACTGAATGTATGCCCCTGCATAACCCATTCCAACTGTTTACATTTTGCAGTACTAAACAACCTCTCACCATTTGCTACTGTTATAGATAAAGGTATGGTTTGCACCAATTCAACCCCATCTTTGGCCAGCCTTGGTGTGATGAAGCTGTGTGTGCTTCCACTATCAATGAGTATGTTGAGTGGTTTACCCTTAATGTGGCCTTGAATCCTCAAGGTGTTATGCCCAGTATTGCCTGTCAAGGCATGGATGGATATTTCTAGCCCTTCTTCACTTGTTTCTGCTTCTTCAGTGGACAACCCTTCTCCCATCATTCCTTCTGTTGCTTCCCCTGTTTCAGTAAACAATGGCTCTCCTGACATGGTATGAAGCTGCCTAGTTTTACATACATGTCCAGGGTTGAATTTTTCTCCACATTTATAACATAGGTTTAGGGCTCTATTTTGCTCATACAAGGTAGGTTTAGTGTTTGGGTTAGGGTTGGTAGGTATGTTTTTGGTGTGTTGGTTCCATGTGTGGTAAGAGTTTCTTGGTACTGTTTGGGATGTAGGTAGGCTGTTAGGTTTGAATAGTTGCTTGTGTTTCTTGTTCTCAACTTCAAGAGAAAGTTCCTGCAACTTAGCTTGCCTGTACACAGCAGCTAGGGACATTGGTTCACTAGCCTTGACTCTATGCTTCAGCTCTTCTTTCAGCCCACTAACGAAGCTGGATATGAAATAACTTTCATCCAAATAGGGATTAGTTTGGAGCATATAGGGTTTAAGTTCTTCAAACTTCTCTTGATAATCCTCAACAGAGGATTTTTGAACCAATTTGTTGAATTCTTCAACCACATCAGCACAGGTCCTATCAGAAAATCTATGGCAGAGATCATTAACAAACTCTGGCCATGTAATCCTAGGCTTTTGCATTAGGTGCCCATCAAACCAAGTTTCAGCTCTGCCAACTAAGTACATAGAAGCTATTTCTAGTTTCTGGTGCTCTTCAATAGCAAGGATATTGAAGTATTTCTGGCATTTTTTGACCCAACCTCTCGGGTTGTCACCCTCAAAGGTAGGAAGTTCTATTTTAGGTCTGGGTGAAAAGGGGCTTTGGTTCATAACAGTTGGCCTAGCTACTGTTTCATTATTTCCTCCTCTAAACATACCATCTATTGTTTGCATTGGGGCATTTTCAGTAGGGTACTTAGGTATAAGACCAGGTTCATTGGGTTTGAGATTATACTTAGAATGATCATCAATAATAGTTATTTCAACAGGGGCCTTACCTTCTCTCCTATGGACTCCTACCTTTGGCTGTGTTTGAGAGTTACTGGTTAGTCCTCTCCCTCCTTGATCTGTTGGTACATAAGCCCCTTCTCTCAAAAGCAAAGATTGAATCATTTTGCTAAGAGAGTTTTGATTTTCTGCCATCTGAGCCTCAATGGTCCTCTTCTGTTCTTCCCACCATCGAGGTACATTGTTTTCAGCTGCTTTCATGGATTCCAGCTGACTCTGAAAAGCTTGAACTTGCTCTTGTAGTGTATTCAATCTTGTGCCATCAGCCATTGCCTTCAAGTGATTCTTCTTAGTTTTTCCCAGCTTTCTCCGGTGGAATCTTGACTAGCTCTGATGCCAATATGTCACAGACTAGGTGACTGTGAAAATGTTATAGAGAGAAAGAGTGAAGCAGAAAGGAGAATTAGAAAAGAGAAAAGAATTTAGAAAAGAGAGAGAGAATTAGGAGTGAAAAACTGATATTCCATTCATAACGTGCTCTGTACAAGGTCCTCATTTTATATGAATAGTACTTTTGCTGAGCTGTAAATAAGACAAGGAATAAAATAGAAGTTGTCTGACATTCTAATGATCAGCTGCCCTCTGTACCAGGTTGTTAGGCCTGTCTTTTGGCTCCTTTCCTAATCCAGCACATATCGAATTCATCACAGCTGGCTTCGTCTGTCGCTTGGACACTTAATCTATCACCAAGTCCGTTACTTTTTTTTCCCTTAATTTCACACTCAATTTTTATTTTCTTTTAAAGCTTAGTTATAAGCAAGAAAATAATTTATTATTTACTGGAACTTGTTTGGATTGTAGCCAGCGTAGAAGTGAAAATTTTAATAATTTCAACTTTTTTTATTTTTTGAGATAAAGCTTGCAAGTTTTATTCATAATGGTTCTCAATGTCTGGATTACAGAAGGGGAATGGTGGTTGAGCACCCCATTCCATCATACAACCCAAATTACAAGCCAGCTGTGCCACATTATGGGCAAACTTATTAGCAGATCGTTTAATATAAACTAAATCAACAAAAGTAAAAGAAGCCTGCAACTCATGGATTTGCAGTAGTTAGGTTTGCACCCTGCCAGAACGAATCCTCCGGCTTTCGGATCTCTTGAACAGCAAGCAGACAATCACTCTCGAGTATAATTGAAGTAAAACCACATTGCGAAGCACACCATAAACCAAACCAAAGAGCCTTAACTTCAGCAGTCATGGAATCTGCTACATGTTGAACTTTTGTAAGAGCAGAATAAAGAACACATCCATTTGAATCCCGTGCGACCATTCCTAAAGAGGCCACATGATTCATAAAGGCAGCATCAACATTCACCTTTATTAAACCAGCAGCCGGTGGTGTCCATCGTATGTCAGATGTCCGGATAGCCCTTGAAGAAATGGTTGGAGACACCAAAATCCAATAGTCCCGTATCATCTGCTGGGTTTGAGTCATGATTGCTGTAGAAGTCTTACAACGGAACTGATGCACACACACGTTCCGATTCTGCCATAACACCTAACACGTAGTAGCTACTCCTGAAACAGCATCCCTGTCAACAGCTAATTTTAGAATCTGCTCCCAAAAGTGACAGTTGGTCTCATCACCCAGTCGTAAATCTAGAATTCAGGGCAATGTACGCCTCCAAACTTCCCCGCTGAGGCGACAAGTGAAAAAAGAATGGTACCAAGTTTCACCCTGTTCCCCACACACAGGGCAGGAGTCTTCCACTAACACACGGTGAAGCTTTAGTTTTGAATAGACTGGTATAATGTTGGACCACTCTCCACAAGAGCAAGCGTATCTTGGGGATGGTAGGTGCAGTCCAAATGCAGCGCCACACAACACACCGTTGACTTCTATCCAAGGCAGGCTTATTTAGCAATTTTCTTGCCGTATAATATGCTGATCGGACCGAATGGTGCCCCAGTAACGAATCCTGCCAAATCATCTTGTCATTACCAAAGGAAGCATGCAAAGGAATCTGTAGGATTAAGCGCACGTCCTCCCCCGCAAAGAGCTCCGTTAACCTATCCCGTTTCCAAGTGCCTGTTTCCTTATCAATAAGTGCACTGACAGGCATTGGAGTTGGTATGCGTTGTACTTGAAGTGAAGGTTTATAGCCTGGAGGTTTGTTAAGCCACTTGTCCCTCCACACATCCACCCGTTCCCCTGTTGACACCTAATTTTGTCCCGTTATTATTATTATTATTATTATTATTATTATTATTATTATTATTTTTATTTTTGTTATTAGTTTTTATTATTTTTTATTATTATTATTATTATTATTATTATTATTATTATTATTATTATTGTTGTTGTTGTTGTTGTTTAATTTTCTTTTCGTTCGTTCCTTTTTTCTTTGTTTTCAACTACATTTAATGAGATGAAGACCCTTATCACCGAAATCGCCCATCAATCCATTGACCGGCAACTGGTTTAGGCTAAAACCACCATTGCCGGCCCCCCTAAGTCCACAGAAGATCCACCAAATCCACCGCAACCTACCCATTCCTGACACCCCTACTGCTAACTGAGAGATAAAAGCTTAATTGTTTTGACTCTAATATACTGAGCTGATTAAAAAAAGCGTTCTTGGATTTGTTTAAAGAGACCCGAAGAACTTAAACACAGGGGGCTTAAAAAAAAAATTTTTTTTACAAAAATACTACCCGAAACCCACAAACCCCAACCGAGACACCACCACTGTGAACCCACCATCATCACCGTCATCATCATCACGTCACCACCACAAACCCACCACCACTGAAACCCTAAATCCCAAAAGCCCAGATCTTGGGACCGAGACCCCCAAAACCCTAGATCTAAGATCTAGATCCCCACCTGTAAAAATAAAAGAGACAAACCACAACAAAGAACAGCCAAACATCCACCAGATCTAACTAGATTTAAAAACAAAACACAAAAAAAAAAGCTTTCGGTCTAGGCAGATCTAAGGAGTTAGGGAGTGTTTTTGGTTGAACGGGGGTCGGATTTGAAGAGAAGGAGACGAGGGAAGTGTTTTAGGGCCATCGGAAAGCTCACCGGCGACCGGCGTACGGCGGCGCACGGCGGCCGGTAATCGCCCGGAGGAGGAGAGAGGCGAGAGGATTTTTTGGGGTTTTAGGATTTTTTTTGGAGAAGACCGGTTGAAATGAGGGAAGAAAAAAAAATATAGGCTTTTATAGAGCAGCAAAACGCTGCGTTTTGAAGCCCCTCGACCCGCGCTCCAGCCCGACCCGGATCCGAGATCCGCACGACCCGACCAGCGACCCGACTCCGCTCCGTCCCTCACGCGACCCGCGCTCCAGCCCGACCCGATTTCGGATCCGACCGCGACCCGCTCCGTTTTGGTATATTTTTTTCTTTTCTTTTTCTTTTTTCTTTATTTTATTCATCCATTTATTTATTAATTATAAAAAAAAGACAATAATAAAATAGAAAATATACCAAAGCAAGAATAAATAAATAAATAGTATAATACAATATAAAAAAAATAAAATAAAATAAAATAAAATGAACACATAGTTCTAAAAGAAAAGATAAATATATATAAAATGTGTAAAATACATAGTATGTAAATACATATGTTAATAAATATGAAAAATGTATAAATATATAGTTTTAAAACATATGTAAATAAATGTGTAAAATACATACATATAAATATATAAAATATATATATAGCTTTAAAATATATGAATATATATTATACATAAAATATATAAATAAAGATATAAAAATGTATATATACACATAAATTATATATAAAAACATATTTTTAAAATAAAATAAAAATAAATTTTTGTTAGATAAATGAAATGTGGGTTAAGAAAAAATAATAATAATAAATGAAGAATAAGAATAAAATAAATAAAATAAGTATGGAATCCCGATGATAAGTCTTCATTGAACTCGCAAATAGCGATTCTTCGAAAAACTTTAGGTGAGGGGAATTATTTCGAATGTTACCAGAGTATTGGGATATTCGGTATTATTTCTCAATATTCGATCTCGTGCTTATTTTTTTTATTTTATTTACTGTTTATCTTTTATTAATAAAAAAAATAATACATAAAAATAATAGATCAATAAAATTAAAATAAGATAAGTATGGAATCCCGATGATAAGTCTTCGTTGAACTCGCAAGTAGCGATTCTTCGAAAAACTTTAGGTGAGGGGAATTATATCGAATGTTACCAGAGTATTGGGATATTCGGTATTATTCCTCAATATCCAATTTCATGCTTATTTATTAAAAAAAAAAGAGAGATCAAAAATAAAATGAATAAATAAATATATATAATAAAGAGTTTTGACAAATAAAAAGTGTTTAGAGAAATATTAATTAAGTGAAAACTAATAAAAACAAAAGAGGCAATAAAAACAATCAAAGGAAATAGACAAAAGGGGATTTTTAGAATTACAAAAAAAAATATATAAAAATTAATCATAGTAAATTTTCCAAAAGTAAAGAATGATAGTTAAAATAATTAAATAAGTAATAATAAGAATTTTAGTAAAAAGGAATAATTAAAAGAATTAAGATCATAAATTTTAAATTTAAGTAAACAAATCTTCCGATGATGGGATGTCATGAGACTCACAAGTAGTGATTTCTTGACTGATCCCTAGGTGAGAAGAGTCGTACTAAATGTTACCAGAGTATTGGGATATTTAGTATGATTTTTCAATAATTTAAATTTTTCTTAAAAATGAAAATAAATAAATTTTTTAAGAAAGAAAAAGGAAATTAATTATAAGATTTAAATTTAAATAAACAATCTTCCGATGATGGGATGTCATGAGACTCACAAGTAGTGATTTCTTGACTGATCCCTAGGTGAGAAGAGTCGTACTAAATGTTACCAGAGTATTGGGATATTTAGTATGATTTTTCAATAATTTAAATTTTTCTTAAAAATGAAAATAAATAAATTTTTTAAGAAAGAAAAAGGAAATTAATTATAAGATTTAAATTTAAATAAACAATCTTCCGATGATGGGATGTCATGAGACTCACAAGTAGTGATTTCTTGACTGATCCTTAGGTGAGAAGAGTCGTACTAAATGTTACCAGAGTATTGGGATATTTAGTATGATTTTTCAATAATTTAAATTTTTCTTAAAAATGAAAATAAATAAATTTTTTAAGAAAGAAAAAGGAAATTAATTATAAGATTTAAATTTAAATAAACAATTTTCCGACGATGGGATGTTATGAAACTCACAAGTAGTGATTTCTTAACTGATCCCTAGGTGAGAAGAGTCGTGCTAAATGTTACCAGAGTATTGGGATGTTTAGTATGATTTTTCAATAATTTAAATTTTATTAAAAAAATAAAAATAAATAAATAAGTTTTTTAAAAGAAAATAAAAAGATTAATAGAAAATTTAATTTGTTTTATTAAAAATAAAAATAGATAAGTTTTTGAAGGAAAATAAAAAAAGAAATCAATAATAAAATGAAATTCTTCCGAGGATGGGATGTCATGAGACTCACAAGTAGTGATTTCTTGACTGATCCTTAGGTGAGAGGAATTTACTAAATGTTACCAGAGTATTGGGATATTTAGCTAAATTTCTCAATATCAAGAGTTTCATTAATAAAATCAAAGTAAATAAATCTCTTTTAAGTTCCATGTGCATCATGTACTATCTGTTTGCATCATATGCACTCATAATAATTTTTGGAACGAGTGTGAATCTTCTAATGATGAGATTCTATAGAACTCACAAGTAGTGATTCTTAAGAAATCTCTAGGTGAGGAAATTATCCGAAATGCTACCAGAGTATTGGGGTACTTCGGAATAATTTTCAATACAAAAGATTTTCACTTATTTCAAATAAAAAATAATATTTATATGTTTCAAAATTAAAAGAATAAAATTGATTGTAATAAAAATAAGAATTATTTTTTTTAAATATCAATTCAAGACCATTTTATTAAAATTAAAGGATAACACATGATTATTATGGTACCGTTTTTTAACGGGCGTCGTGGGGGTGCTAATCCTTCCCCACGCGTAACCGTACCCCCGAACCCAACGTTGTTTTCGCAGACCAAAAATTATCTTTTAATAAAACTTAATTAATTTTGAGATTTTATTAATAAGATAAATATTTTAGGTGGCCAATCACACCTAGTCAAAAAAGATTGGTGGCGACTCCCATGTTTTGTTTTTAAATGCTTTTTTCAAAATTCGTCGAGCGCGAAGCCGTTACGACAGCTTGGCGACTCCACTGGGGAACCTAAGAGGGTCAAACCATTGAATAACCATATGACATCTTAAATTTTAATTTGATAGTCTTGATTGGCATTTAAATTTAATTTTCTTTTTTAAAAAAAATGAAATAAAAATATGAAATATTAATAAAAATAAATTCCACATAGAACTAAAAAAATAAACAAAAAAAGAAAAAAACTTCTTCATTTCATCCATTATTTGATTCATTACATTCTTTATATATAAGGTTGTTGATTAAATAAATAAAGTAGGACATATACTCATTTATTGTTGCATACATAAGTGCATTGGCATAACATGAGCCCTACACCCGGGTTCCGTCCTCCTTAGGAGGGGGTAAAGTAGCTATGCTCTCGTGAGGTAATCACCTCCGCAATGGCAAGTGAAATACTCCCACTCAGATCTGTTCCTTACTAGTCCAGTGTGGACGACAGTATGGAATGATTTGGGAACCTTGTAAATATGTGAAACCTTAAACCAGCATATAGTATGTCGTGAGGAGACCAGCCTAAGCTAAAGCCATTCCTTCCCTTTTATGAGAGTGACCTTTGATAGGACATAAATAAGCATCACATCCTTTATCTGCGTCTATTTCCATGTTTATATTGTTACTGATTTGTATTTGTTTTTCTGTTCTTTTTGCATGAATCTTCTTGCATCACATAGACACATAAGGGGATATTTTAACCATGGCTCTTTGCAACGAGGAATTTTTCACTGAATCCATAGAAAGGCTAGCTTGTTCGTCATCTGTGAATGTTCCGTGTGATTCCTACCGGGAGGTACGAATTTGGTCTAAAAAAGTTCAACAAGTGAAAGGAGATTGCTTGACTGAGAATTTCATGTCCTCACTCCCACAAGAAACCTCCAACAAAATAACCTAATAGATTTAGCCAACTTATGGGATCAAATCAGTGAAGAAGGGAAGAAGGATTTCCATGAAAAATATGGCCAAATAGAGTCTTTGATTGCTGTAAAAGTGGAAGAACCACTGATCAGAGCTGCTATTCAATTCTGGGACCCCTCCCATAGGTGTTTCTCTTTCAATGGAATGGACTTGACACCCACAGTAGAGGAATACTCCGTCTTGTTAGGTATTGACTTGAAAAGTCCGGATAAAATATATGTTCGAAAGCCAAAATCCGGATACCGCAAAAAGTTAGCCAAACTTATGGGAGTCAAACCAGAAGACATAGACTCCCATAAAAAGGAGAAGGGATCCAATGTTTGTGTGCCGTGGGATTTTCTTCACAAATTCATCAAGGGGCATCTTAGTGACCAGCAAGGGTTGGCGGGTTTTGCTTTAGCGATCTATGGTTTGGTTATCTTCCCTAAGGTGTTAGGGCACATTGAAGTAGCAGTGATAGACTTTTTTGAGCAAATTGAGAATAATGGGAACCCGTCACCTGCCATACTAGCCGAAACCTTCAGGTCATTGAATTACTGTAGGAGGAATGGAGAAGGGCGATTTGTGGGATGTGCACAGTTACTGCATGTTTGGGCCAAAAGTCATTTTAAATGTGAGGAAAAGGCTTTTAAGAGAACTTTCCTACACCATCGTGCTCCTGTTAAAGAGTTCTGCAACAGTAAGTGGCCAGAACCGAAGAGTAAGGAAGAATGGGTGGATTTTTTGCAAAGACTTGGGGAAAAACAGATTACATGGATGACGCCTTGGATGCCTCATGTACCGGTCTTATATCGATGCGGAGAAGAATCATGGGTGCAACTTCTGGGACCATGGGGAGTGATAAGCTATGCGCCACTTATGGTGCTAAGACAGTTTGGAGCTAAACAATTCATTCCACTAACACATGGGCTTAGTGATTTGGAGTTTTCTTATGGTGAGCCAAAGGCAATGAAAAAAGGAGAGCAAGTGGTCCGATCATGGAAACAAGCACGAAGAATCAACCTTGGCCCCCTTTCTGATAAAGCTACCCCAGAATACTTGATGTGGAGGGCAAAGCAAGTAAGGGAGGTGGTGTTTTTCTCAAGAGAATACAGCATGCCTTTAAAACCGGAAGACGAATATCTGAGGTCGAAATCGCTAGGCAGCAGTTCAAGAAAGATGAGGAAAAGTGGAAGCAAGAGAATTTGAGGCTTTGGAGAGAGATGGAACAACTCAAGTACGAGGCAGAGATGCGAGAAGCCAAGCTTAAGAAGGTCCAGCATGAACACCACGTCACCAACAAGGATCTCAGAAATCTGCACCTAGAGAACAAGAAGTTGAGATCCGAAATGAGGGTTGGGGGAATCATGCAAACTTCAAATGAAAGGAAAAGAGAATTAGAAGACTTGCACAAAAGGGTAGAACACTGGGCACACAAAGCCAAGAAGAGTGAAGAAGAAGTGGTCTATTTGTCCCAAGAACGACAAAATTGGGAAGGCATGTACTCAGCAAGTGTGAGGAAGTTAGCCCAATGTCAGAAAGAAAATGAGGAGCTAAAGGAGAAGCTGAAAAAAGGAAAGCAAGTTGAGGTAGATGATGAAAAAGTTACATTGCAGCAAAAGGTTCAAATGCTAGAAGAGCTGCTACAAGAACATAAGAACCACATCAAAGTAATAATAGAAGATTGGGAACGAAGTGAAAACAACTGGAGTTATGGATATGACATGGCACAGGATGTAAGCATAACATGGAGAGTGGGAAACCTCGGGAGACAGCAATATATAGAGCATATGGCCACTCAAATTTGCAAAGCTGTGACAAAGGCGAGGGAAATGGTTGATAGAGCCGAAGCATTGAGACAAGAAATCCTCCCAACAGAAAAGCACGGGCAAAGGCTGCTAAACTTTTTAGATGAAGCTAAGGATCAATATCAGCAAGTTAGTCGTTTTTATGGATTTAATCGGAATATGATTGGAATGTAACAAATGACTTGTTGAATGAATGAAAGTTCCTTTTGTTGAAATTGTTATGGCTTAAATATCCCTCAAAGTATCATTCATTTTGCATCACACTCATTCATCACATTCATTCATTCCTAAAACGTAATATTTCAGAGATTGCATCATGTAGTAATTAGTTTCTTGTTGTGGTAATCAAGATTCAAGGGTAGCTTCAACATTCAAGATTCCAGCCAAAATTCCCAAACACTCATACAATACCCGGTCACGCTTAAGAGCGATGGAGGAAGAACAGGATAATAGGATGGATAGAATGGAGAAAGCACAAGAAGAAATCCTAAGTCAGTTAGCCGCTCTAATGGAAATGATGACAAGGACGAACCGAGAAAAAGAAGTGGCTAGAGAAGGACCTAACCCAGGGACTGATAAGCCTCAGGGAGATGAAGACCCTCCATACCCTCCAGGGTTTACTCCACCCCATGCCCAATTTTCGCAAGGCATACCTCCACCTCCACCTTATGCCCAATCTTCACAAGGCATACCTCCACCTCCACCACAGCCTATGGGCAACTACACCTACATGTATCCAGGAGCACCGAGTGCCTCGGCACAACCTCACATCACAGTGCCTATACTTCCCGCTCAAGGAACAAGACCTGCGGATCCAATTCAAGTCCCTGACTTAGATGATCCAAAAGAACAAGAGAAATTAAGGGGTAGCGTGTCAGAGATAAAAGGAGATTCAGACTCTAAGAAGTTCAGCATTATAGAGGAAAGGTTAAGGGCTATCGAGGGTAGTGATTTTTACGGGTCAGTGGATGCAATGGGATTATGCTTAGTTCCAGATGTGGTAATCCCTCCTAAGTTTAAAACTCCTAAGTTCGAGAAGTATGATGGGACCAAGTGCCCCATTACTCATGTGACAATGTATTGTCGCAAAATGGCCGCTTATAATCATGATGACAAGCTGTTGGTACATGTGTTCCAAGACAGCCTCACAGGGTCCGCTGCTAGGTGGTATGTGCAGCTAGATCGTACACGCATCCACAGTTGGAGTGACCTAGCTAGAGCATTTATTGCACAGTACAAGCATGTCACGGATATGGCCCAGATAGGTTATCCCTGCAAAACATCGAAAAGAAGGCCAGCGAAAGCTTCAAGGAGTATGCTCAACGTTGGAGAGACATCGCATCCCAAGTCCAGCCGCCTCTAACCGAAAAGGAGACAACGGTGATGTTTGTCAACACTTTGAAAGCACCTTATTATGAGCGCATGATAGGGAATGCAACCAAGAATTTCGCTGACATGGTCATCACTGGGGAAATAATTGAAAATGCAATTAAGAACGGGAAGTTGGAAAGCAGTGATTTGAAGAAAGGTGGAGTGTCCAAGAAGAAAGAAGTTGAAACCCAGACCGTTACCCACACAACACCTCGGTATAGAGGAAGTGCACCTTACTCGCCCCGGTTTCAGCCACAACCTCAAACTTACCCAAATTACCAACCCTATTTCCCAACCACAAACAATGTCTCATACACTCCCTACCAAAATTCTTTCCAACCACAGACATTTCAACCAAATCTTCGCCCTCCAGCACCTTACTATACACCAACACCCACAGCCCAACCTTACCAGCCAAACAGTAACCCAACTACTAACCAAAGGCCTCCCCGAAGAAATATTGAAAGGCCTCCTATTGATCCTATCCCCATGTCATACACAGACTTATTCCCGCAACTTGTGAAAGGCCACATGATTGCCCCTCTTTTCATGGAGCCAATGAAACCACCTTTTCCAAGATGGTATGACCCCAATGCTCGATGTGACTACCATGGTGGAAACCAGGGTCATTCAACGGAGAATTGCACGGCTCCGAAGTATAAGGTGCAAGATTTGGTCAAGTCAGGAAGGTTAACTTTTTCCAAGGAGGTGGAACCCAGTATCAATGCTAACCCACTTCCCAGTCACAATGGAGGATCAGTTAGTGCGGCTGAAGTTGGGAGGAAGTGTTGTATAAAGAGACGCGTGGAAGAGGCTAAGACTCCGATGAGTCTAGTATTCGATGCTTTAGTTAAAGTGATGAGTGTCGTCAGTCACCAAAAATAAAATTTCCTAACTCTACAATGTAGATAGCGGAGCAAGGGTCGAACCCACAGAGACTGAATTATTTAAATTAATTATTAAATTAAAATCTAATTTCAGGATTTGGGGAAAGAAGAAGAAAATCTGGGGGGTTTTGTAAGCTATGTCTAAAATAAAGAAAACAAGAATTATTAAATATAAAAAAAAAAATAGCAAAAAGCTTCAGTTATGAGGCAATCAATCATTCTTGGATTTTGATGTTGATCATTGATTACAAAATATCACTGTCAATTAAATAGTCAACCGTAGCATAACAACAAGCTCTGTTACACCATCTTTCCTTACTGAGTCGTTAGTTAAAACAAGCTCTTTAACTAATCTCTAACTACTTAACCTACCTAGAACAAGCTCTCTAGATATAAGTTGTAGCAGCATTAACAACAAGAAAGATATGGGTTGACATTAGATAACAAACACATAAGCTCGGTTTATTTAATCTAAACCTTAATTCTCTTCCATCCCTAGTGATTAACCCCACAAGCAATTACGGACTTATGTTTTTAATCTGGCGGTAGATTATTTAGTTTAACTAAATAGTGTGCACCCTATCTAATCAAACAAACAATCATTATAATGTGCTCAGAGAATCTTGGATACTTAATCAACAATTATATAATAGGTTCAAGAATCTCACAACATGGTTTTCCAAAGAATAATCAATTTACCTCATAACTGAATAAGAAAACTACTCACTAAACATATTCAAGATCATAAAATTCAAGTTTAATATTATAAAGATTACAAATATCATGCAAGAAACAATCAAAGAAGCAATCTTTAATAATATAAAATCAGAATTAATAATCAAGATTATAAACTAGCAAGCAAGAACAAACAAACAATATTAATTTAAATAAAGAAAACAAAATCAGAATTAAAAATAATAAAGAAATAAGCAAAATAAAATAAAATAAAATAAAATTTTATTAAAAACCCTAAAGAAAATCCTACAAGACTAAAAGAGAAAAGGGAAGAGAGGGATGTGAGGGATTTGAGGGATTGCTGTTTATGAGAGCCTTGTGCTCTTTATATAGGCCTAAGGAAGAGTTTAAAAGACTTTCCTAAGCAATGTGGGATTTAGATAAGAGTTTACTTGGGAAACAAGTAATTTGACTAGTCAAACTCTTACCTTTATCTCATCATCTTTTTACAATTATTTTCTAAGTAAAATTCCTAAGGCCTATTTTTATTAATTAATTACAGATCTAAGACAAAATAAAATTAAGAAATTATCTTCTCTCAATAAAATCTGGTCTTGAACTTGCTTTGTTGGAATTTCTTCTCAATCTCGTTTTTCTGCCCAGAATTTCGTACTGATTTTGTCTAGACGTTTGACCCATCAAATGAACTCCGATTTTTGTGATCTTGGACATTCTGGAAACCTTGAGAAGTCCTCTACAACTTCTATGAAGGCCACCTCTTGAGATCAGGTTGTTAAATTGGTCAAAAACGTCAATCTTTCAAGCTGGACAGAAAATACTGCACTTTGCTCTTTTTAACTTCTTTTTATTCCAACTTTGATATTTAATACCTAAAACATAAAATAAACATTAGTAAGCTCTTTTAGGCATAAAACATCAATAAAGAAAATATATTAGCACATATAAAATTCACAAAATATCATCCTATCATAAAGGCGAGATGATTCAACCTATACTGATGGGTTCGGGGATTTGTCAAGATGAATCAAGCCCAGAACAGACTTGCAAATATCACATGGGACACGTGGGTCACTCTGTCCAGAATTGTCCCCTCTTTCGACACGTGGTACAATCAATGATGGATTCATCTTTGATTGAGTTCTATACGGAGGAGGAGGAGGGTGTAGTGAGTACTGCTTCAAGTGAACCTTCAGAAAATGATTATTCATGGGGAAAACCAATGACCGTGTTTTACAAGGAGAAGCCCAGTCCCAGGATAGAGGAATCTAGCTTTGTCACTCCTCCGACCATGACGATCAAAGTTCCGAGCTCTTTCCCTTACAAAAACAATAAGGCTGTCCCTTGGAAATATAAGTTCAAAGCAGTGATTGGAGGGTCAGGCAATACGGGCTCAGACAAGTCAGATATGCCCGATAATGCAAACATTAGTGGGGTAGGAGGAATTACGCGGAGTGGGAGGTGCTATACTCCGGAGATGTTAGATAGGGCCCGAAAAGGGAAAGGAAAGGAGAAAGAGGAAGACAATCGGGCGGAGAAAGAAGAGGAACAGGCTTCATTTTCCAAGGACCAAGGAGGAAACTTGCAAAAGCCAGTATCAGAGAACGATGCAAAAGAGTTTTTAAAGTTGATTAAGCACAGTGAATATAGTGTGGTCGAGCAATTGAACAAGATGCCTGCTCGAATTTCACTATTATCTCTGTTGCTAAATTCAGAATCGCATCGGAACGCCTTAATGAAAGTGTTGAATCAAGCCTATGTGCCTCATGATATTCCAGTCGACAGTATGGACCAGTTGGCAGGAAATATCACAGCGGCAAATTTCATATCTTTCAGTGATGACGAAATTCCGCCGAAAGGGCGAGGGAGTATTAAAGCCTTGAACATCACTACCAGTTGTAAGGGCCACACAATTGCTAAAGTTTTGATTGACAATGGGTCGTCGATCAATGTATTACCTATGGCTACGTTGGCAAAGATGCCTATTGACATTTCTTGCATACAACCCAGCCACATGGTTGTAAGGGCATTCGATGGTTCTAGAAGGGACGCCATAGGTGATATCGAGATCCCAATTGATATAGGGCCGGTCACTTTCAATATCCAGTTTCAAGTGATGGATATTTCCCCATCATACAGTTTCCTACTGGGGAGACCATGGATCCATATGGCGGGTGCTGTTCCTTCATCGCTGCACCAGAAGGTGAAATTTGTCGTTGGTGATAAACAAGTATCTGTTTCAGGAGAAGAAGACCTTTTAATCACGAAACCTTTGTCTGTACCTTACATTGAGGCAGCCGAGGAAGCATTAGAGTGTTCTTTCCGGGCCTTTGAGATAGTGAATGCAACATATGTGGGAGAAGGAGCAAGAATACCCACCCCTCGGTTGTCAACCACTACTAAGATGATTGTTAAACAGACACTGCAAAAGGGCTGGCGTGTCGGAAGAGGCTTAGGGAAAAATCTCCAAGGACATAGGAAGCCTGTGAGGATTGAGGAGAACAAAGACAGGTTTGGTCTCGGATACAAGGCCACGGGTTTGGAGAGAAAGAAGATTCTGGAAGAGAGAAGGAAGAAAAGAATAGCCCGCCTCCGAGGATACGAAGAAGAATCGGAGAAGATGGTGATCCCGTTCCTCTATGATACTTTTCGCTTTGGCGGATGTTATCACCCTGATTCATTAGAGGCAGTGGAAGCAATACCTATGATAAAAGGATCTTCTCGTGGGTTCCTAGTCTAAAGGGGTGCATGGAGAAATGACAGCTTTTGTTATAGAAATGATGGTGTTGTTGGGCACAGAGCTGAAAGACTGGATTGTTGAAAGGATACCTTCTATCTTTTTGTTTTTCTTTTTAATGTAGTAAGGTAGACTATCAACATCTTGGTTTAGAGAACTCTAGAAGATTTTTTGTAAACTTGATCTTCATCATCATTTCAATAAATTAACAAGTTCAATGCATTTCGAGTACTTTCTTTCCATCCATCATCATTTCTATGACTGTTCTTCTTTTCATTCACTACAATTGGTAAGAACAACCAACCATATCGGTCAAATCTTTACTTTTTCAGGAAAATGAATAATGAATGTGAAGATAACCTTAACAGCTATCCGGGGTTTGATTTTGAAAATTCTATGCATGTTGGTGAACTCGATAACAATGTAGATTCAGACGATGATGCTTTGTCTCCAGATCTATTGAAAATGATTGAGCAAGAGAAAAAACTAATTGAACCCTACAAAGAAGTAATTGATATGGTTAACTTAGGGGATGATGAGAACGTCAAAGAAGTCAAAGTAGGCACAGCACTTCCATTGGTTGAGAGGCAAAGGCTAGAGGAATTACTCCGTGAGTATGTCGATGTGTTTGCTTGGTCTTATCAAGACATGCCCGGGTTAAACACTGACGTTGTGGAGCACCGTCTGCCTTTGAAAACAGAATGTAGGCCGGTACAACAGAAGCTTAGGCGTATGAAGCCCGAGATGTTGTTGAAGGTGAAGGAAGAAGTAAAAAAGCAATTCGATGCAGGGTTCTTAAAGGTAGCCAAGTATCCGGAATGGGTGGCTAACATAGTCCCGGTACCGAAAAAGGATGGCAAAGTAAGGATGTGTGTAGATTATCGGGACTTAAACAGAGCTAGCCCTAAAGATAATTTCCCATTGCCTCATATCGATACCTGGTGGATAATACGGCCCAACACTACATGTTTTCGTTCATGGATGGTTTTTCAGGCTACAATCAGATTAAAATGGCCGAGGATGACATGGAGAAAACCACTTTTGTGACAGTTTGGGGCACATTTGTTACAAAGTTATGCCTTTCGGTTTAAAGAATGCCGGGGCCACCTACCAAAGGGCGATGGTAACCCTCTTTCATGACATGATGCATAAAGAGATAGAGGTGTATGTAGATGACATGATTGCCAAGTCCCGAGGAGAAGAGGATCATGTAGCCAACCTTCGAAAGTTGTTCGAAAGGCTACGGAAGTTTCAGCTCAAGTTGAACCCTGCCAAATGCACTTTTGGCGTTAAATCGGGAAAGTTGTTAGGGTTTGTAGTCAGCGAAAAGGGAATTGAAGTGGACCCGGACAAAATCAGCGCGATACAAAGTCTATCGCCTCCACGCACGCAGAAGGAAGTAAGAGGCTTTTTGGGAAGATTGAACTATATTTCCCGTTTCATCTCGCAACTTACGCTTAAATGTGATCCCATTTTTAAGTTGCTTCGGAAAAAGATCCGGGAGAATGGAATGAGGCATGCCAAGAGGCTTTTGAAAAGGTGAAAAGGTATTTGTCAAATCCACCTGTTCTAGTACCGCCGACGGCTGGAAAACCCTTGTTGCTATACATGATGTCAATGAACACTCTATGGGATGCGTACTGGGTCAACATGATGATACGGGCAAGAAAGAACGGGCTATCTACTACTTGAGCAAGAAGTTCACTGATTACGAGGCCAAGTACACTACAATAGAAAAAATGTGTTGCGCATTGGCTTGGATTGCTCGTAGATTGAGGCAGTATATGTTGTACCATTCGACTTGGTTGATAGCTAGGTTGGATCCCCTCAAGTACATCTTTGAGAAACCATCATTGTCAGGCAGACTAGCTAGATGGCAAGTTATGCTTTCTGAATATGACATCGTGTACGTGTCTCAAAAAGCAGTCAAAGGTGGGGCAATAGCCGACTTTCTCGCAGATCGTGCTACCGACGAATATGAGCCCATCAAGCTAGATTTTCCAGATGAAGATATAATGTCTGTCTTTCAAGCAGAAAAGGAAGAGCCGACAGCAAACCATGGAAAATGTTCTTTGATGGCGCCTCCAACGCCTTAGGACATGGAATCGGGGCAGTTTTAATATCTCCAAATGGAAAGTATTACCCGTCCACAGCCAGATTAAATTTCAACTGCACCAACAACATGGCTGAATACGAAGCTTGTGCAATGGGCTTAGAAGCTGCAATCGAGAGGGGAATCAAGAACTTGGAAGTTTATGGAGATTCAGCGCTGGTTATTTATCAGTTACGAGGTGAATGGGAAACAAGGGATCAGAAGCTAGTTCAGTACCAGAAGTACATAGCTGACCTTGTACAACAATTTGACGATATCACCTTCCAGCATTTATCTCGAGAAGAAAACCAGATTGCCGATGCCTTGGCAACACTAGCTGCGATGTTTAAAATGGAGACAGAAGCAAATGTTTCACCAATCAAACTGCGCATGAGAGATTCTCCAGTCCACTGTTCTAGTATTGAAGAGGAAGCGGATGGACAACCTTGGTATTATGACATCATGCAATACCTTAAGAGTCAACAATACCCAGAGCATGCGTCGGGGAATGATAAAAAGATCCTTAGAAGATTGGCAATGGGATTCCTCGTTGATGGAGACGTTTTGTATAAAAGAGGTAGAGATCAGATGTTGTTGAGATGTGTAAAAGCGTCTGAAGCCAAAAGGATTCTGGAAGAGGTACATGATGGAACTTGTGGGGCACATGCAAATGGTCATTTCATGGCTAGACAGATTATGAGGGCGGGCTATTATTGGACTACACTAGAAAGAGATTGCATAGATTATGCTAGAAAATGCCACAAGTGTCAAATCTATGCTGACAAAATTCAAGTTCCCCCGACATCACTGAACGTCATGGCACCACCGTGGCCTTTCTCTATGTGGGGAATGGATGTGATTGGACCCATCTCTCCCAAGGCATCAAATGGGCACAGATTCATTTTTGTAATGATAGACTACTTTACCAAATGGGTTGAGGCTGCATCTTATGCGAATGTGACTAAGTCTACTGTTTGTAAGTTTCTAAAGAAGGAGATAATATGTCGGTATGGGCTCCCAGAAAGGATCATATCAGACAATGCCCTCAACTTGAATAATGACATGATGAAGGAAGTATGTGCACAGTTCAAGATCAGACATCACAACTCAGCTCCGTATCGTCCGAAGATGAATGGAGCTGTTGAGGCTGCTAACAAGAATATCAAAAAAATTGTGGGAAAAAAAAATACAAACACTGGCACGAGAAGCTACCATTTGCTTTGCATGCCTATAGAACATCAGTACGTACTTCTACTGGGGCAACTCCTTTTTCTCTAGTTTACGGCATGGAAGCGGTGCTGCCTGTTGAGGTAGAAATTCCCTCCCTAAGAGTCTTAATGGAATTAAACTTGGATGAGGCTGAATGGGTTCGAAGTCGCTTTGAACAATTGAATCTTATAGAGGAGAAAAGGCTTACGGCACTATGTCATGGTCAGATGTACCAGAAAAGAATGATGCGAGCCCATGATAAAAAGGTTCGACCCAGGCATTTCCGTGAAGGGGAATTGGTGTTGAAAAAGATCCTCCCAAATCACCACGATAATTGGGGCAAATGGACACCAAATTGGGAAGGACCATACGTGGTGAAAAGAGCGTTCTCAGGTGGAGCGTTGATCTTGACAGAGATGGATGGGAATGATCTGCCTAATCCGATAAATTCCGATGCTGTGAAGAAATACTATGCTTGAAGGAAAGAAAAGAAGAAAAATAAAAAAAAAGAAAAAAGAAAAAAAGAAGAAGAGGGAAAAAAGAGAAAAGAAGAAAAAAAAACAACAAGAAAAAAAAGAAAGGAAATAAAAGGAGAATTCAAACTGAAAACCCAAAAAAGGGCAGTTTGGATTAAAGGGGATATCTAAGTTGAAAACCTGAAAAGGCGACTTAGATGCGGAAAAGATCAACACCCGGGGATCGAAATCATACGGAGCATTGCGTCAGCCGGATGAACTCAATGTGACAGGGGGCATCAACGGATTAGTTTTTTCCAAAGAAAGCACCGGTTTGGTTCGTGAAGGGTTATCTAGACATTCATTGTTTGTTTTGGTCACCATTCCTTGAAATTCACCACTTGACCCTTGTGGCATTTGCTACCCAGCTATACTTTTGTTTTCATTGTCTCTTGTTTGTCTAATAACAAATGCTTTTCTTCCAAATTTTGTTTTTCTTTTGGTCATTACATAACTAACTGATAAAGTGCAAGAATGCACGGTGTTTGTTAATAAAATGAAATGAAGATGATGATTAAAATGATAATCTACCTGCTAACATTACTAAAGAAGAAGAAAAAGAAAGAAAAAGAGGAAGAATAGGAAAAGAGAAAAATAAGGGAATGAAACAGAGGAAACTGAAAATTGTGACAAGTACATGTTGTGAATCAGCTCCGATTCGAAATTGGTGACAACTATTTTTTTTGAAACACGGGTGAAAAGATCAAAAGATACAAAAAGGACAATTCTGAGAATTTGATTACCACAATAGGAATTGCATGACTTTGTCAGTACATGCATTTGCATTTCATTCACATTATGAAAAAAAAACAAAGCAAAATAAAACCAAAAAAACAGACAAAAGGACAAACAAAAAAGAGAAAGAAAGAAAAAAAAAGAAAGAAGAGAAAGAAAAATAGAAGAGGAAAAAGAAAAAAGGAAGAATTTAAAGTTTCATTGCCTCTGCTGCAAGAGGAGCATATTCCAGAAAAAAAAAAGAAGAATTTAAAGTTTCATTGCCTCTGCTGCAAGAGGAGCACATTTAAAAAAAAAAAAGAGAATTTAAAGTTTCATTGCCTCTGCTGCAAGAGGAGCTTTTCAGAAAAGAATTTTAAGTTTCACGGCCTCTGCTGCAAGAGGAGCACATTTCAGAAAGGAATTTAAAGTTTCATCGCCTCTGCTGCAAGAGGAGCTTTTCAGAAAAGAATTTAAAGTTTCATCGCCTCTGCTGCAAGAGGAGCACATTCCAAGAAGAATTTAAAGTTTCATTGCCTCTGCTGCAAGAGGAGCATATTCCAGAAAAAAAGAATTTAAAGTTTCATCGCCTCTGCTGCAAGAGGAGCACTTTTCCAGGAAAAATTTAAAGTTTCATTGCCTCTGCTGCAAGAGGAGCACATTCCAGGAAGAATTTAAAGTTTCATTGCCTCTGCTGCAAGAGGAGCACATTCCAGGAAGAATTTAAAGTTTCATTGCCTCTGCTGCAAGAGGAGCATATTCCAGAAAAAAAAAGAATTTAAAGTTTCATCGCCTCTGCTGCAAGAGGAGCACTTTTCCAGGAAAAATTTAAAGTTTCGTTGCCTCTGCTGCAAGAGGAGCATATTCCGGAAAAAAGAATTTAAAGTTTCATTGCCTTTGCTGCAAGAGGAGCACATTAAAAAAAATTAAAAAAATTAAAAAAATAAATAAATAAATAAAATAAAGAATTTAAAGTTTCTCGGCCTCTGCTGCAAGAGGAGCACATTTCAAAAAGAAAAATTTAAGTTTCACGGCCTCTGTTGCAAGAGGAGCACATTCCAAGAAAATTTTAAAGTTTCAATACCTCTATTGTGGGAGGAGCACGTTTACAAAAAACAAAAAAAAACAAAACAAAACAAAACAACAAAAACAAAAACAAAAAAAAAAACAAAAAAAAAAGAAAAAAAAAAAGAAAAGAAAAGAAAGAGATTAGGTTTTAAGCCGGACAAAATTAGTGTGTCTATTGTCTTTGCTCTATTTCTGATCCTCAGCAATGAGCAAAGAGGGGCAGCTGTTGACACCTAATTTTGTCCCGTTTTTATTATTATTATTAATTATTATTATTATTATTATTATTTTTATTTTTGTTATTAGTTTTATTATTATTATTATTATTATTATTATTATTATTATTATTATTATTATTATTATTATTATTGTTGTTGTTTAATTTTCTTTTCGTTCGTTCCTTTTTTCTTTGTTTTCAACTACATTTAATGAGATGAAGACCCTTATCACCGAAATCGCCCATCAATCCATTGACCGGCAACTGGTTTAGGCTAAAACCACCATTGCCGGTCCCCCCTAAGTCCACAGAAGATCCACCAAATCCACCGTAACCTACCTATTCCTGACACCCCTACTGCTAACTGAGAGACAAAAGCTTAATTGTTTTGACTCTAATATACTGAGCTGATTAAAAAAAGCGTTCTTGGATTTGTTTAAAGAGACCCGAAGAACTTAAACACAAGGGGCTTAAAAAAAAATTTTTTTTACAAAAATACTACCCGAAACCCACAAACCCCAACCGAGACACCACCACTGTGAACCCACCATCATCACCGTCATCATCATCATCGTCACCACCACAAACCCACCACCACTAAAACCTTAAATCCCGAAAGCCCAGATCTTGGGACCGAGACCCCCAAAACCCTAGATCTAAGATCTAGATCCCCACCTGTAAAAATAAAAGAGACAAACACAACAAAGAACAGCCAAACATCCACCAGATCTAACTAGATTTAAAAACAAAACACAAAAAAAAAAGCTTTCGGTCTAGGCAGATCTAAGGAGTTGTGGAGTGTTTTTTTGGTTGAACGGGGTCGGATTTTGAAGAGAAGGAGACGAGGGAAGTGTTTTAGGGCCATCGGAAAGCTCACCGGCGACCGGCGTACGGCGGCGCACGGCGGCCGGTAATCGCCCTAGGAGGAGAGAGGCGAGAGGATTTTTTGGGGTTTTAGGATTTTTTTTGGAGAAGACCGGTTGAAATGAGGAAGAAAAAAAAATATAGGCTTTTATAGAGCAGCAAAACGCTGCGTTTTGAAGCCCCTCGACCCGCGCTCCAGCCCGACCCGGATCCGAGATCCGCGCGACCCGACCAGCGACCGACTCCGCTCCGTCCCTCACACGACCCGCGCTCCAGCCCGACCCCGATTTCGGATCCGACCGCGACCCGCTCCGTTTTTGGTATATTTTTTTTTTCTTTTTCTTTTTTCTTTATTTTTATTCATCCATTTATTTATTAATTATAAAAAAAAAAGACAATAATAAAATAGAAAATATACCAAAGCAAGAATAAATAAATAAATAGTATAATACAATATAAAAAAAAATAAAAAATAAAATAAAATGAACACATAGTTCTAAAAGAAAAGATAAATATATATAAAATGTGTAAAATACATAGTATGTAAATACATAGTTAATAAATATAAAAATGTATAAATATATAGTTTTAAAACATATGTAAATAAATGTGTAAAATACATACATATAAATATATAAAATATATATATAGCTTTAAAACATATGAATATATATTATACATAGAATATATAAATAAAGATATAAAAATGTATATATACACATAAATTATATATAAAAACATATTTTTTAAAATAAAATAAAAAATAAATTTTTATTAGATAAATGAAATGTGGGTTAAGAAAAAATAATAATAATAAATGAAGAATAAGAATAAAATAAATAAAATAAGTATGGAATCCCGATGATAAGTCTTCATTGAACTCGCAAATAGCGATTCTTCGAAAAACTTTAGGTGAGGGGAATTATTTTCGAATGTTACCAGAGTATTGGGATATTCGGTATTATTTCTCAATATTCGATCTCGTGCTTATTTTTTTTTATTTATTTACTGTTTTATATTTTATTAATAAAAAAAATAATACATAAAAATAATAGATCAATAAAATTAAAATAAGATAAGTATGGAATCCCGATGATAAGTCTTCGTTGAACTCGCAAGTAGCGATTCTTCGAAAAACTTTAGGTGAGGGGAATTATATCGAATGTTACCAGAGTATTGGGATATTCGTATTATTCCTCAATATCCAATTTCATGCTTATTTATTAAAAAAAAAAAGAGATCAAAAATAAAATGAATAAATAAATATATATAATAAAGAGTTTGACAAATAAAAAGTGTTTTAGAGAAATATTAATTAAGTGAAAACTAATAAAAACAAAAGAGGCAATAAAAACAATCAAAGGAAATAGACAAAAGGGGATTTTTAGAATTACAAAAAAAAAAATATATAAAAATAATCATAGTAAATTTTCCAAAAGTAAAGAATGATAGTTAAAATAATTAAATAAGTAATAATAAGAATTTTAGTAAAAAAGGAATAATTAAAAGAAATTAAGATCATAAATTTTAAATTTAAGTAAACAAATCTTCCGATGATGGGATGTCATGAGACTCACAAGTAGTGATTTCTGACTGATCCATAGGTGAAAAGAGTCGTACTAAATGTTACCAGAGTATTGGGATATTTAGTATGATTTTTCAATAATTTAAATTTTTCTTAAAAATGAAAATAAATAAATTTTTTAAGAAAGAAAAAGGAAATTAATTATAAGATTTAAATTAAATAAACAATCTTCCAATGATGGGATGTCATGAGACTCACAAGTATGATTTCTTGACTGATCCTAGGTGAGAAGAGTCGTACTAAATGTTACCAGAGTATTGGGATATTTAGTATGATTTTTTCAAATAATTTAAATTTTTCTTAAAAATGAAATAAATAATTTTTTTAAGAAAGAAAAAAAAATTAATTATAAGATTTAAATTTAAATAAACAATTTTCCGACGAAGGGATGTTATGAAACTCACAAGTAGTGATTTCTTAACTGATCCCTAGGTGAGAAGAGTCGTGCTAAATGTTATCAGAGTATTGGGATGTTTAGTATGATTTTTCAATAATTTAAATTTTATTAAAAAAAATAAAAATAAATAAATAAGTTTTTTAAAAGAAAATAAAAAGATTAATAGAAAATTTAATTTGTTTTATTAAAAATAAAAATAGATAAGTTTTTGAAGGAAAATAAAAAAAGAAATCAATAATAAAATGAAATTCTTCGAGGATGGGATGTCATGAGACTCACAAGTAGTGATTTCTTGACTGATCCCTAGGTGAGAGGAATTTACTAAATGTTACCAGAGTATTGGGATATTTAGCTAAATTTCTCAATATCAAGAGTTTCATTAATAAAATCAAAGTAAATAAATCTCTTTAAGTTCCATGTGCATCATGTACTATCTGTTTGCATCATATGCACTCATAATAATTTTTGGAACGAGTGTGAATCTTCTGATGATGAGATTCTATAGAACTCACAAGTAGTGATTCTTAAGAAATCTCTAGGTGAGGAAATTATCCGAAATGCTACCAGAGTATTGGGGTACTTCGGAATAATTTTCAATACAAAAGATTTTCACTTATTTCAAATAAAAAATAATATTTATATGTTTCAAAATTAAAAGAATAAAATTGATTGTAATAAAAATAAGAATTATTTTTTTAAATATCAATTCAAGACCATTTTATTAAAATTAAAGGATAACACATGATTATTATGGTACCATTTTTTAACGGGCGTCGTGGGGGTGCTAATCCTTCCCCACGCGTAACCGTACCCCCGAACCCAACGTTGTTTTCGCAGACCAAAAATTATCTTTTAATAAAACTTAATTAATTTTGAGATTTTATTAATAAGATAAATATTTTAGGTGGCCAATCACACCTAGTCAAAAAAGATTGGTGGCGACTCCCATGTTTTGTTTTTAAATGCTTTTTTCAAAATTCGTCGAGCGCGAAGCCGTTACGACATCCCCATTACCCACCCTCCAGTAATTTCAACCTTTTAATGGAATTGTGTTACCTTGTCGTTTTTGCTTCAATTTTGATTAGTTGTATGATTTGGATTTTTGTCTGTTATTTTTATGTTACAGCAATTTGTTAGGAACTGAAAAATAAAAATAGCAAAAAGTGAGTAGCAAAGATAACAACCATATAGAATCAGATAATTTACTTTGTAAATTTAAATATGCAGTACATTCAGTTGTAAAATACTTTGGAAGTTGAAAATTCATTGTACTAGTATTGTCATTTGACTGCAGTAACATAAAGTGAGGATTCATAATCTCAACATGAAACGAGAGTTCCCCCTTTTTTTTCTTTTGTTTTTCCTTTTTTAACTGCGTTTGATTATTTCCATTTGTTTTTAGGTATTGTAGTGTGTCATTATGTTTTCTTGTGGGGTAAGTAAAAATTCAGGGTTTTCTGTTTTGGTTATATATGCTGAGAGTCAATCACGATATTGGATAGTGAAGATTAGTTAAACCTGAAATGCTATTCGACCGTGGCAACTTGAAATGAGAGTTAGTTATCTCTATTCGTGATGAAAACTTTCTTCTATGTACAGGCAAGTAACTCAGGATGCTTTGGAGGCTTTACATGAGAAATGGAGAAGGAAAACATTGAAGCAGAAAGAAAATGAGAAAAGTGTTATTCAAGTTGATCCTGTTGATGCTCTTCTGCCAAAACTTTGGATGGAGAAGTATACTACTGGACATGTCCCATATTTTTTCTTAAAAAAAGAAAAAAGACAAGAAAAAATTTTACTTTCTTTTCTGTTAAAGAAAGTTCATCCATTGAATGCAAAGAATTAAATGCTTTATGTTGCTATGCAATGCAGTCTCTCAGACAACAGAAGCAGCTGAAAATGAAGGGAGTGAAGATGAGAGCAAAGTCAAGCTGACAAAAACTGAAATGAGGGAAAAGCTTAAAAAGAGTAAGAACGAGCCTAAGAATCAAGGGAAGGAATCAGCTAAAACTGAAGAAGTGCAACCAACTCAGCAAGAAGCCGTACTGGTATATTGCTACATTGCTCCTCTTGATCTCTTGCAATTTTAAACAAGAAAAGAAAAAATATTAAATTTTACATTTGCATCTCAGACAATTTTGGTGATCTTTCTACAGAAACCTTTTTGAAATGAAGGGTCCTAATTTTTTATTAAACTCTGCACATGATGACGATAATCTGCTTAGTTTTCATTTTAGTTGTTTTCAATCAAATTAAAAAACTTTGCATTAAAATGGAGCATTGTTGTTGAGCATTAATGTAGCCGGATTAGTATGCGTATAGCAGGTTTGTTACATGCTTTAAAATTTGCCTATCATGTACTGATGAAATTGGAACTGAACTGGCCTCTCAGAAATTTATAACCATCAACCAGCCTAAATTCCATTCTGTTCATATACTTACTTGATTATATGCTGTACTTTAAGTAAGACCAGGAATTAATTAGGCATTAGGTTGACCATTTTGACACTTATTGTTGCCAACCGCTTGGCCAAGTGGCTAAGGAAGAGTTATGGCATGTTGTAAGTTTGAGTTTGAGTCCAAAAAACCTCAACGCCCACACCTAATTATCAAAAAAGTTTTGACACTTATTGTTTTGCTTATTATTCTCAGTATATCTTTATGGATACCTTTGTCCATCATTGGAACAAGGAGGACCAAAAAGGGGGGAACTGTGTCTGTATACTATAAATTTGTACGTGTTATCTTTTTTTCAACTGGATGATATATGTTGGATACAAGTAGATTCACTAGTTGGATTATGTGCAGCGCTTAGATTAAAAAAGGTAGGCTTTTAGTGTTGTTGTTAAGGAGAAACTAGCATTAAGCGTGTCATTCAATCAAGGTATTAAAAATTGTGGCTGGAAGGTAAGAAACATATTGCAAGATTTTCTGGCATTAAAAGCCATTTGAATAGTATGTTTGAAGGATAGTAGGATTTGAATAGTATGAAGTCTCAATTTTTGTTTGGAATTGATTTTCAATCATGTTCAAAAAATCTTCAAATAATTTTATTACTTTAGATTTTTCACTCATCAAGTATACCCATTACCCAACATAATCATGTATGGTCGTCAATAAAGATTACAAACCATTTTTTTTAGTTAAAGTGGTGACCTTGGAGGTCCCCAAACATCAATATGAATCAAGTAAAATGGTTTTGCAACATAGGTAGTACGATAACAACTTTCACGTTGAAATGATGAAACATTCACATTTTTTAACAAATTTGGAAATAAGTGTTTAAGATATGGAAAACCAGGCTGCCTTAGTCTACAATGTAAAAGCATTATTTGATCGTAAGCAGGGATAGAACTAACACTAGTCAAACCATGAGCTTTTTTATTATTGAAGGCATTGTCATCATAGTAGAGATCGTTTTATCGTCTTAGCACATCTTAGCATTGTCAATTGTCTTCCCCGAGCTTGTTCCTGGAATTCACAATGAGATTTGTGAAAGGCAATACAACAATTAGAATTTTTGTATAGTTTGCTCACACATTACAGGTTGCAAGTAAACTTAGGCACATGAAGAATAGATTTAAGGTCAATGTTTTTTGAGATTTTTATTGAGCCTATTCCAGTGATTGGTGAGCAACTTTCATAAGCAATTGTGACTTTTTCATAACCAAAACATAGAGAATAAGTAGTAAACAAACGTGAGGAACTAGTCATATGATCGGATGCACCTGAATCTATGATCCAAGGGGTGGAATTTAAAATTCAGGATAAGGCAATAAAATCACTACTTGTTTGGGCATTTGACACATTAGGAATGCTACTGGAAGAGGAATTGGATTTCAGTAACTTTAGAAGATGATCTATTAGCTCTGTGGTAAAAGGACTGGTCTTGGCTTCATTGGCAGTGGACTGAGTGTGACCAGACTTATTCTTGGGTTCCCAGTTTGCTAGTTTTCCGCGAATATGCCAATAAGTAACCTATGTATGATGAGGTTTGTTATAATGGTCACACCAAACTCAAGGCTTCTCTCGTTGGCTAGCATTACTCACATTAGCATCAACCACAACTTGTGCAGAGGCCTCAGTCTACGAGTTCCCAGCCTTTTTCTTGAGCATAACATTCCTACAACTTGCTTCCCTCCTAACTTCAAAAAACTTCACCAAGAGAAGGAGGAGGTTGCCTACTGATTATCAGCCCTTTGACTTCATCAAACTCAATCTCAAGCCTAGCCAAGAACTTAAGTATTCTGTGACTCTCAACCATCTTTTTGTCGTGATAATAATCATTAGAAGATTTCCATTCATAGTCATTAAACAAATCTAGGTCTTGCCATAACCTTTTCAACAAATTAAAATACTTATTGACACTATCTACCCCTTGTTGAACTTTACCAAATTTTAGAGTAAGTTCATACGCGTATGATTGATTTCTCAAATCTGAGTACGTTTGGTTGATGTTCTCTCAAAGTTCCTTCGTCGTGGCATAACACATGTAATTGGAGCTGATTTCTTCTTCTATTGAATTCACAAGCCATTGTCATTAACATTAAATTCCTAGTGTCCCATGTAGCATAGCATAGGATGGATCCTTCTCATCCTGCACCTTTGTGTATTCAATCAAGTATCCAATCTTACCTCGTCCACATATATACATCCGAACTGATTGAGACAAGCATATGAAATTATCACCATTCAACATGATAGTGGTGATTTGGATAGGACTAGATTGGTTTCGATGCTTTTGTGTGGGTTCAAGATTGAGGTGGGGACACTAGAGTTGGATGAAATTTCAAACATGGTAAAAAGAAAAGGCTTCGGGTGAATAGCTAGGGTTTTTTAAGGAGGAATGGAAATAGCAACAGTGGAATGTCAACAGTGGCAGCAGTGTAAACAATGGTGATTTATGGTTTGCAGGAGAAAAACATGCACTTATGCCATATAACAAGAGGAGAAGAACTTTTTTTTTTATTGTCTCTTATGAACTAGTATACATCTTTGTCTTCTTGTAGAGGGTATAATAACTAAAAAAGGAAACAACATAGCAAAGGAAAGCTAATAATTATGCATAGCTATAAATAAAAATACAAGAGTCGACTAGGTTATATTTTGAAACAATATAAAGGCAATTTGGACAGCTAGTGATTTGGTATCATTGATGACCGAATCTCCCTAATTTTCTCAGTCTTTATGTTTTTTGCAACACTTGAGCTTACAGGACATTATTTACGAATTTGGAATTTCATCTCTTAGTCCCCTCACCTCATTCTATTCTTAGGAATTTGCATCAGGGATGCCTGCTATAACAAGAGAAGACTAAATTTTTTATTATTGTCATTTATGAAATAGTATACATCTTTGTTCTCTTATAGGAAAGCTAATGACTATGCACAGCTATACATAAAAAACAAGAGTTGACAAGGTTATATTTAGAAACAAAATAAAGGTAATTTGGACAGCTAGTGATTCGGTATCATTGATGACTGAATCTTTCTAATTTTCCACACTCCCCCTCAAGTTGGTTTAAAAATATCTTCCATGGTCAGCATGCTTATCAGTTTGTCAAATTGCCTTTTATACAATCCTTTTGTGAGTACTTTAGTGATTTGATTGCTAGTCAGGATGTAAGGCATACAAATTAGCTTGTTATCAAGCTTTTCTTTGACGAAGTGTTTGTCAACTACCACATGTTTTGTTCTATCGTGAAGCACTGGGTTGTGGGCAATGGATATGGCAACTTTATTGTCACAATACACTTTCATAGGAGTGGAGTAAAGCACTTTTAATTATTCCAGTAGCCTTTTTATCCACATACCGTCACATATTCCATGAGCAATAGATCTGAGCTCAACTTCAGCACTACTTCTTGCTACGACATTCTATTTTTTGCTTCGCTAAGTAACAATGTTACCTCAAATAAAAGCACAATTACCTAGAGTTAATCTCTTATCTGTAATGTAGCCTGCCCAATCAGTGTCTGTGTAAACTTTAATCTGTAAACGTCGATGTTTTTTGAATAGCAACCCATTTCTAGGAGTTCCTTTCAAGTACCTTAAGGTTTTGTACGCTACTTTGACATGCTCAAGACCTAGTGAATGCAAAACTAGCTCACCATATTCATCGTAGAGGTAATGTTAGGTTGCGAATGTGACAAGAAAATTGGTCTTCCAACAAGATACTGATATTTTTCCTTATCAACTATTTCTTTAGCTTTGGCGGGTTTTAACTTGAGATTGGCTTCAATTGTGCTTTGGTTGCTTTACAACCTAGCAAACTTGTCTCACCAAGTAAATCAATGATATATTTTCATTGACATACACAAATACCTTCCTTAGATCTAGCAAACTCCATCCCAAGAAAGTACTTTAGCCTTCCCAAGTCTTTGATTTCAAAGTCACTAGCGAGATGTTTTCTTTAATTTTTCTAATTCAAGCTCATCATTACTAGTCAAGATTATATCATCCACATAAACAATCAAGAAAGCAATTTTTCCTTCACTTGAATGTTTATAGAACATAGTATGATTTGCTTGACTTTGACAATAATTGTGACCCCTTACAACCTTTCTAAAGCGTTTGAACCATGCTCTAGGAGATTGTTTGAGACCATAAAAGGACTTCTTTAACCTGCAAACCTTACCATTGCCAAATTTCCCTTCAAATTAGAGAGGAAAGCTCATAAAAACCCCCTCCTCCAAGTCTCCATTCAAAAATGCATTTTTAACATCCAACTGATGTAGAGGCCAATTGAAATTCACCGTTAGGAATAATAGACTTGGATTGAATTTAAGTTTGCGATAAGGGAAAAAGTCTTCTAATAATCAATCCATAAGTCTGTGTGAAACCCTTGGCCACTAGTCTGGCCTTGTATCTTTCTTTGTTTCCATCTACATTACACTTAACTGTAAACACCCATTTGCATCCCACAATTTTTTTGCACTAGGCAAGTCAACTATCTCCCAAGTATTAGTTTTCCTTAGAGCATTCATCTCTTCCAAAACCATTGATTTTAAATTCTGGTCATCTAGAGCTTCCTGTATTTTTCTTGGAATAAATAGATTAGAGATTTTACAATTAAAGGCCCTATGGTTATTTGAGAGAACTTTGTAGGAAATATATTTTGCAATGGGATGATTGATACAAGAACAAAAACCTTTCCTAAGAGCTATAGGAATATCAAGATCTAAAGACTCAATAGGAATGGAGTTTGGAGTTGACAAAACAAGAGCTGGAATCGAGGAGTTACGTGGAAGATTTACTAGTTCATCACTCTTGAGGTTCGAATTGGCCTTGTGCTAGTGTGATGGGTGGGCCCCTTTCCTTTGTATGATTTTTCCTTCCAGTATAAACTTGAAGCTCAATTTTTTTGTTGTAGTGTTCCTCCCCTTAATGTGAATCAATTATGTTAGGGAAAGTTGAACTTGGATCGTGTTACTCCTCTTGATTGTGAATCAATTAGATGTGAAAAATGCGTTCTTGAACTCTTAAAGGAGATTTAGAAGGAGAGATTTATATGAAGATTCACTTGGCTTTGAGATTAAAGATAAGGAAGGAAAGGTACATAAACTAAAGAAATCTCTTTATGGCTTAAAGTATCACCTAGAGCTTGGTTCAAGGGATTCTGTACCACACTAGTCCAACTCAAGTACAAGCAAGGACCTTTCTACCATACACTATTCATGACGGTAACAAGTAAAGGTGATGATAAGAAGTCCATTTTAGTTGTATGTGGATGATATAATAATTATTGGGGATGATGTAGGTGAGATAGAGAATCCCAAGACGCAGATCAAGACAGAATTCAAAATAGGATTTGGGGACCTTGAAATATTTTCTTAGGATGGAGGTGGCTAGAAATAAAGTAGGTCTTTCATCTCATAAAGAAAATACACTACGAACTTGCTAAAAGAAACCAGAAGCAAGGGTGTAAATCGGTTAGAACTCATTTAGAACAAAACTGAAAGTGTAAGGTGAAAGAAGATGATCCTATTGTAGAATGAGGCAGCTACTAGCGGTTGGTGTGTAAGCTTTTTATCTATCACTCATGAGACCCAATTTTGCTTATGCAGTAGGCATAGTGAGCCAGTTCATGCTTTCACTACTCAAAGACATCTGGATGTGGTCAACCATATTCTAAAGTACCTTAAGGGAACTTCGGGGAAAGGTCTCTTGTTTTCTAAAAATGAGAAGTGGAGCATCAAGGGATAAGCTAGCTTTGATTGGGCTAATGATATTGACGATGGCAAATCTAGTTTAGGCTACGACACGAAATTGTGGGGCATCTAAACACGTGGAAGAGCAAGATACAATCAGTAGTAGCTCGAAGTAATGCTAAATTTGAATTTTGAGCTATTTCTCAAGGAAGATGCGATGTCATTTAGTTGCAAAGTCTAATGGAAACCTGTATATGTCCTACTCAATTCATACCAAATTGTATAGTGATGCTAATTGTGCTATCAAGATCGTAAAAAATCCAATCTGATAGGATGAAACGTGTGATGATCGATTGAAACTTCGTCAAGAGTGAAATCAAAATGGTGAAATAGACCTCTGCTATATAGCTACTCAACTCCAGGAGGGAGACATCCTTACCAAATCAATGTCAAAAGCAGATTTGAATCTATCTTTGGCAAGCTAGAAATGATCAACATCTATTCCTCAGCTTGAGGGGCAGTGTTGGAGAATTGACCCAATTTCTTTGGGGTTCAATTGCATATATTTTAGGAAATGATTTTTTCTATTTTTAGATACTTTTAGATAATTTTTTGTTATTTTATCTACAAATTTTATGATTAGTTTATTTCCTTGTTTGTCAAGCATATCCGAGTAAATTCCCTTGTATATAATTCATTGTTATCAATAAAATTAGTCAAGAAAGTTTCAAGAACTCCCTTTCATCAAGTATTAATTTAGGATCATGATTAATTTGAAGGGTTTTACCTTGTAAATTGTCATTTGTCTTCAAAATTTGTCTATTCATTAAGCTCTTCTAATAACTCTATAGCATTAAATTTTCTTGAAAATCTCAATTTGGTTGATAAGCTCCTTAAAAATCTCCTTGCAATTTTATATTATGTAAAATATTTTGTACTTTTCTAGTTCCTGAAGTAAAAAACTCTCAAACATAATGACATTTTGCAAATTGTAAAGATTATTAAGAAAGAATAGAAAGAAAGAAGAAGAAGAAGATGAAGATTAGAATAGAGAAGAATCAGTTATCAAGAATTTCATAATTGTGTATTTCTCAATCATTTAGTCCTTACAATAGTCTCCTTATTTATATACTAACGGTTCTGATGATGTATTGGTTGATAGTGTAGTTATGATAGTTATGGTAACCTTTAGCTATCAACTACCATAACTGTTAACACTTCCCTATGAGCTAAACTCTCTCTCTTAAGCTTTCTCCAACACTCCCCTGTGAGCTAAGCTCTCTCTCCCATAGCTAGACTCTGCTCCTCTTAGTGTAAGTTTAGTCCACAACTTGTTGAAATTAAGCAAGGACAAGGTTTGGTAAAGATGTCTACAACTTGATCATAGGCTGGAAGATAGCTAACAGTAAGGAGCTTCTATAAGACTTTCTCTCACAAAAACCATATCAAGTTCTATGTGTTTAGTCCTAGGATGCTAAACAGGATTGGTTGACAATGCCACTGTGGAGAGGTTATCACACCAAATATGTGGTCTGACTAGAAGTTTAAATCCAATTTCAGATAGTAAGGACTTAAGCCAGAAAATCTCTGCTGTTAAATTAGCTAGGCTACGAAACTCAGCTTCTGTGCTGGACCTTGACATTGTACTTTGTTTCTTTGAGCTCCATGATATGAGATTACCACCCAAAAACACGTAATACCCTGAAACTGATCTTCTGTCATCTGGATTAGAGGCCCAATCTGCATTTGTAAACCCAATTAAGGTAAGAACAACAGATGGTTTGAGAAAAATGCCATGATCTATGGTGCCACAAAGATATTTAAGGATTCTTTTGACTACTTTCTAATATGTCTCAAGTGGTTTTTACATGTATTGGTAGACTTTGCTAACACTGTAGGAAATTTATGGTCTGGTAATAGTCTCATATTGGAGTGCACCAACTACACTTCTATTGGTGAGCCTTCATAAGTAGACAGCCTAAGAAAACTAACCATAGGTGTAGGTAAAGGGTTAGCTTCTGACATGTTGAATTTGTTTAGTAGATCCCTTGTGTACTTAGATTGAGTTAACAAAACTCCTGTAGGTAGATACTTCACCTTAACACCGAGAAAAAAATTCAGTGAGCCAAGGTCCTTGAGTGAGAATTCTTTATTTAGCCTCTATATAAGCATTTCAACTTCAGTATTAGAGCTGCCAGTGACTATGATATCATCTACATACACTATAATGTATGTGCATATGGTACCTGCTCTTTTGATGAACAAGGGTTGATCAGCCTTTGAAGAGACAAACCCTTGTTGATGAAGAAACATCTGCAGCATATCATACCAGGCCCTAGGAGCCTGCTTCAGTCCATATCAAGCTTTATGCAAGTTGCAAACAAGCTTAATATTACTGTCATGGACCTCAAATCTCGATGGTTGCTGATGTCACATCCCATGCCTTACTTTTCTCTTTCTCGTAACAGTGGACACTAATAAATACTATTTATCTTCTCTTTGCATAAAATATGAACTTATTTAAAATATGTTTACTGTTTAGATCCCCTGTTTAAATTACAACAAAGTAGTACTGTAAATGTATGTCCGAACATATAAAATTAATGATCATACCTCCAAGATATAAGCTCGCTACCTCAGGGCATAATATGCACAACCAACAATCCTCATATGCTAATCATGCAGTCACTGGAAATACTCTGTAGATGTTAAATAAAAGGGTGAGCAAACCATGGTTCAGTAAGAGAATTGTACATAAAACTAGATATTTCAAAATCTATATGCAATGAAAATCTTTATTTTCCTATAATTCCTCTAGGAACAGATATAAGAAAGATACTATAGCCAGCTAGGGATCCAGATGGAGTAAGGAAGGTATTTTGAAATACCTGTCTTGTCTCGGAACCTAGAAACGACTATAAGGAGTAAATACCGTTGTTAAGATTAATCATTTTCCATTTCATTTCATATCCTTTTCAAAATAATGCTTTTATAAAATAAAGCATTTAAATAAAATAAACTAATATTCATAAGTTCCTTAAAAGAATATTAGTTTAAATAAGTTATAATTCTCATTTAAACTCGTTTCACATGTCACTGTAAAAATCATAAACAGTGCATACTCCATGAAGTATAGTCAACTATTAGAAATCATTTCCCTTTTCATATAAACATATTCATATACTTTTTCATTTAAACACATTTTTCCATATCATATATCATCTCATGTCTCATAAAAGTGGAGACTAAGGCATCACCCAAAATATATCATGCCAGAAAGAAAGTACCTTGTAGGGCAATAATAATCTATGTCGATCTATGGCCATAGTCTAGGGTAGTCCTTAGTAAAACACTGATCAAGTGTCAATCGGGACTGAATACATATAACATGTCACATATCACATATCACATTTCGGCATGATGGGGCCAAGTAGTCTCAAAATAATATTTTCATAATCATATCACCTTTATGAAAATAAAGAAAAGCAATAAATCTTCAATCAATCCATAAAGGATTTTATTAAATCATAAAGTGAATATTTATGGAAAATAATTTATAAAACATTCACTTTCCATCTTTTCATCTCATAAACCATATCATATGATGTAAAACATGTAAGAAGAATATTCTGTATTCTCACTTTCAGCCAAATTGGCAACATGAATTTTTAAATAATATTTTTTCGGTATATTCGCGTTTTATGAAAATAATAAATTTCTCATTTTCAAGGCTAGGAATTCATCAATTCATGTAATTAAATATTTTCTAGTATTTTTAGAAAATATTCTAGAATTTTTCAGCAGCATAACAGTTGTTATTATCCTAGCCCTCCTGCAAATTAAACACAGTTCCACTTTTCACAAACAGCCTTAATTCCACAGATTTTCATATAATTCATTTCAAGAATATTCATAATAAATTATTTGCATAATAAATATATTCGAAATATCGCTACAGGTTACACACGCATCCCTTACCTGTGTAGCGTATTCAAACTCTTTATGTGCACCACACGAAATTCGTTATTCCCGAGCTACAAATAATCCCACCAAAATTATTAGCTTAATAAGTACTCTTTATGCAGCCATATTGTACACTGCAATTATTTTGCAGTAAAAATTCTACTGGTAGTATAACATAACTTCCTCGTTTTGTGTTGGATTTTAAATCCGAGCATACCGATAGACTTCTTGTAATTCCTACAGTCTAAATATACCCTTAAACTATTAAAAACAGCCATGGATGATGTCCCCCTTCCTTTGGACAAAAATGGTGGATGGTTTCAACAATCTAATGCTTTATTCATATTCTACCATGCTTAATGATTAATTTAGCACCTATATTAAGCATGAAACACTATGAATTCTTCATGAACCAAGCTTGGCCGAATGATCCTCCTATGGCCCATTTTTATTTTGCAACATTTAATTGAAAT
Organism: Heritiera littoralis; assembly: GCA_031772115.1. Classification (NCBI taxonomy): domain Eukaryota; kingdom Viridiplantae; phylum Streptophyta; class Magnoliopsida; order Malvales; family Malvaceae; genus Heritiera; species Heritiera littoralis. The sequence continues at coordinate 964,053 of JAPDPK010000165.1, read as the reverse complement.
AAATGGTAAAATCATGCTTAGTCAACCTAAATGAATAATTCTACACCTTTAAAATCAAAGAAAACCAATTGGATGGCATGGTACCTTGCTTGGCCGAATTCTTTGAAGAGCTTTTTCTCCTTGTATGATGGCTTATTCAATGAGATATAGGTATAGGTAGATAGAGGAGAGAGAGTAGAGAAATTTCCTAGTCAATGGTTTGGTGAGAAAATCTAGCTTTTAGTTGTTTTTGTTGACCGTTTCTTTTTTTTTTCTTCTCTTTTCTTTCTTGGTGTCCTGAGAAGTGAGGAAGAAGAGAGTGAATAGTGGCCGGCCATCCATAGGAAATTTGTAGAAATTTCTACACGATTGAGAAATTACCATTTTGCCCAGATTATGAACTTTTCGGACATTTCTTGCCTTTAAGCTTCCGTAACCATAAAAACTATGTACTTGTGCTCCAAAATCTGGCTTTCATCACCAAAAATTCATAATGGATGTATTTTGATGAATGGAGGTGGTTTCATCCAAGCGCGGTGCACGGATTGTGAGAAATTATGATTTTACCCTTACCGGGTAAAACGATTACCGAGTAAAACGAGTAAATTTATGATTACACCACCGTTTTAACGAAATCCAAGGCCACTATTTTAAAGTCCTTTTCATGTAGAATAATATGGTATTTTTACTTCATCACAACTCATTTTAAATTTGGGCACAATTATCGAAAATAGTTTCGAAACATAACCGTCATTTCCCAATTTGTTTGGCAATAACTTCAAATATTGAAAATAAATTAATTTCAAGTCTCTAAAATTTCCTCCTTATAATCATTTCACCATCTGTACACTATTTCCACATTCATAATTTCATCTGGGTGTGAAATCCAAGTGGGGCCCAAATGAGTGTATACTTATAATTCACCATTACTTACAAAATAAATCATTTATTAATAAATAAATGAATAACTGTACATGTACAGTACAAAATAATTGGGTCTTACAGCTGCATATACACATCTTTTGAAGAATCCATTTAAAAATGCATTGTTTACATCTATTTGTCTAAAAGACCAACCTCTAGAAAAAGCAAGAGTAAGAATCACTCTAATTGTGGTATGCTTTACAACAGGGCTAAAAGTTTCACCAAAGTCAACTCTAGATTTCTGAAGGTAACCTTTTGCAACTAGTCTAGCCTTATATCTAGCAATAGACCCATCTAAGTTCCTCTTTAGTCTGCAAACCCATTGCAGCCAACTATTGGTCTGTCAGGAGGAGCAGGAACTAATGATGAAGTTGCATTTCTCAACAAAGCAGTGTAATCTTCATTTACTGTTGCTTTCCACTTAGTATGTTGAAGTGCCTATATTGTATTGGTTGGTTCATGAAAATCCAGATTAGCTAGGTAGACTTTAGGCTTGAAAATCCTAAATTTAAACCTGGTTCTTATAAGATGTTGATAAGTAGTAGAAATTGGAATTGGTCCTAATAAGAAGGATTGATCACTTTGCTGTGTAGTTGGATTTAAAGGGATGATAAATTGATTCTAATTAGATTCAGATACAATAGGAGACATAGAAGATGATGAGGAGTTATTTAACAAAGACTCATGAATAGGATTTGTTTGAGATGATGTTGTATTGGATACCATCATAGGTGGTGAAGACGGCAAATATTGATCAAAATCAGAACTTGTATGAGCTGAAATAATTAGTTGAACATAAGGAAATTTTGTTTCATCAAAGACAACATGTCTTGATATAAAAAGATTCTCATTAGAGTCAAGACATTTATACCCTTTATGGTTGGGATTATAGCCTAGGAATATGCAAGATGATGACCTTAAACTGAGTTTATTATTCTAAAAAGGTTTGAGATAAGGAAAACATAGACACCCAAAGGTTTTAGGATAGGAATAATCTAGCTTTACTTTGTATAAGGTGATTTTGATCCAAAGGTAGTACTAGGTAACCTGTTCATTAGATAAACCACTGATGCAAAAGCTTCAGACCAAAATTTAAATGGAAGTGATGCTTAAGAAAGAAGAGTAGGTCCTGTTTCTACTATTTATCTATGTCTTCTCTCTACTATGCCATTTTGTTGAGAGGTGTGAGGACATGAATGTCTGAAGAGTATGCCTTCAAAGTTAAGAAGAGAGGTAGCACTTCTAAACTCATCGCCCTAATTAGTTTGAAATATTTTAATAGAAGTGGAAAACTATTTCTCAACTTGTTTCTTAAAGTGAATGAAGGAAGGCAAAGCTACATTCTTTATTTTCAAAAAATATATCCAAGTGTATCCAGAGTAAACATCAACAAATGAGATGTAGTATTGATAGCCATTTCTAAACAAATAAGGGGCAAGTCCCCAATTGTCAACCTCAACTAATGCAAAAGGAGAATTATAATAAGTTGTGGACAATAAAAATGGAAGTTTGTGGCTTTTAGCCTGCTGACAGTGTGAACAAATGTATTCTTTATTGTTTTTGTGAGGAATATTACAAGAGGATAGAACTTTAGAAACACTAACAGATTGTGGATATCCTAGACCTCTATGCCATAGAACAAAAGGTTCTAATGTTGTAATAGACTCCTCTATTGAGGTTGGTGAAGCAGAGAGACTTGAAACAAGAACTTCTTTCTGGTTCTGATGTTTTGTAGTAGTAGAGTTATCAATGGACGGATTAAATTTTTACAACCCTTGATAAATGTCCCTTTTAGAAGATTTTCCTTAGTGATAGGATCCCTAACAAAGCAATAGTTAGAGTGGAATTCAAAGAAAATGGCATTATCTTTACAAAATTGAGAAACTGATAAAAGATTTTTAGTAATTTGTGGAACATGAAGAATGTTCTTGAGTTGAAAGGACTTTGAAATATTGGTAAGAACAGTAGAGTGACCAATACCTGAAATATTGAGGCCTACTCCATTTCCCATATGTAAGTTGCAAGCTCCATGATATGCAAATCCTAAATTGAGATTTTTCAGGTCATTAGTGATATGGCTTATGGCTCTAGAATTAGGATACCAAGAACAATCAACTACAAATTCAGGTGTAGCAGTTAAGGCTTCAGCAATATTAGCTTATTGAGCAGCATTAAAGTTTCTTGAACTTGAAAAAGATTCTCTTGGATCTAGGTTGAAGGAGATATCAAATATGTGGAAACATTTATGTACTGTACGGCCAACCTCTCCACAAAGCTGACATTAAGGCTTTGATCGACTCATGCCTCTTCCTCTATGCCACCTTCCTCTGCCTCTATATATTTTGCCTTCTTCATTAGAGTAACCTTTGTAACCTCTACCAGCCTCATACAATGATATTTTTCTAATGAACAGCCATATTTGCAGTAGGAACAGAATCAAAAATAAAAGAATTTTGGATGTTTCTTGATTTTATTGCAAATATCAAGGCAGAAGTGGTTTTCCATTTGGGTAGTTCTTTCTTAGTAGAGATGGTAGCTACTATGGTATCATACTCTTCGCCAATACCAGAAAGAACAATGTGTATCAACTCATCCTCCATCATCTTGCAACCACAAGATTGCAAAGTGTCCTATACTGTTTTGACTTTGATTAGATAATCTTTCATGTTCAGATTACCTTTCTTGACATTCTGAAATTGCCTTTGATATTGCATAACGTTTGCATTGGTTTGTGATGCAAAATATTCTTCAATCGATCTCTATAAGTCTCTTGTTCTCTCACACCCAACAAAGTTTTTATTTTTTTATTGTTGTCTCACATCACAGCCTCATAAAATGATTTTTTTAAGGCATTCTTTTTTTTTAACTTTGCAGCCTGGGTAATGGTGAAGCATCTTCTACAGAAAAACATATAAGTGTCAAAATATATTAGAAAATGATGATAGTGGTGGCTGTGTTTCAGGATTCATTGCAGTAGTAAGCTATTGTACTACTTTTCAAATGATAGAATAATGTTTTGATATGCATTTTGTCAAGAGTTACTCCTACTCCCTATAATGTTCTATTGACATATCCTCTTTTCCTTGGCAAATACACTTGTGATTTGTCATTCTTCTTACACTTTTTACGCTTTTTTTTTAAATCTCTTTGACCCATATTTATGCTGGATTCATCTTTATTTGGAAAATTTGTTTACTTTCGTGCATTGCAAGTTCTGTGAGTCATTATGAAAGAATGACTTGAGGGGAGTGGGAGGTAAGAATACAGAATGAGAATAATAATGAAGCGTGAAATTCCTAGTTTCTAAACATATTGTGCCAACCCATAGCATCTTAATAACTCAACTGATTTGACTTAGTGCTTTTTTATGTTGTGTGTAAATTTGTTAAATTGCTCTGTTATTCAGCCCTTTAATTTCATATATGTTAGAGTGTTTGGTATTACTTGCTATTTTGACATTTTGTACCTAACTCTTGTAGTTTGTTTCATTGGTATCATGTTGTTGCACGGTTTATGAAATTTAGTTGTTTTAGTAACAAATATGAATGTAATTGTGCATTTTTTTTTAAATTGTAACAAATGCAAAACAACCATTTGTTATTGCAGAAAAATACCCACCACATGCCTTAGAGCCCCCAGCCTAAGTGGTGCACTTGCTTCAATACTTTAGGTACTAAATCTTCTATTGAAACACCAACCATCATCCAACCATATTGACACTTTCTTCGACCATATCAAGCATGAACATTGCTCATCTCTCCATTTCTCTTCAACAAGCATTTTTGGACTTGTCATCGGAGCAGGAGTCATTCAACCTAAAGGGCAGCAACACTGGCTAGTATTGGACCTACTTCGGTGGATGAAAAAGAGGTGAGCAAGAAACTGAGTACCCATTTCATGCTTCTTCGAGACATTAAGGAGAATGAGAGATTAAGGGGTGAATTGATCGAACAACTTCATCCTTACAGTTATATGAAGAGCAAAAGAAACAACGTAAAGTAACAAAGCACAAAGCAATGAAAAGCCAAAATTGTTGCCTGTCAACTGAAATTTAAACTTGAAAAATTTTGTGAAAGCAGCCTTTGGCCATTAAATTCATTTCATTTTAGCTTATTGCCCTAATTGTAAGTTGGCATTTGCTAATGCTATTGTGACAAATTTGGTTTACATGTGCATTTTGGTGTTCATTTCACATAGTAATATAATAGATGGTTAAAAATTTTTAAATAAAGAACTATAAAAAATATTATTACAAGAATCAGATGGGAGGAATTTAAGTAGCCAAAGTCATGATTCCAAATAAGGGTGTAATTTAGTTGGGACGAATCAATATTGTTAGGCTTGAGCTTGTCCCAATTAAGCATGCCAAGTTCAAATTTGGTTCGAGACTTACGAGAAATGATTTTGCTTGATCAGATATTTTCTTGATAATTAAGATGGGCAAGGATAGACGTAAGATCCCGAGCTCAGTTAAAACCCCTTATAAAATCGTAATCCATATCCATCCTAAGATCAGAAACTAAATATTAAGTGTTGATTTTTTCAGAACCTGATTTTTTCAGTCTTTATGATCTTTCTTCTAGGTACTAGTTTGATTTTTTGTATGAATTATGACTCGAGGAAAATATATCCATGCATAAAACTGCGATTTTTTATTGTGCATATGAGGGCATAGAACCATATCGATGTTTTTAAGGCATCTACCCAGTCTACCTAGTATTTTCAAATCCATAGTGGCAAAGGAAATTTTGTACGAGCTCTTAGTTTCATCATCATCCCCTTTTTTGAAACACCCAAAACAAGACCACTTGGGCAAAGTTTGATGGTATGGACTCGTAATATTATTTCTATCATGTGATGATGGTGTTTGCATTATTTCTATTGTGTATGTGTGGACTTTTAATAACATGAAATAGTACTTGCTATTGATATGTAGCGTTAACTATTTTATTAATGATTGACTTGTCCTTTAAATAGTAGTTTAAATGGGAGGGAAGGTAAAGATGTTGATGCAAAAGATTGGGCAAAAGAAAAAGAAGAAACATTTATTCATCTCTTAATTAGAAAAGTAAGAGAAGAAAAGTTAAAATCATCTACGTTTAAAAAAGAAGTGTAGTCAGAGAAAAACAATGAGTTGACTGGTATGATTGGAGAAGATTATGGTGTTGAAAGATAGAAGGGTAAGTTCAATCCATTATGTACCACTCATCGTCATTTTTCTGAGTTAATTGGACATACTGGAGTTAAATGGGATGTGACATCCAACACTGTGAATGCAAAACAAACAATTTGGGAAGACTTTTTTAAGGTATAATTAGTTTATATTTCTTTTTTACTTATAAATTATAATATATGTTTATTAGTCTTATGCCTTTGTTATTTTGTTATGCAGAAACATATAGATTTCAAAAAATTCAAGAAACAAGGTTGTGTTGATTATGAATTGCTTGGTGAAAAATTCAACTCAACAACTGCATCAGGAAAACTTCAACAATTATTCACTAAAGATCCATTATCTCCCAACGAAGAAAGGTGCTTGGAAGAAGAATTTTTATCTGGTTTTGTGCATATTGATGTTGGTGGTAATAATTCAAAAGCTGAAAGGGAAGGAAAAGTTATAAAACATAAGATCCATTCAATTTCTAGTGAGCATCGATCTAGCAAGGTGAATAAAATGGAAAAGATGGATTTATTTTTGGAGTAGTGGGCAGCTACATTGAGTGCAAAAGAAGAGGTTGCTAAAGCAAAAGCCGAGAGATATAGGTCATCTACTGTTAGTGGAAGTACCACTTTTGATTTTAATTTTGATCCTTATTCTATAAGCATATGTATGAGTCTTTCAGAAGAAAAAGGAAGACGTTTCTTCGTGTTCTTATAATAAAATAGTAGAGAAATTCACATTAGCAGAATGGAGGCAAACTTTTGTTAAATGTCTGATGCGAGGCAAAAGGTTTGGGTGGATAGGCTTATTTAATCTTAGGTATTTTTTTTTTTACTTAACAATATTTGACTTCTTTTTTTATGTGATGTAATAATATCCTAACATTATAGTGTGGGGTGCATGGAATTATTTATTATTATTAATGATTGATAAATTCTCTTTCAACTTTGTTATATTAATTGAAATTATTATATTAAATAAAAAATTATATTTTTCATTGGTGTAGGTAATTATGATGAGTGTTAGCTCTAGTTCAGAAGGCTCATCTGATTTAGATGATGAGACGGGGCAATTTATACTTATAAAATATGTCTATGAGTATTACAAGACCTACTTGCCTTAGATGCCATGTAAGACATCTATATTGAGTGGAAAGGCATATGTTATGGAAATTTTAGATGGAAATCTAACGGTATATTATGAACTGTTTCGCATTAGAAAACATGTTTTCTTAAATTTTAGTGATAGGTTAAAAGCATAACATCTTTTACATGATGAAAAAATGGTTTTCGTGGAAGAAGCAGTTGCAATGTTTTTATATATAAATGGTTAAAATGACAAACAAAGAGTTATAAGTGATCAATTTTAACATTCAACTGAAACTATTTCCACATGGTTTGAAAAAGTTTTGATTGCTCTAAGAGATCGAGGTGAAGTTCAACAAAAAATTGCTAGAAATCCTACATGGTATCCTTATGTCAAGGTATGTTATAAATAATACTTTTTTTATAAATATTTTTTCTTTTTTCTTTTAATGGAGAATCACATAATATATATTTGTTATTAATTAAGGATTGTATTTGTGAGAACCGCAATTTTTCCTAACTAAATGTATACTCCTCATGTAATCTGGTAGATATAAAAAGATAATGTACTTTTGGAAATTCAAGTATAAGATTATGGTTCATATCCATGGAAGTCAAGTATCCGGGAGTAACGTGAAACATACGTTAATACAATATATGCAGTGCACAGTGAATGAGAACGAAAGGCGTTGTAATTCTACACTTAAAAAGGACTACGTACGCATATAAGCCAAATTTAAAAGAAAGCAACCTACATGCATGCGTGTGTAAGCGTGCATGCATGCAACGAAACGTACGTATGGATACAAATAAATGCATATGCAAATAATAAGGGCTAAGTGACGTAAATAAATAGAAGATAAGAAAATGAGTTAAATGCATATAAATAGATATCTATAAATATAGACATATGTGCATTTAATTTCATATTTATATTTACACTTACATTTACATGCATGAGGATAAATACACATACATATGAATAAATAGAAATGTAAATATGAAAGTACCTAAATATATATATGTATATATATATTCATTTGTATAAATATACTTATATAGAAGTTACTTAGTTATATATATATATATATATATATATATATATACACACACACATACACATGCATAACTTGTATACAAGTATCTTAAATTAAAAGAGAAAAATATAAAAAAAAAGGAAAATATACATTTATATAATGATAAAAAAAAGGATATGACCGGATTTGGTGGGAAAAATCCCACCCAAATTCCAAAGTGCTCTGCCGAACAGTAGCAGCCCTATACCTATAGTTATAATAAAATAAGATAAAGAAAGAAAACTTAAGCACTTAGCTCTCTTTTGTTTTTCTTTCTCCCGTTTCCTCTATTTATTCTCTAAAACTTCCTTGCCTTTCCATCATGTTCCCTCTTCATCTTCATCGTATCGTCATTTGTTGGGCAAAGCTGAATAGGGCTACGGAGGAGTTGCTGGAGGGTACAAAGCCTTCGAACCTAAGGATAGCAATGTAGCAAAAAGAGATGGCTCAAGATACCTGTCGGGACCAAAAATGATTTGAGGGAAAAAGGGGAAACAATAGTGGTATTCGACGAAGAGAATGAGGCTGTGTGTGTGTAGCTAAGGCTGAAGACAACACAAGACGTTGGTGTGAGTATTTTGGTTGCTAGAAGTAGACCTTGTATAGAGCATTACAGGTTGGAGAGGCAAACTTAGCAACAGTAAAAGTAAGGGGAAACTCGTGGACTGGAAGTAGCCAAGACATAAGTGGCTAAGAGTCATTTTCAGGCGGTGTTACGAGGCCATCCAAGGGCTGAACTTGGGCAGTTGACCAACTGTGCTGGGTGGTGTCACGAGCTGAAAACGAAAGGGGTAGGCTATGATTTTTGAAAGCTAGGTTAGAGCTTTGAGAGGGCTGAACAGAGAAGGAGCAAATGTTAGGAAAAAAAGAAGCCAGTGTTGGGTAAATTCGGGTGTTGAATCAGAACACTGAAAGGGGACATTGTGGTGGCTGAGTTGGGTGTTTCCAGCCCCAAACAAGGGACGCTCAAGGGTCAAAACAGGCGACATTTTGGTGGTGGTTGCAGAAGCGTACAAGGGCTGTCGTGGAGTGATAAAGCTACTGTAGGTGGTGAAAAGGACAACGTACGCATATAAGCTAAATTTAAAAGAATGCAACCTGCATGCATGCGTGTGTAAATGTACATGCATGCAACGAATACATATAAATGCATATGCAAATAATAAGGGTTAAGTGACGTGAAATAAATAATAAAATAAGAAAATGAGTTAAATGCATATAAATAGATATGTATAAATATAGACATATGTGCATTTAATTTCATATTTATATTTACAATTACATTTACATACATGAGGACAAATACAAATACATATGAATAAATAAAAATATAAATATGAAAGTACCTAAAAATATATAAATATATATATATTTATTTGTATAAATATACTTATATAGAAGTTACTTAGTGGAATATATATATATATATATATATATATTCACATGCATAAATATACTTATATAGAAGTAGCTTAGGGGAATATATATATACATGCATAACTTGTATACAAGTATCTTAAATTAAAATAGAGAAAATTATAAAAAAAGGAAAATATACATTTATATAATGATAAAAAAAAAAGATATGACCGGATTTGGTGGGAAAAATCCCACCCAAAACCCAAAGTGCTCTGTTAATTTCAATAGCAGCCCTATACCTATAGTTATAATAAAATAAGATAAAAAAAAAAAAAGAAAGAACACTTAAGCACTCAGCTCTTTTGTTTTTCTTTCTCCCGTTTCCTCTGTTTATTCTCTAAAACTTCCTTGCCTTTCCATCGTGTTCCCTCTTCATCTTCATCGTGTCGCCATTTGTTGGGCAAAGCTGAATAGGGCTACGGAGGAGTTGCTAGAGGGTACAAAGCCTTCGAAACTAAGGATAGAAATGCAGCAAATGGCTCAAGATACCTGTCGGGACCTAAAATGATTTGAGGGAAAATGGGGAAACAATAGTGGTATTCGACGAAGAGAATAAGGCTCTGTGTGTGTGGCTAAGGCTGAAGACAACACAAGATGTTGGTGTGAGTATTTTGGCTGCTGGAAGTAGACCTTATATAGAGCGTTACGGGTTGGAGTGGCAAACTTAGCAATAGTAGAAGTAGGGGGAAACTCGTGGACTGGAAGCAGCCAAGACATAAGTGGCTAAGAGGCATTTTCAGGTGGTGTTACAAGGCCATCCAAGTGCTGAACTTGGGCAGTTGACGGGCTGTGCTGGGTGGTGTCAGGAGCTGAAAATGAAAGGGGTAGGCTGTGATTTTTGAAAGCTAGGTTAGAGCTTTGAGAGGGCTGAACAAAGAAGGAGCAAATGTTGGGGAAAAAAAGAAGGCATTGTTGGCTAAATTCGGCAGTTGAATCAGAACACTGAAAGGGGACTTTGTGGTGGCTGAGTTGGGTGTTTCCAGCCCCAAACAAGGGACGCTCAAAGGTCAGAATAGGCGACATTTTGGTGGTGGTTGCAGCAAGCGTACAAGGGCTGTCGTGCAGTGCTAAAGCTGCTGTAGGTGGTGTCTATACAAGGCTGAAAAATCTAGCAAGGAGAGAAAAAGAAAAGAAAAAGAAAAGGAAAAGAAAAGGAAAGGAAAAGAAATAAAGGAAGAAAATATATGTATAAAAATATATTTGTATATATGGAGATGAGAGAATTAGATTTAAGAATTTATATTATATTAGTGTTAAATAAATAAATAAATATATATATATATATATATATATATATATATATATATATATATATATATACACACACACACAGAGTACTTGAAAAGAAGGTAAGAAACAAAGAAAAGGAAAGAAATAAAAAGAAAGGAAAAAGAATTAGAAAGAAAGGAAATATATATATATATATGTGGATATATAATGCATATATATATATATATATATATATATATATATATATACAGAGAGAGAGAGAGAGGCAGGAAGATGAGATCATTCGATTTGAGAATTTGAATTACATTAGGGTTAAGTGTGTATATACATATATATATATGAATATCTATATATATATATATATATATATTTATATATTTATATATATATATATATGTGTGTATTGAGTTGGAATTTAAATTTTTCAAGTATATAGGAATGGGCTAGGCATGATTAAGTTGGATTTTTATTGTGAAGGTGTAGTGCGACGAGAAGACGACGAGTATGGTCTAGATGATCTCGGCGCACAATCACGCTAAGCTCGAACTAGGTAAGAAGTTTATATAACGTACAAGTAGGATTATCCTGTATAGGTTAAAGTTAACGATAAAATGATTTGAGTATCTAGAGATTGGATTTAATTAAATGAAATGCAGGTACAACGTTAAGCTTGACAAAGTACAATAGTGGTGTGATATTAACAGGAAATGAATCGATATGGTATTGACTTATAGACATCATGAGATGGAATAATAAGCATTCATGTAATTCATGAGCATTATATTATACTGTTTTCATTTCATTTCTTGAATTTTATTGTCATTAAGCATACCTTATTACTATACATGAAACTCAAAACGATTTATTCTTATCATGTTTACAAGAATACTTTGGATGCTTAAATGGTTTTGAAACGAATGGATTTATAGTGCATGCATAAGTACATATATATGTAAATGAATTTAAAGAAATGTATTATGTACTCGGCACTATTTTCATGGGAACAGTTAAATGTTTTATGAGACTATAGGCACCCTAAGGAAGTTAAATTTAATAAAGCATAGTGGAAGCCGCCTAATTGGAGATTACTCATTAGGCATAGATGCTTGTACGACAATAGTTGTTGACAGGGCTCAGTCTCACCTGATCAGTAGGGTTGAGAGACATGAGGTCTATGGCCATAGATAACACCCTAGTTGGTTTCCAGGGGACGATGATATGATTCTTCACTGCTAGCTACAGTGGTCTAAGTCTTTATTGATAGTGCATTAGGGATCTAGCCTAGTCTCAAATGATATGAAATTAAGTTTAGAGTATGGTTTTAAAACGGAAATGAACTCTATACTCGATATAGCTTTATGGCATATGAAATGTTTTTTGATATTGCACATGACATAAAATATGCTTCAAAAGTACATCTGACATGAAATAAAAAGTTTGCTTATTTTCAAGCATAACTTAAAGGTAAAAACTGAGATGTATTGATATATTGCATGTCTTGAACATGTTTAAAAGAATATGTATCATATGTTTAAAACTGCACTCACTTCACATATAGTTACATGTTAAAAGTCATAATATGATCTCATGGCTTAGACATCTCATGACATGTTGAGGTATTGTTGCATTGAGCTTGAGAACATAACAGGCATATACTACATGATGAATAAGAGAGTGATTTAATAGTGAATTCTCATCATAGGACATTATGCAATTGCATTAGAACAGTATAATTCTAACTCTGCATTTATATAAATGACTTACTGAACCTCGCTCATTAAACGCTATTTAAATTTTTCAGATTGAGCATGGAGTTGGGGGAGTATTTCGGAGCTATTCGACTAGTCCCAAGCCTGAAATATAGTCCCAACTCTCCAAGGAGATTATTTTGAGCACTTTGGGTATATATACTCTTCTTTTGTATTTAATATCCATTTCAAGTTGTTTTTGATTCAATACTTAAGTGGGATGTAATCTAAAATAGGAAATAGCATCTAGACTATACTAAATATGAATTATAGAATTGTGGATCCTTGCATGAGTACAGATATATGATTGAATGGCATGAATAAGTGACCAAGTAAGAAGATGTGAACCATATGGATATAAAGTTGTAATTTGGAAATAGACTTAATTTATGAAGAAAGTTTAGACTCATTAAAAGAAAGAATTATGGTAAACTTAATAATAGTAGTGTCAGAATATAAATCAACTGCCATTGTGGGAATCATGAGCTGTATATAAATTGTGAATCTTGTGTAGGAAATAAACCTGGGTAAAATGATAAAAATAGGTGAGGGAGTTAACGTCCTAAAATAAAATTCATTGTATTGCACTTAGACAAAATAAGTATAGGAAAATGAAAAATTAGCGCTAATTTCTACGCATTCGTATAAGCGAGAGGTATTGTTGCGACCTTCGGGTCGTGATAGATTTATTAGTATCAGAGCGGAGATTGTCTAGTGCATGTCAATGTAGATGAGTTAAAATGGTTTACATCCCATAGTACTGTCATTGCCTGATTGTATAGTGCTCAATAAGTGCAAAAAACTGTTCTAAATGCATTTTTGTACCATTGAATACAGAAAAAGATATAAGGAGAGGAAGAGGACGTGGACGAACCCCACGTGCAAGGCAAGCTCAATCACCTCCACCGTCACCTCCTCCAAGTCCGCCTCCAAGTTCGAACACTCGATTCGTACGCTTGGAGCAAACAGTGTCTGGGCTAGTTGCCTTGATAGAGCGACAACATGCTAGGAGTCAAGATCAACAATAGACTCCACTATTACAAGAACCGGTACAGCCCACTCCACCATCCCTACCACTTAATCAGCAGCCACCAACCCCACAATCACAGGCTGTACCACCACCGCCTCCACCTACACAAACAGTAGCACCCCCATTACCGGCTACTAATGTGAGGCAAAATGTGGAACAGTTTAAGCAATTCCAAAAGATGAACCCTCCAGTATTAAAGGGGCTATGGATACTGAAGCAGCTGAGACATGGCTTATGAAGATAGAAAAGGCCTTTGAGATTATGGGATGCAGCTTAGAGGATAAGGTGAATTTGGCTGCTTAAATGTTTGAAGGTCAGGCCGAACATTGGTGGAGATCGGCCAAGATTGTATTACAGAGTAAGAACCCTACTGTTACATGGCAGGCATTCCTCGGAGCCTTTAATGATCAGTATTTCCCTGAGAGTGCCCGTGAGAAGAAACAAGAAGAGTTTCTTAATTTGATTTAGGGCTCCATGATAGTAGATCAGTATGTGGCACGATTCACCACTTTGTCTTGCTATGAGCCATATATTGTAAATGATGAGGTGAGAAAGGCCAAGAAGTTCATTAATGGGTTGAGGCTAGCAATCCGAGGAAGACTGTCAGCCCTTCGTATCGTGTCCTATGCCGATGCTATTTAAAGGGCTCAATTTGTAGAACAGGACTTAGAAAAGACCCAGAGCAAGTATGATAGCAAGAATAAAGGAAAGGGTAAGAGGACTGATACTAGGAAGCCCAAGCAGAATAGGGCCCAGCATAAGAGGCCGAAGTATGGAGCACCTCACACTCAGGCTTCTAAGCATAAGACAGCTCAAGTTTGCCCAAGATGTAACAGAGATCATGGCACCAGGCCATGTTATTTGGACACAGGAGCCTACTTCAAGTGTGGTAAGATTGGGCATCGATTTAAAGATTGTTCCAAACTCAAGACTCCTGAGAGGCGACCTGAGACAAGGAGCACAGAAAAGCAAAAGCCCACGGATAAGGGCAAGAAACTGGTGGCACAGGGTCGAGTGTTTGCTTTGGACCAAGAGACTGCTGATGCCTCCGGATCTGTCATCAAGGGTAAGCTCTTAATTAATGATTCAGAAGCTTTTGTACTTATTGATTTCGGCTCCACGCATTCATTCATATCACCTACATATGCTAGGAAGCTAGAGTTAGAGCTTGAACCCTTAGTCCAATTGTTGCATGTTAGTACACCATTGAAAGAATCTCAAATGACAGACTTAATATGTAAAGGATGTAAAGTGAAAGTGGGAGATAAACATCTAGTAGCAGATTTAATATTATTAAACATGTACGATTTTGATGTAATACTAGGCATGGATCGGTTAGCTAACCATCATGCTAGTTTAGACTGCTATAGGAAAGAAGTGATCTTCTCCCTACCTGAAAAGTTTGTACTAAACTTTGATAAGATGAAATGAAAAGCCTTTTTAAAATTGTACTGACACGAGATGAATTTTGTTTGTGAAGGCTATCTCACTTTTGTCGAGGATGCCAATAAGAGCCATCCGAAACTCTCTGACATTCCTGTTGTTAAAGACTTCCTTGATGTATTTCCAGATGAGCTACCGGGGCTACCTCCAGAAAGAGAGATGGAGTTCGCTATAAAGCTACTCCCAGACACTCAACCAATATCGAAGCCTCCGTATCGAATGGCCTTGGTTGAGTTAGAAGAATTGAAGAAGTTGTTGCAAGAGTTACTGGATAAGGGGTTTATAAGACCAAGTGTGTCATCTTGGGGGGCTCCATATTGTTTGTTAAGAAGAAGGATGGCAGTTTAAGACTGTGTATAGATTATAGGCAGTTGAATCAAGTGATGATTAAGAACAAGTATCCACTGCTAAGGATCAATGATTTATTGGACCAGTTAAAGAGTGCTCAGATATTTTCCAAGATTGATATGAGATCTGGGTACCATCAGCTAAGGATTAGAGGTGAAGATGTACCAAAAATAGCCTTTAGGACAAGATATGGCCACTACGAGTTTTTGGTCATGCCATTCGGATTGACTAATGCCCCTGCAACCTTCATGGGCTTGATGAATGAAGTGTTTAAGCCCTACTTGGACAAATTTGTCATCGTATTCATCGACGATATTTTGGTGTATTCCCGATCTCGGGAAGAGCATGAGCACCATCTTCACATTGTTCTTCAGACCCTCATTGAGAAAGAACTTTATGCAAAGCTCAACAAATGCAAATTTTGGTTGGAACAGATCAGTTTTCTGGGGCATGTGGTATCGAAGGATGGTGTGGTAGTAAATCCAGTGAAGATAGAGGCTGTGATTAATTGGGACAGGCTTAAGACAGTGATCGAGATTCACAGTTTTCTGGGGCTTGCAAGATATTACCGGAGATTTGTTGAAGGGTTTTCTAAGCTAGCAGGACCTTTGACTCATCTCACATGCAAGGAGGTCAAGTTTGAATGGAATGATGCGTGTGAGCATAGTTTCTTAGAGTTGAAACATCGACTAACTACAGCACCAGTCCTCACCATTCCTAGTGGTTTCGGGGGATTTGCTGTATACAGTGATGCCTCACATCAAGGTTTGGGGTGTGTATTGATGCAAAATGAAAAAGTAGTGGCTTATGGTTCTAGACAACTAAAGAACCATGAGAGGAATTACCCCACCCATGACCTAGAGCTAGCGGTAGTGGTGTTTGCACTAAAGATATGGTGTCATTATTTATATGGAGAAAAGTTTCAGATTTACACAAATCACAAGAGTCTGAAGTATCTCTTCTCACAAAAAGAATTGAACATGAGATAGAAACTGTGGATGGAGTTACTTAAGAACTATGATTGTGAAATTCTCTACCATCCAGGCAAGGCTAATAAGGTGGCTGATGCACTGAGTAGAAAGAGTATGGGCATGGTCAGCTACATGATGGTTAGAGAGTGGGAGTTGATAGAGCAGTTTTCAGAGTTGAATCTGAATCTAAAGCCTACAAGTGAATATTTGATGGCTAGTTTGAGGATAGAGCCTAGTATCATAGAACAAATTAGACAGGCTCAGACTGAGGACCCGAAATTGATTAAGGCTATTGATTGGATACAGAAGGGTCAGGAATCAGAGTATGAGATTAGCAGCGATGGGTTATTGAGGTTCAATGGCAGGATATGTGTTCCGAACAATGAAGCCTTAAAGAGACAAATCATGGAAGAGGCACATAGTTTTAAGTACACGATGCATCCGGGTAATACAAAGATGTATAAGAACTTACGCAAAGTGTACTGGTTGTCAAGTATGAAGAGAGACATAGCAATTTTTGTGTCTAAATGCTTAGTGTGCCAACAAGTTAAAGTGGAGCACCAGAAACCGGCAGGGTTGCTCACTCCTTTGTCTGTGCCAACTTAGAAATGGGAGCACGTGAGCATGGACTTTATCATGGGACTTCCTGGGACCCGAAGAAACCATGATGCCATTTGTGTGATTGTCGACAAATTAACTAAGTCGGCACACTTTTTGGCTATGAAAGTCACAGATTCACTCAGTGCCCTTGCAGATTTGTATGTCAAGGAGATCGTGAGATTACATGGGGTCCCAGTGAGCATAGTATCAAATAGAGATTCTAGATTTACTCTCGTTTTTTGGAACACTTCCAAGATGCTCTGGGAACTAAATTGAGTTTCAGCACTGCTTTCCATCCTCAAACCGATGGACAATCTGAGACAACAATTCAAACCATTGAGGATATGTTGAGAGCGTGTGTCATGGATTTTCAGGGTTCATTGGATGATCATTTGGCACTAGCTAAATTTGCATATAACAATAGCTTCCACTCCAGCATTGGGATGGCGCCGTATGAGGTGTTGTATGGACGTAGATGTAGATCCCCTATAGGCTGGGAAGAAGTGGGTGAAATGAAGATATTTGCTCCCGAACTTGTAGAAAAGGCTTCAGAAAATGTTAGGTTGATAAGTGATCAGTTGCGAATGGCACGGAGCAGACAAAAGAGTTATGCCAATAATCGCAACAGACACTTGGAGTTTCAGGTTGGAGATAAGGTGTTTTTAAAGATCTCTCCATCTAAAGGTATAATGAGGTTTGGTAAAAGAGGGAAGCTGAGTCCTCAGTATATTTGTCCATTTGAAATACTAGAAAGAGTGGGTGATGTGGCATATCGACTGGCGCTACCACCAAAGCTGTCGAGTGTGCACAACGTCTTCCACGTATCTATGCTTAGAAAATATCATTCGGATCCCTCCCATGTGATTGACTATGAACCTTTGGAGATTAGGGAGGACTTAAGTTATGTTGAGAGATCACTTCAAATTTTGGATCGAAAGGATAAAATGCTGCAATCCAAGACAATTCTCTTGGAAAAGGTGCTGTGGCAACACCACTCCTCAGAAGAAGCTACGTGGGAGTTAGAAAGTCTAATGAAAGAGAAGTACCCCCATTTATTCTAGGATAACTTGTAGCAATTTGGAGGACCAAATTTTTTAAGGTGGGGAGGATGTGAAAACCGCAATTTTTCCTAACTAAATGTATACTCCTCATGTAATTTAGTAAATATAAAAAGATAATGTACTTTTGGAAATTCAAGTATAAGATTATGGTTCATATCCATGGAAGTCAAGTATCCAGGAGTAACGTGAAACATACGTTAATACAATATATGTAGTGCACAATGAATGAGAACGAAAGGCGTTGTAATTCTACACTTAAAAAGGACTACGTACGCATATAAGCCAAATTTAAAAGAAGGCAACCTACATGCATGTGTGTGTAAATGTGCATGCATGCAACGAAACATACGTACAAATACATATAAAAGCATATGCAAATAATAAGGGCTAAGTGATGTGAAATAAATAATAAGATAAGAAAATGAGTTAAATGCATATAAATAGATATGTATAAATATAGACATATGTGCATTTAATTTCATATTTATATTTACACTTACATTTACATACATGAGGATAAATACACATACATATGAATAAATAGAAATGTAAATATGAAAGTACCTAAATATATATATATATATATATTCACATACATAAATATATTTATATAGAAGTAGCTTAGTGGAATATATATATATACATGCATAACTTGTATACAAGTATATTAAATTAAAATAGAGAAAATTATAAAAAAAAAGGAAAATATACATTTATATAATGATAAAAAAAAGGATATGATCGGATTTGGTGGGAAAAATCCCACCCAAAATCCAAAGTACTCAATTTCAATAGCAGCCCTATACCTATAGTTATAATAAAATAAGATAAAAAAAAAAGACTTAAGCACTCAGCTCTCTTTTATTTTTCTTTCTCCTGTTTCCTCTGCACTATACAACAAATTTGGCATTTTATGACGCATGAAATAATGTCATGAAATATTAATTTTTCGTCACTAATAGCTTTTAGTGATGTAAATTTAATCGTCTCGACAAACGTCACCTTTGCACCATCGCTAAAGGTCAAACGTGACAAACCTATAATTTCGTCACCGATGCATGACTCTAACGTGACGCTAACATAAAGCATCACCTAATGGTTACTCTTTTGTGACGTTTTATTACGTCATAAATTAGTACAAAATTCGTCATTAAATATTAATATCGTCACAAAAGAGGTGATAAAATTTTATATATTAGTGACGAAATATCATATCGTCGCACTATAGGTGACATACAATTACGTCACCTATAGAAGTACGATAACGTCATAAAAAACTCTTAAACGTCACTAAAAATAGTTGAAATTTTAGGTTTTGTATGACGAAAATATGAATTTGTCACACTATAAGTGACATAAATTTTCGTCACTTATGGTAATAGGATAACGTCATAAAATCTCTTTAACGTCACTAAAAATAATTAAAATTTTATGATTTTTGTGACAAAAAATCAATTCGTCACATTATAGGTGACATTAATTTTTGTCACTTATAATATTATGGTAATGTCATAAAAAATGCCAAAAAGATATATATAAATTTTATTTTAGGCGACGTAATATAAAATCGTCACACTATTAGTGACATAAATTATCGTCACCTATGATATTATAATAATGTCTCCAATTCCACTAAATATAGTTAAAACTTTAATTTTAGGTGATGAAACATAAAATCGTCACATGATGAATAACAAAAATTAACGTCACCAATACTAGTCAAATATCTTCATAATAAAATCTCAAATATCACGATATTTTGATTTTATAATAGTGATTGAAATATTTAATGTCACAATATTACACGTCACATTTCTTTAATTATAAATCATATTTATATTTTTCTCAAATAATTAAATAAAAATAGTAGTATTCATACAAATCTCGCTTAAATAATATAGAAAATAAACAACTGTTTAAACATTTGTATTGGTTCTCAAATGTAATTAGTACATTCAATAAAGTCAATATAAATCACATAGAAATAATATTGTTTAAAATAAAGTAAAACTAATACAATCCAAATTGTCTAATGTTCAGAAATTTAAATAACCATGAAAACCACCTAATAAGTTTGAAAGTTTGGAACGAAATATGCCAAATCTAGGAAATAACAGAACAAACTTGAATTGTAGCTCTCAATCCAATTCCTGTGTCGAGGGTGATTGCATTGATTGTGAATTTGTGTCACTTGAAACTACGATAAACAATTATTAACAAACTATCAATACAAGATATTACATAATTTGATAAGAAAAATAATAAATTATTATTAAAAGAGAATAATAACAATAATCTACGACTTCTCACAAGACTTTGTCAAAAGGATAACAATTAAAAGCGCTACACATATTTCCATCATGAATTTTGTAAATACAAAAGCTAATGTAACATAACAAGCAAGCTCATGTTCCAAGGAGTAATACAACAAGCAATTTATAGTAGTAATTGTAATACAACAATTGTAAATCTAGCAACCAATATTATGCAATAAGCAAGCTCAAATTCCAAAGTATAGTACAACAAGTAATTTATTGCATCGATTTTAATACAGCAATTGTAAATACTACAAACAATTAAATATAACAAACAACCTCAAGTTCCCAGGTGTAATACTCCAAGCAATTTGTAACAATAACTGTAATACAACAATTGTAAATACAACAACCAATGTAATGCGGCAAGCAAGCTCGAGTTCGTAGGTATATTACAGCAAGCAATTTGTATTAGTAATTGTAATACAATAATGTAAATATAACAAACAATGTAGCGTAATAAGCTCAAGTTCCAATGCAATAGTTTAATTGCCTATAACAAACTAAAAGAAAATATAACAAACAGTTTATATGCCAAATAGTTTGTAGCAGACTTGCTTTTCTTACTTTCAAGATCATGTGTTTATCATATTGTTGAAGTTAATATGAAATTTAAACAAAGCACATTCTTTTACTATGTAATAATGCCAAATGGTCAAATCATTTGTCTTAAATCTAAATCCCTAGATTTATACAATGGCATTTAGTGTGCTTCATGATAAAAAATTGTGAGAAGGAAAAGAAATACCTGAAGATTGGGGGATAGGGACTTGAATTCCAGCAGCTATCAAAGCATTTTTCATTGCTTCAATTTGACTTTCGAAATGTCCAAATTTTGATTTATAGTCTTCAAGTTCATCTTGTATTTTTTTGAGAGTTTCTTTCAACTCTGAAGCATTTTCCTTTGAGCTGTTCTTAGTTGGCTTAGGTCCGTAACCAAGTCCCTTGATGTATCCAGATCGAGTACCAAGGACCTCATCCATTATAGCATCAATGGTCTTAGGTTCTATTCCTTCCTCAGTAGGAGTTGATTCTAACTCCACCATTTTCTCCTAACAATTAAGAAAAATAATATTAACTAAAAGAATCATACTAAAACAAAAATAAAATTACAATTCTTAATTGCAAAATTCTTACATAAGCTGCTTGAGCCTCTGGTGTTGACGATCCTTTTTCCTCAAAATAATGAGTCGCTTTAAAAAATTTCATCCTATTAGGTTCTTGGTCATCATTGCGCTACATAAATACCATAAATTTTTTTAAAAATAAAGGTAATAAAATAAAAAAAATCTAGAATGTTTAAGAACTTTTAGAATATAAAAATTTACCATGGAGTAACAACTAGCTACAAAAGCCCTCGATCCTTGGTTATGAGTCAACTTGACTTTGCTTCGACTTTTAGCATTTGTCTCACACCTCCTCTTCATTTACATAAGAATGCAAAATAAAATATAAAAAATAGTCATGGCATATAAATATTATGTGATAAATAGGAAAAATAAATCCTACAAGTACAACACTTATGCGAATAAGAAACAAACCTTGTATGCAGGATCACTAAACAAATCACAAAGTTTTTCCCAATTTTCTTGAGACAAGTTATACTTTGGAGGATTATTTTGGCGTGCCACTTCAGTGTTTGGAAACTTTTTATAATGCAAGTGTAGCTTATCAATTTCTTGCCAATTTGGACAAAATTGACAAGACAGATTTTTTAACAGCTTCATCATCCAATTTCATCTCAAACTTTGTCTAAAAGAAAAAAGAATCAAATTAATTGCTACATTTAAAACAAATAGAAAAATAATCAACATTGAATATATGTAATAAATTTTTTACACTTACATTAAGTCTCTCAAAGGCATGCAACTTGTCTGTATTCTTCATATCTTTCCATTTTGTTGGATCGGCATGAATTGTCGAGTAATGATTCCAATTTCAGAAGATAATTTAGTTGATTGAACTTCACAAACAGGTCTACCTTTATTTGGTGGTATATCTATTACTATCTTATTTTTTACTTTGATGAATTTTTCTAATCCAATCCCTCGAGTTGGGCCTCGTACCCTTGTAGAGGGGATAGAATCTACAACTATAAAAAAACTATTAATGGTATGCAAAACAATTGTAGATTTAAAAACATAAATAAAGAGCTGGGAAATTGCAGGAAAGAGAGAAAAATAAATAATGGATGAAATAAATAGTGAGAAAGAGAAAAGAAGAAGCAAAACCTCCATTAAATCCATGGTTGCAACACACAAATCCAACAATGTTAATCCTTTAAAAGCAAAAAATTTGATATTCAGCAACCCAAGCAGGCCAATACACATACGTTGCTGCTAGGTGTTATTTCCATTTACAGTCCTCTTACTTTCACTTATTTCCATTTACATGTGTCTAATGATGCATATTGAACATTGGAGATTAAAAAAAGCGCATTCTCAACAAGATGCATTTGGATGACTGCAGAATTTATTGAAACCAGGACTGTACACCGTACAATTTATTGATAAAATCCCTCACGAAGAGAATTAAGCAAGCAGACTATCGAAAATTTGGCTGAACCTATTAGATAAATAAGCAGAAATTGCACCATGCTTTTTGTGACATTTAAGAAGCTCAATAGAACAGCATTCAAATATAGAAGAATCCTTCCTAGCATTGGTTTGTAAATGGAACAGAAAGAACAAGGAAATAGAATCCTTCTCACTTAAAACCACAATGGACTCAAATGGTAATACTATGCTAGGTGCAGGTTTCAACAAATATTGACAACACAATGAAACAACAAAAACAAGATTATAACAAATAACAGGTGATATTAACAATATTTTGAATTGGATTCACATGCAAAAGATATCTTTATGTTTTAACATCTGATTTAAGGCCTCCTGTGAATCAAATAGTGTTAAAAATGCATGCTATCTCAATGACACTAAAGTAGCTATACTAGATATTGTATAAGCACTTTGCACATAGGAGCCCTCCACGATATTTGTTAAAAAAAGAATACATCATTGTCATCAGCTTTAAACTACTAGAATTGCTACTTCTAAAAAAGCCTCCATAACTCCATCCATAAGGAAAAATTATGCATGTATTGGAAAAATCAGACAAAATATTTTATTTCACACTGGTAGCCAAGGAATCTCGGTTCCTCAATCAGCCCAAAATATTTTATTCAAAAATTCTCAGCCAATTCTAGTTTAATCCCAACCGCAGTTCATGCACGATAAGTACGACCAAAATCAGTCTAGAAATTCATCCAAGTAAACACCAAGAAACTTCATTACCCAAAAACAATTACTAGCATTCAAACCATTTAACCAAAAAAAATTCAAACAAAAATCAGAACCCAAGAATCCTGAAACACACAACTGAATGGAAGTGCGATGACGTTGCAAACTCTAAAGACAACTCAAGTAAAAACTAAACAATAATAAAAATGAAAAGCCAAAATCACAAAGGGTAAAAATGAAGACACAACAAAAAATACTAAAAAGCACCTAGTACAGCCTGCAGTGAAAAGGAAACAACAGCAAGAGAGTTCCATCTGTATTATTGGAAAAATTTGTGATCACTGAGAATCAAGTACTTGAAAGACAGCAAGAGAGTTCCATCTGTATTCAGCCCCAGGGCTTGTATCGCAAAAAACTCAAGAACAGCAAGAATTCTCCACCATAAATGGAGTTTAACACTAGTTGAGGAACTCATCATTTGTCAAACTGATCCCACATTTCTCCTGTTAATCTAGACAGAGAATCCGAGAAAGAGCGAGAAAAGAGGGAGAGAAGTAAAGAGAGAGAAATGACTAAGAGAAGTAACTGAGATTTATCATTTATGTTAACGAAGCTGCGGAGGCCATGTGATGAAAGTTGGGTAAAAAGTAATTAACAAATCATACTCAGAAAGCTAAGGAAGAAACACACATCTCAACAACACAAACTTTTCATCACCAAAATGTTGTGTCATGCAGTACAGCTCTCTGCATATACATAATTTAAGGTTTGCTACAAATGATTAAATGCTGTCACTGTTGGTTTTATTTTTTTTATTCACATTAAATTTAAAAAAGAAAAAAATCACCTACAAGCTACAGATCAGAATAGAATAGCATCTTTGCTACAAGACATCTATGTGGAGTTGAATGTTTCGGTGCTGTGTCTTAGATTGACTTCAACCTGATAAATCTGTTTCTTTAATGTTTTTTTCCAAAAGGTTACTGTAAATATGTTACTGGAAACAAATTTGATTGTTGTGATGGATTTAATAGAATCAGTAGTGGATGCATGTATTAATCTGTCTTACTTTTAAGCTTTCTGCGATTCACATTATGCCAACAATATTGTCATAAAAAAAAATATATAGAAAACTATGGGTAAAGCCTCACGGCTCAAGTGGTAAAGCACAAGACGATGCATATTTTTGTATTATATGAGGAATGTAATGCCTTAACTTTAATGATCAACAACTTGAATCAAAAAGAACTCTAATCCTATGTTCAATGTCGTTTGGAATTTAACAGAAGAATATTTATCTTTTCAATTACATGACTACCAATTGGATAATCAGCCCATGCCATGCACTTAAAATAGACAAAAAGAAGAGTTCATGGATTATTTTTCAGGTTTCAAACAGCAAGCAATTTACAGCAGTATTTATACCAGTTTGTAGCGAACTTGTTTTTCTCACATTCAAGATCATACCAAACAATTTATATTGTTACTAGGAATGCAAATCTTATATTCTAAATATACTACATACCAGCATTTTGAATGGGTGAATCTTGAGTAGCTTGTTGGTGATTGCATCAAGTCATTAGCAGAACGAACTTGCTCTAATGATTCCACTGGATCATTTTGTTGCACTACAGGTGAAGGTTGCACAGTTGATTGGACTAATTCTTCTGAAATGTTTCTTTTTTTCCCTCTTTTTCCTAGTGCCATCCTGCAGTATAGACAAAGAAATTGTATATGATTATATATTCTTTAGAAAAATCAAACAAAAAAGGAATGAAAAAACATTAAAAGGACAATTACCTCAATGAGTCAAAGATTTTAAACCAAGTTGGAAACATGATACAAAAATATTTACAATGGAAACAATCAAACATAATATAAAACAACTATTATTATAAACAAAATTACTCCATAACAACCAAACTTAAACAATTAATTAAGTTCTCATGACAATAACAAAAATATTTAAAACTTAGGATCTATATCACTTCATATTCATCATAAACATTTTCCTCCTTTTCAATGTCATCTTCAGTCCCTTCCTGATAATCTTGTTCGGATTCCTCCATGTAAGCATCATCAACTATTGCTTGAGTATTTTTCACAACCTCAGGAGCAATGACAGCTGCAGCAATATCATCCCTATGTAGTGGTCCATCATTTTCTTCATTTTGCATAGTTCGTTCACTTTCAAACGTTTCAACCTCTTGATCTATTTCATCTTCATCCACATCAAACATTTCACTACTTTCCACATGTTGCATATCTGGAACATTATATAAATTCATATGATGAAACTTTTGTACCACCCAACAATCTTTCCCCAACTTGTGTCATTCAAGTAAAAAACTTGATTTGCTTGAATTGATAAAATAAACGGGTCATTCATGTACCAATATTTGTCAACTTTGATACTTAGTAAATGACCATCCTTATGAATTCTTTTCCTCTTACTATCAAGGTCAAACCACTCGCACCTAAACAAAATAACTTGACAATCTTTTATGTAATCTAGTTGAATAAAGTCTTTGACAACACCGTAAAAGTCAATTTGCTCATCTTCATGATTGCCTTCAACCATCACACCACTATTTTGAGTTTTCAAATGAAAATCACGCTCTTTCATGTGGAACCTAACCCCATTAACTATGCAACCTGTGTACCTTCGTACACGTTTATCAGGACCATAAGCTAAAGAAAGTAACTCATCAAAAGTTTCTTGTGAATCTTGATCTCGCAACAATGAAACCTATCATTTAAGGAAAAAAGAAATCAAATATAATGATTTTAAAATGTATAGAATCATTAATTTCACAATGTATAGCATCATTGATTTTGAAACATTTACGTACTTGTCTTTTAAACCATAAGGGAAACTGCTCCTTATGTCTTTCTTCAATTGATAAACTACTCTGCAACCCAAGCTCTGTTTTATGTTTTCTACAACGTAAAAAAATAAATAAAATAAAAGTTAGCTTAGTTAAGGAAAATAACTTACTTCAATAATTTATTATTAAAATCAAAAGACTTACTCCAAATATGGCTCAACTTCATCACAATTGTTCAATATATACCATTGAATCATTTCGAACTCTTCTTGTGACAAGACATCATATTTTGATACTCCAAAGGGGCGAACACTCTTTGAAAAAACAACTAACCCTTTCTCATCCACTTCATTGTCTCCATCATAGTTTCTATCTTCTCGATCAAATTTAGTCTCTATCCCAGATAGGTACATAAAACAGAATGTTAAGCATTCACTAGCAGTATATGCCTCTACTATACTTCCTTCTGGACGAGCTTTATTTCTTGTATATTTCTTGAGTTTACCTAAAAACCTATTAGTAAACAAATAAAACTTTTTTAGTTAAACTTATTTTATTGAACATTTCAAAATTTAAATTAGTAAAAGAATATATAACTTTTCAATGGGATACATCCATCGATAATGCACAGGTCCTCCAAGCATTACCTCATGTGGCAAGTGTACAGCCAAATGTACCATCACATCAAAAAAAGCTGGAGGAAAAATTTTCTCCAATTTACTTAAAATAACAACAATATCTACTTTTAAATCCTCCACGTCCTTCTTCTTCAATGTCTTGCAACATAATCTTAAAAAGAAATTGCCTAAGTCATCCAATGCTCCAAAAACATCTTTTGGTACAAACTTCCTAATAGCAACCGAAAGTATTCTCTGTAAAACGATATGGCAATCATGAGTCTTCAATCCTGATATCTTACCATCAATTACATTAGCACATCGTGAGATGTTAGATGCATATCCATCTGGAAACTTCACTGAGTTTAAAAATTCACAAAATTCCCTCTTTTCCTCCTTTGATAAAGTGTAACATGCATAAGGCATCAAGTAAGAGCCATCTGAGAGTTTTTTCAAGTGCAGTTCTTTCTTTATTCTCATATCCTCTAAATATAACCTCGCATTCACTGTATCCTTTGTCTTCCCTTCAATGTTCAACAATGTTCCTAAAACATTATCACAAATGTTTTTCTCAATGTGCATGACATCAAGATTGTGTCTTAACTTCAATGTTTGCCAATAAGGCAACTCAAAGAAAATGCTCTTTTTAGTCCAATTCAATTCATCAGGGGTACACTTTCTCTTCCTATTGTTTGGATGCTTTCCAAAACCAATATCTTTCA
This sequence comes from Heritiera littoralis, assembly GCA_031772115.1. NCBI lineage: Eukaryota > Viridiplantae > Streptophyta > Magnoliopsida > Malvales > Malvaceae > Heritiera > Heritiera littoralis. The sequence continues at coordinate 936,257 of JAPDPK010000165.1, read as the reverse complement.
CAGCCTCTAATTGTAGTAACAACTCACTCCCAAATAACTCCTTAGGCTTTGGCCTATTTTCTACCTTACCATCAAACACTTTGCTTTTTCGCCAAACATGGTCAGGAGCCAAATAACGGCGGTGATACATATAACATATTTTATTTCTTAACTTTCATGAAGGAGCATCCACGTTACAAATAGGACATGCCAAATATCCTTTAGTACTCCAACTTGATAAATCTCCATTTGTCGAAAAGTCATTTATAGTCCATAGAACTACAGCATGCATTTGAAAATATTCTTTCTTGTAAGCCCCACTTTCCCATAGATCTTTCAACTCATCTATCGATGGTCTCAAATAGAAGTCAATATCTTTTCCTGGAGAGTTTCGTCCGAGAATAAGTAATGACATCATCATGAAAGCCTCCTTCATAGATTTCCAAGGGGGGAGATTGTAAGGCATAACCACAACGGGCCACACGCTATAGGTAGAGCTCATGATCCCAAAAGGGTTAAAGCCATCAGTTGCTAGGCCAAGTCTAACATTTCGTGGATCACGTGCAAACCGATCATGCACCTTGTTAAATTCTTTCCAAACATCCCCATCTGCTGGGTGTCTTAGAGTATCATCATCAACACGCTTTTCTTCATGCCACCGCATGTCCTCCGCTGTTTTCTTAGACATAAACAATCTTTGGAGTCTTGGTTTCACAGGAAAATAACGCAAGACTTTCCATGGAATTTGCTTCTCAACAACCTTCCACCTTGGCGTCCCACATGTAGGACAACTTTGTCTATCTTTAAACTCCCCCCAAAATAGAGCACAATCATATTTGCATGCATGAATTGGTATATAATTAAATCCTAGGTCCCTCAAAGTTCTTGTTGCCTCATAATATGATGAAGGGATTGTACTAGTAGGGAAAGCCTCCCTTAGCAGTCCCAATATCATATTTACCGCCTTGTTGCTCATTTGGCAGCAAACCTTTATATGCAACAATTTTACAACAAATGACAACTTAGACATGCTGGTGTATTTAGGTAATAATCCACTTTGCGCCTCATTCAAAAGTTTGTTGAATTTTTCAGCTTCTTCCTCACCTAAATTAGTACTCTCATTAAGACCATCTTCGTCCACTCGAGGAAAAACATCATCTAATAGATCATACACTCCATCCAAAACTTCATCATTAACTATCGTTGCATCTCTAGAACTACTACTCTCATTAGCCAGATTTCTAGAAGTTGGCATCCTGAATTCAGATTGCTCACCATGATAAATCCAGTTGGTGTATCGCTCTGATATACCTTTCAAAAGTAAATGATCTTCTACCTCACCTTGACTTCTACTAAACACATTTAAGCAATCTCGACAAGGACAACGAATTTTACATTGTTCTCCCATTTTGATACGTACAAAATTCATGAATTGTGAGACTCCTAAAACATACTTGTCAGAATATTTGGACTCCATCATCCAACTTCTATCCATGTTAATAGTTGCTCCTAAAATAATTTAAGCATAAAAAGAATTACCTTGTGAAAAATAACAAACATTTTATGTAACATAGAAATTTTGACATCATTTGAGCTTAACAAAATCCATATTTCATGTTTAAATAAATTAATTTAAATTAGGTTAATGTTTGAGGTCCAATTATCTCATAAATGTTAAGTTTGCAGTTAGTTTTATGCATTCAAGGTCTACCCTATATGAATTGACAGAATAGCTAGACAGAATTGATTTGTCAGCCTTGTAATTCATGTTTCAAGTTAAGAATAGGTCAGTTATCCAATCTCCTACACGTATTCATCATATAACATCTTGAATTAAATTAACAGAATATATAGACAAAATCAATAACAAGTTATTAGAACTCTAAAATAAACATTCACCACAACAACAAAAAAAATTGCAATCAATCAGTGAAAAAAAGGAGATAACTAGAAGATATAAAACATTTACTGAACCGGTTGCCAAGGAGAGGGATATAATACACACCTTGATGAAGAAAATCAACCACCTTTGATTAAATCTGCTTCTTACGCCTTTTGGAGGGAGAAGCAAGACTTAGCCTCTATACTTTGAAATCTCAACAACACTAACAAAAGAGGGTGAAAATCATATCTTAGCTTCACATTATTAATAACATACAGACAATAAGCGCAATAAACAGAATTGTAACTTTCTTCCAATCACCTTAGTCTGGGAATAGTTATTCACTTAAATGGGGCCTTAGATTTGGTTGCTTAATTTCATTAAAAGCCATCACACTTCAAAATACAGGTAAAAAATGCAAATGGGAGTCGCACTCAAGTGTCACTCTCAATCCTTCTATTATCTCAATTACACAATAACATATGCCATTAAGCTACAGCATATGTAGAAAAACAAACCAAAAGAGAAAAAACATCTAAATTCTGAAAAGAAACATTGTGGCCAATATTAAGCATGATAGAACGGCACCATGGAAAGCATGTGCATGCACATCCACACACACAAATAATAAAGAAAACTATAACAGAACATATAGGTTGTCAGTACGAAACCTGATCATTACTATAAGATCTGGATGGCCATACCAACAAGCCATTTCTAATGGAATAGGAGAACTCTTTGCTAATAAAGAAACCAACAATATGATAAAAGAAACATATTTCTTTGAATCAACATAAGCTTTAACCTTGAATAACTTAAAATGATTCTCATGAAGCCATTTGCTTTTAAATGCATTCAAGTATGATGCCCACACATTGCTGCGGGAATAGGGAGAGAAGGGAGGAGATAGGATGAAACAAAAAAAGAAGGATAAATGCATATAGTAAAAGTTTAGAAAAAAAATGTAACAAAAAAAAAGTTCTGAAAAATACATTAAAAATATTAAAGATCTTTCAAAGGATCTGAGAAAGCAAGAAAATATCTATTGCAAACTTCTACACAGCTATATGTATGTATTGCGACCACACTAGACTTTCCAGGTGTTTTTTAATGCTATTGTAAAGTATACATTTTAAATTGAACTCCTATAATTTGCTAATATGCATGTTAATTTTAAGAAGAGAATTTAAAAGTAAAATTAAATAACACTTTCATGGATTTAAAGTTTGCAATTCATAATATCAAGGATGATAGTTAAAACTTAAAACATGCCCTCATCACAAATTGTTGCCCAATGGAGTCTAGAATCTGGTAGATTAAATGCAACTTGAAAACAGTAATATCATCCACTCAAATGTTTTTAACTTGTATGTATCAACAGACATTATGTTGATTTCATTAATTTAATCTAAGCTATAATCATAGCTACACTGGAGAACAAACACAACATTTAACAAATAACCAACTCCAAAACATAACAATCCTATTAGATGAACAAATAATGTCATAACCAAATACAAAATGGGACCAAGATAGACAGCAACCAAAAGGAGTGCCAAGATTAATACTAAACGGGATCAACACAGACAACAACCAAAAGGAGCACTAATATAAAATTGCAAGTCTCTTTTTCAACAAAGGGAAATTTAAAAAAACAATAGATCAAAGAACATCTTCCAAAAAGGCCTTTACTTGCAGTCATAACAAATTAAATTACTATGACAATAAGAAAGAATGAATGAAAGAATATTATATGAGGAAATGATAAATATATATTGTACATTGGAATTGAGAAAAAAAAATAAAATAAAAGAAAATAAAATAAACATCAACTTTGAACATTATTTTAACAAATGGACATTCATTGTTCACATATATATCAAAGGCCAAGGAGAAAATTAAGTGAATTAAAATCTAAGAGAGGTCCTAATTTGTAGTAGTAGCCAAGAGAAGAGTAAATTATGATACATGGATCAAGTCCATTTATTTCACGCCAAGTAGTTTTTTTCTTAATTCTCGAACTGAACAGAAAGTTTAATACAAACATAAGGGTACTGGACTACCTTCTTTTCATAAAAATAATTCAGAAAGCATGCAGTGAGCATATCTCATATGTGTTCTAAAAGCTAAAACCTCACATCTGCTATTCACATTTAGGATTTACAATCTCAAGCAACAAAAAATCACAACAATCAGTAATTATAATGCAAAAAATTCTCTCCACTACCACAATTAACTTGAACAAACAAATGTGATTATTCAAACAACATCAAATATCAACACCAAAATCACATTTTCCTCAATAAAACTACTGACCATGCTCTTTTTTGAATAATATCATAGTCAAGAAAGAATATATTTCTTAATAATTTCACAAACAACAATTAATCCATTTCGTTATCCACTACCTATTACCAAAGTCAAGCAAAAGTCACTAACTTTATAGCTAAAAACAAAAAATCAATGTTAACGAAGCCTATCAAGAAAAACCCATAAAATTTCTCAATAGTTTAACAATCAACAATTAACCCATAAAAAAACAATGGTCTTCTCTCATTACAGAAGATGGAAGACACGAGGCACAGAAGGGGAACAATTGCCGGCAAAAAGAAACCCAACATTAAAAACCCTTATTTTATATAAAAAGGGATGAAAACAAAAAGCATAAAAAATTGAGACTTACCATTACTCCTCTGATTGCAGAGGATGGAAGACAACCGGAAGAAAGGGAAGTGGAACACTATTTTCATGGGAACAGTTAAATGTTTTATGAGACTATAGGCACCCTAAGGAAGTTAAATTCAATAAAGCATAGTGGAAGCCGCCTAATTGGAGATTACTTATTAGGCATAGATGCTTGTACAACAATAGTCGTGGATAGGGCTCAGTCTCACCTGATCAGTGGGGCTGAGAGACATGAGGTCTATGGCCATAGATAGCGGCCTAGTTGGTTTCCAGGGGACAATGTTATGCTTCTTCACTGCTAGCTACAGTGATCTAAGTCTTTATTTATAATGCATTAGGGATCTAGCCTAGTCTCAAATGATATGAAATTAAGTTTAGAGTATGGTTTTAAAACGGAAATGAACTCTAAACTCGATATAGCTTTATGGCATATGAAATGTATTTTGATATTGCACATGACATAAAATATGCTTCAAAAATACATCTGACATGAAATGAAAAGTTTGCATATTTTCAAGCATGTCTTAAAGGTAAAAACTGAGATGTATTGATATCTCGCATGTCTTCAACATGTTTAAAAGAATATGTATCATATGTTTTAAGACTGCACTCACTTCATATATAGTTACATGTTAAAAGTCATAATATGATCTCATAGCTTAGACATCTCATGACATGTTGAGGTATTGTTGCATTGAGCTTGAGAACATAACAGGCATATACTACATGATGAATAAGAGAGTGATTTAATAGTGAATTCTCATCACATGACATCATGCAATTGCATTAGAACAGAATAATTCTAACTTTGCACTTATATAAATGACTTACTGAGCCTCGCTCATTAAATGCTATTTAAATTTTTCAGATTGAGCACGGAGTTGAGGGAGTATTTCGGAGCTATCTGAATAGTCCCAAGCTTGAAATATAGTCCCAACTCTCCATGGAGATTATTTTGAGCACTTTGGGTATTTATACTCTTCTTTTGTATTTAATATCCATTTAAGGTTGTTTTTGATTCAGTACTTAGGTGGGATGTAATCTAAAATAGGAAATAGCATCCAGACTATACTAAAGATGAATTATAGAATTATTGATCCTTGCATGAGTACAGATATATGATTGAATGGCATGAATAAGTGACCAAGTAAGAAAATGTGAACCATATGGTTATAAAGTTATAATTTGGAAATGGACTTAATTTATGAAGAAAGTTTAGACTCATTAAAAGATAGAATTATGGTGAACTTAATTATAGTAGTGTCAGAATATAAATCAACTGCCATTGTGGGAATCATGAACTGTATATAAATTATTGAATCTTGTGTAGGAAATAAACCTAGGTAAAATGATAAAAATTGGCGAGGGAGTTAACGTCTTGAAATAAAATTCACTGTATTGCACTTAGACAAAATAAGTATAAGAAAGCGAAAAATTAGCCCTAATTTCTACACATCCGTATAAGCAACAGGTACTATTGCGACCTTCGGGTCGTGACAGTATTAGAGCTATTGATGGAATTGAAATAGCTGCTTGGGTTCTTACTTTAAAGCATATACCATTTCGAAATAGAAAGCAAAATATGTCACAGAATGTAACGGTAGCTTCCTCTCATGACATGCTTTTTACATTTATATGTGCTGGATGGGAAGGAATAGCTCATGACACATGAGTTTTTGTTAATGCAATACTAAATAATTCTGCTGCACAAAAATATTTTCCAATTCCAAGTGTTGGTAAAACCTAATTGATTGAATTTTTCCTAGGAATTACTTAATTTGTTAATATTGTTTATGTAGTTTTCATATTTCTTATTTATAAGTTATTAATATTAATATTATAAGTAAATATTACCTGGTGGATGCTGGACATCCAAACATACTTGGATTTTTAGCACCATTTCATGGACAAGGATACAATGCATAAGACTTTATAAGTAGGCACTAACCGAGAAGGAAGGAAGAATTATTTAATATGAGGCATTCTTCTATCCATAATGTGATCGAATGAAGCATTGGAGTGCTTAAAAAGGATTTGCTATATTGAGGAATATGCTCCCATAATGTGATTGAACGAAGCATTAGAGTGCTTAAAAAAAGGTTTGCTATATTGAGGGATATGCCTAACTATCCTCTCAGAAAACAACGTGATATACCGAAAGCATGTTGTACGATGCATAATTTCATTAGGTTGGAAGCTAGAAAAGATGAATTACTCGAAGAAGGTGAAAGAGAATATGTGCAGATATTTGATGACATAGAAGCAACTTTAGCCAGTTCAAGTAATAAGCAAATTGCATTTGATATGTCTCAAACAGCTGAAATGGATCAAGTTAGAGAAGAGATTGCTATGTCTTTATGGAATAATTATAGACAAAATTGAGATATAGCAATTGGCTTAAAAGTGTTATTAGTTGTTTGGTACTAAAAGACATTTTAGTAATTTGGATTCTTGTGTTTATTTCATTTACAATTTTTTTTATTTAGTTACATTTTATTTTTTTGGTCAAAAGTTGTAATTTAATTTAATTTTTTTAGTTATTGTTTTTCATATTTTTTTTGTTTTGAAAATGTAGATACCAAACACATTTTCATAATTTCCATTTTAAAAAACAAGTTTTCATTTTCGTATACTAAACAAGTTTTCCAAAATTCATAAAACAAAAAAATGAAAATTGTTTTTAGAAAATGAAAATAAAAAATATTTTCTTAAACCAAACAGAACCTAAACTTCCAAGCAAAACATAAAAACAAAAAACTATAAAGAAACAAATACACCTTAAACAATAACATATATATATATATGTAGAAATAACAGAACTAATCTCAACCTACCAACAAGACATGAGTTTCTCTCCATTACATTTTACTCCTGGACCAACCTCCAAGCTAAAAACATTTCCTATCGATCCACTCCCCTGATTATGCCAAAAAAAATGCCATACCATTAGCTTCACAGTAACGGCAATTGAGAGGCGACAATGAAATGATTTGATATACAAATTTATTTGGACAAGAGAAATGATTTGATACATTGTAAAATTTTTACTTTTTCTTTTAATTTAAAATTTTATAAATAGAGTTAGCATGATAACATATAATTTCTAAGATATATTAAAAAAATGGAAATAATTTCTCTTTTAATACATAAAGAAGATTGCGTACAATGATCCTTCTCAACTTCATAATGTGGGAGCCTTGTGCATTGGGTTATCGTTTTTATATTAAAAATAAAAAAAATATATATATATATATATTTGGAGCTATTTTAAATGCTTGAGGTCAATATACTTATGGATGTAGAAATTGATAACAATGTGACCTATAAGATCCAAGTTGGTTAGAGTAAATGAAGAAAAGTTATCGATATATTGTGCGCTGAAGGAATTTTTATATGGTTAAAAGATGAGCTTTATAGGACAGTTGTTAGACCAACATTGCTCTATGGTAGTTTTTTTTTCTTTTTAGGAATTTAAACTTGAAGAAATTAAGCAAGCAGTTTGGGATTTTGATGGCTCAAAAGCACCAAGCCTGAATGGTTTCAACCTCAACTTCTTCAAAATTCAAGAACGGTAAAAGAGGAGCTTCTAAAATTCATGGTGGATTTTCATGCTAACTCGAAGCTAGAGAAAGGTTTGAATTTTTTCCTTTATCGCTCTAATCCCGAAAGTTAGTAGCCTTACTAGTCTAAAGGAATATAGACCAATCAATTTAGTTAATTCAATTTATAAGATTCTGGTGAAAGTGTTAGCCAATAGATTGGAAAAAGTAATTAGAAAAGTAATAAGTGACACACAAAGTGCATTTGTGGTAGGAAGGCAAATTACGGATGGAATCATGTTAGCAGATGAAGTTATACATAATATAAAGAAAGGATATTGGAATGCATGTGGATTTATATTTAAGGTTTACTTTGAAAAGGCATTTGATTACCTTGAGTGGGACATTAAAATGATGATATTGGATAGAATGGGATTTGGGACAAAATAGAGGGAACAGGTTTATGAATGTATTTCTTCTACAAAAGTTTCTGTCCTTGTTAATGGCTCACCAACAAGTGAGTTTCAAATGAAAAGGGGTTTTCATCAAAGAGACCCATTATCCCCATTTTTCTTTATCATTGCTGTTGAAGCGCTTCATCTTATGTTTGTCAAAGCTGAGGAGATGGAGTTATTTAAAGGGATTAAAATTTCAGATTCATGAATGACTATTTCCCATCGTCAGTTTGCCGAATTTTCTTGTAGGCTGAGGTTGGGCAATGTGTCAATGTTAGAAGGACTCTTAGATAGGTTGAATTGCTTTCAAGGCTGAAGATTAATTTTGCTAAATTCAAAATTTTCCCTGTAGGTATTGATGAAGATTTAGCACGATTAATGGCCACTTCTCGTGAATGTGAGATGAAAAACCTTCCTTTCACTTACTTAGGTGTTCCTATTGGCGCAAACCCGAATAGATTGAAGACATGGGATCCTATTATTGATAGAATAAAGAATAAGCTTGTATTATGGCAAAGGAAATATTTATCTATGGTTGGTAGGATAACTTTAATAAATTCAGTTTTCAGCTCATTACCAGTGTATTACCTCTTTGTTTTTAAAGCCCCCGTTGGAGTTATAAGGAGAATTGATCACCTGAGGATATTATTTTTATGGGGACTGAGATTGGACCAGAGGAAGATCTCAAAGGTTAGATGGGAGGTTGTTTGTAGGCCTAAAAGATTTGGGGGTTTAGGAATCCAAAATTTAGCCATAAAAAATTTAGCATTGTTAGGGAAATGGTGGTAGAGATATGGTGTTCAAAAGGGAGCATTATGAAGAAGGCTGATTTTGGAGAAATATGGAAGAGGCATTATAGATTGGGTACCAGCAAAATTGCATAAAGAAAAAATGTCTATGGTCTAGAGAAATATAATGGACATCAAAGAAGTGGAGGGAGTGGACAAAATTATTAGTTATAATGGGTGACGATGGACGATTGGGGATGGTTGTGATAATTTTTTTGGCTTGATAAGTGGTTATTAGATCAGCTTGTAAAGAATGTCTTCCCGAAACTATTCTCCATAACAAATGATAAGGAAATCAAAGCTGAATTAAGGGATGAAAATGCAGCCTAGAATTTTCAGTTTAGAAGGAATTTATTTGAATAGGAAAAGGAAGCTTTGGATTCCCTAAATAAACTAGTGAGTGAACTTCACTTAGTGGATGGTATGAAGGACAAGCTCATTTTGGAATTAAATCAAGCTGGGTCATTTTCTGTAAAGAAATTTTCTTCATTCTTGAATTGTAAGGAGCTGAACGAAAGTTAATTTCTCTATTTGGTCTTACATCATTCCTCCCAAAGTAAAAAGCTTTCTATGGCTAGCTATTTTGGAAAGGTTACCTGCAAAGAGTTTCTTAAATGTTAGGGGCTAGGGTAATGAGTTATGTTGTATTTGGTGTGGTAAAGTGGAAGAGGATTGTTCGCATATACTATTACTTTGTGAATTCTCTTGGAATCTATGGTGCAAAATCATGAGGTGGTAGGGTTCGTGTTGGATTATACTAGATTCGGTGGAGAACACGATTTATCAAAGTGAAGGACTTTTTCTTGAGGATAATCTAAAAAGGACATGGCTTACGGTATGCAACTCGATTTTTGTGGTCATTATGGTTAGCAAGAAACAAGGGAGTTTACAATAGTAAGATTTGGGATGAGGATGAAATTTTCTTCTTGATTAAGCTAAGATCATTATTCTGGATAAAAGCCATTGAAGGGAGTTGTGGAATTAGTAATCATTCTTGGGGGAATGAGCCCAAACAAATTTCAAAACTCCATTGAGTTCATGTGTGAGATTCATATTTTGTGCCATCTGTACATATTATTAGTGAAGTTAGAAAGATTAGATGTCTTATAAGTATTCAAATGTTACTTGTTTTAAGCGTACAAATAGGAACTGCATGGTAGGCCCCACGAAACTTTTAATGTCCCAGTAGAGGTAAAACTTGGTGGACTCATTATTTTGAGCTAAATATAGCAGTGGTAAGAATCTGCACATCCAATTCACTCGTTTATGCATGTTTTGAAAGGCGTGTAACAAATTAAAAAAATGACAGTTAAGTCCGTAGGCTGTTAGAATTTTTATGAATAACAATCATACAAATTTGAGTTTTGAACAACTGACAGTCCTATGTAAGTCTTAGTGTGAATAAGTTTAATACCATTCAAATTAGTAGACTGAATCACATGAAACTGTCAAAAACCATGCAATTCGATGGTTAGGGGTATTTTGGTAATTTCACCCATTTGATTAGTCAAACCTTAACAAAAGCTCAACTAATGATTAGAATATGTTAAATAAATATGTTTTATGATTGAATGAGATATTTTGAAGGTTAGACTGATTGTCTAAAACAAAGTCAATCGTGAAAGGTAAAATAAAAGATTTTCTTAAGTATAAGGGTATTTTGGTAATTTGAACCATAAATATCAATTCTTTTAGAATTTTCTAACCTTTTTCTTCTTCATTTCGACAACCACTCTTTCTCTTCCATCCTCCATAGCCAAGCTTAACCAAGAGAGAGAAAGTCACCAAAAACCTTAGCAAAAGACACCGAAACTGAAAACTATCTTCACCAAACTTGCTCTCCTTACTTCCCTCTACAACTTGACACAAAAATCAAGTGTCAAAGTGACCAAATTCAAGGTGTAAGGGATCCCACAAGCTTCAACCAAGGTAGTAAGTGAGAGAAAGCTTGAATTTTTCATGTTTTAATGATTGTACACTAGGTGTTTAAGGTGTTTAGATATGAATTTAAGCTTGGATTGAATTGAAATCATGAAATTCACTCCCTTAAGGTTTCAGCCAAATAGGAGTGTATGAATATGGTGTTCTTGATGTAGAAATGATGTGGGATCGATGTAGAACAAGTATAGAACATGAATTTAGGCTTGAATTAAGAAATGAGATGTGTAGGAGAGAGAATGTAATTCGGCCAAAAGAAGGGGAGGTTGAAAGAGTGCTCAATTTAATGTGCTTTGGGTTTTAGAATAATGTATAAATTAACACAAGACTATAGGCAAAATCAAAACAAAAAACGGAGGTGTTTAAATGGTAGTTGTAGTGTTAGCACTGGTATGAAGTAAACCGGATTTAAAGTTGCAATAGGCAATGTACTAGGTCTTAATGTGTTAAATATTCTTTATAACTGAAGTGTGGTGAATTGCAACTCAAAAGTTAGAAGACAATGCTGGTGCTATCGGACAACACTACAGGAACCTAAGTGGTAAGGGATATATGTAAGAGACGTAGAGATACTATGTTGCATGTGGAATGATGGAAATAAATTTTATGGTAATAGATTATATTGTTTGGTTGAATTGTGAAAACTGGACTTGTGGATTACATATTGTGCTTCTTACAAGAGGTTAGGATAGGTATAGCCATTATGCAGGCAAAATTTTCTAGAATGAACATTTAACCTCTAAAACCATCTTTTGCATTATTTTGGAAATAGTAATAAAATGGAAATGTGTTCTGAGTTAATAATTTCTAAAGGTACTTATTATATACCAATTTTGTAACTCAGTTTTCAATGGAAATTTTAATAACTTTTACACCTTTCATGATTTATTCATGTTCCCATGTCATTATTATATGCAAATAAAATATTTTGAACACTAGTCATTAGATTGAAAATATTTGATGAGTTTTTTATGCTTCAAGTATAATGATTTCTAATTTTTAATGCTTTATAATTGACTGAAGATATGATTATTGAATTGATCTCTATAAACACTTCTAAATTGATTTATGAATTGTTTTGAGATTGTTGGCCCCATAGCTGCCTACGGGCACATGCTCCTATTACTGTATGACTGATTACTGTTGTTAATAGACCTTGGTCACGTCTTCAGTGCCATAGTTGTCACCTGACTGTGTACTCTGTGGACCTTTCTGACTATAGCCAAATGTCATTATTACTGTTATTGCATGAGTCTATTAGGTGATGCCTTGTCTCCACTGTACTATTTCTATTGGGATGGCAAATCCCTAACTAATCCAGGCACTCTCAGACTTTATTGATTTCTGATTTCAAGTTGTTTATTAAATAAGTTCTTCTAGTCTTTATGCAAATTACTGAAATTGATTTTGTTACTGTTTACAGAGTGTTTTAAAATTAGATTTCGGAACGATTTGTGAATTGCATAATGAAAGTTATTTCAGAATAATTACTGAACTCTGGGATCAAATAAGCATATATCTTAAATGAACTTCCTATAGTTGGAATTAGGTGCCAGGACAAATGAAGTGCTTTAAAGCATCCTTCTGTATTCAACCTGGTTATCTAACCCACTATAGTAATTTTTTCCACTATCGTACTAAAGAACATGTGACCATCGATTTTTATGAAAGAGCATGTTTTCAAGACACTTGCATATAGTTGTGCGTAGTATCAACTCTTTTATATATATTTCTTACTGGGCATAAGCTCACACCCTTGTTCTCATCCATATTATTTGCAATAGTTCTCTGCCTCGCTCAAGAGGATTTTCTATTTTAGGAATCCTTCATGTGGTTTCTGTTATCCTTTAAGGTATACATCTTTCCTTTATGTATTCAGACTACGTACAGTACTATCATGTAAACAATTTTTGGGATGTAAATTGTACTTAAGTTTTGTTAGATCTGAAGATACCGAATCTTGTGCCCATCTCCCAAAGGTTGACCTTAGGCACGAAATGACTTGTGCTAGACGTGGGAGAAGCCTTGCACCGTGCTAAAGACTTGGCACACTTGCGCTACGGGCTTGCACATGAGATAGGTAGACAGGTACTTGGCTTGGGCGGCTTACTAGGCTTGACACTTAGACGATGATAGACCATGATCGTGAGCTGCGGGTTGCAGTGAACTCCTTTGGCACTATAAGGCTAAACCACATGAGCGGGAGGTTGGTTGGTGCGTCACACAAAGCACCATTGAGGCATAAGTGGCTGGGTTCGTACATAGTGGATGGAGACGTGTGTTGGACCTACCAGGGTGGACCCCACGATACGGAGATAGTTGCGAGGATTGCTGGCCACAGGCTTTAAGATAAGATTTGGCTGACCTTATCACTTGGGGATTTACTTGGAGATAACTCATGGGCACCAAGGTGGCAATCATCCATAGAGTCCTAAGTCTAGTGGGATGTAATCTAAGAGAGTTTGTATTTTAGTAGAACTCTTGTACCTATGTGAGAGGAATATCGTCACTTGCCTATATAAACCCATGTAAAGCTTGAGTGTTCCTATTCTCTTCCTACTCTCTTCATTCGGTTATTGCTTGTGTTGGCTTTCTTATTGCTCAAGTGTGACGTATCGCTGTGTGCTAGCCTTTGTCTGGGCTTGGTGTGTAGAGTTTGGTTGTACTAAGTTGCAAAAAATTAGGTGATCATCGGGAAACGATTCTTAGGAGGGAACGACCCTTTGACAATTTGGTATCAGAGCACGGTTTTCGGATCATGGCACACGAGCTAACTGACTGAGTTGCTGTCCTTGAAGCGATGGTAGGTACACCATTGGAAGAAGCGGGTATTGTGGCGGAACAGATAATAACCATGGTGGGTGGTATGCAAGAACTGACTCAACTTGTTATGAGTATCCAGAAAGAGCAGGCTGACCACTACAACAACTTTTTGCAACAAGTTCATGATCTCTCGGACAAGTTTGAGGTACAAATCAATAGCCTGAAAATTGATATGTTAATACTAAGACATGCTATGACTGCTACAAAGCACATGGAGGCTTCTAGTAGTGGAAAAGGGGGTGATAGTGGCGATCCCAAGAAGAGGATCAAGGTGCTTGAACCTAAGGAGTTCACTAGAGTTCGCAATGCCAAGGAGCTTGAGAATTTCTTGTGGGATATGAAGTAGTACTTCAAAGCTGCAGGGATACCAAAACAGGATCGAGTAACTATCACTAGCATGTACCTCACTGATGATGCTAAGCTATGGTGGCGAGGTAGACTAGCCGATGATAATAGTGCTGGTCAATCAAGGATCGAGACATGGGAAGCACTGAAGAAGGAATTGAGGGACCAATTTCTTCCATTAAATGCGGCATGGGTCGTGAGAAAGGCACTCAAGAAGTTGAAGCACACGGTTTCTATGCGAGACTATGTCAAGGAGTTTAGCTCTTTGATGTTGGACATGAAGAATATGTCAAAGGAGGATAAGCTATTTAACTCTTGCTCAGGACTTCAACCATGGGCTCAGGCTGAGTTACATAAGCAGAATTTCAAGGATTTGCCTTAGGCAATTGCAGCTACAGACAGTTTAGTGGATTACAAATTGGGTTCTTCTTCAACGACTACTGGTGAAAAGAAGAAGAACAATCCTGATGGTAATAAGGGAAAGGGCAAGAAGGACTGGAAGAAGCACCGTAAAAACAAGGACAGGGCCGAAACTTTTAAGCAAAAGGGACTGGATCCACCCTAAAGCAAGGGAGATTGGAATTGTTTCTTGTGCAATGGGAATCACAAAGTCCGAGACTGTCCCAAGAGATCCAAGCTAACGGCCCTCATGTGCGAGGATAATGGCAAGGAGGATTGTCCACGAATTGCCCCTATACAGTTGCTTAACACTATTATGGCGGAGACACGAACTCCTCGAAGGGACTGATGTACAAGAAAGTTGAGGTGAATGGGAGAGCAATTCGAGTTATGCTTGATACGAGTGCAACCAACAACTTTGTTTCGATGAGCATAGTTGTTCATCTTGGCCTAAAGGTCACGAGGAGCAGTAATCAAGTGAAGGTAGTCAATTCAAAGGTCGAAGGTATCTAAGGGACGACTACCGCATCGGTGAAGATTGGGACATGGCAACAAGACTGTAAGTTCCTAGCTTTACTTATTGATGATTTTGATCTAATCATGGGCATTGAATTCTTTGTGCAAGCAAAGGCATTTGCTATTCCTCATTTGGGAGGATTGATGATCTCTAAAGAAGCCTGTCCAAGTTTTGTTCCTGCAGAGAGAGGACAAAGTGCTGCAAAGCCATTGATGCAGTCAACTTCACAGGTGAACAATGGTTAAAGAAGAGGGAGACAACCATGTTAGCTGCCTTGGTAGAGGTGAAACTAGAACAGGTTGTCGAAGTGCCTGATGAGATAGTGGTGGTGCTTGACGTGTATAGTGATGTGATGCCCCTTGAATTACCGAAGGCTCTACCACCTAGGCGTACCGTTGATCATAAGATCGAGTTGGAACTGGGAGCTAGACCACTTGCTAAAGCACCCTACAGGATAGGTCCTTTGGAGTTAGCCGAGTTGAGAAAGCAGCTTGGTGAGTTGTTGGAAGCGGGATATATCCAACCATCGAAGGCACCATATGGAGCCCCAGTGTTGTTCCAAAGGAAGCAGGATGGCACACTACGAATGTGTGTTGACTATCGAGCCTTGAACAAAGTCATGGTCAAGAACAAGTATCCTATTCCAAATGTAACTGATTTGTTTGATCGGTTGTCTAAAGCGACATATTTCACAAAACTAGACTTGAGATCGGGTTACTAGCAAGTAAGGAATGCCGAGGGTGATGAATCAAAGACAGCTTGTGTGACGAGGTATGGTTCATTTGAATTTCTGGTTATGCTGTTTGGTTTAACTAATGCACCTGTTACATTTTGCAACTTGATGAATGATGTGCTTTATGAGTACTTCGACCACTTCATGGTAGTATACGTAGATGACATCGTGGTGTATAACTAGATGCTAGCAGAACATTTGCAGCACCTCAAGTTGGTGTTCGAGGCTATGAAGAAGCACTCCTTGTTTGTGAAAAAGGAGAAGTGTGAGTTTTGCCAGCGGGAAATCATGTTTCTTGGTCATAAAGTCATTAGTGGGCAAATCCGCATGGATGAGAGGAAGATCCAGGCCACTCTTGAGTGGCAGGCCCCTACTAGGGTCCCGGAGTTGCAGTCATTCTTAGGACTGGCGTACTACTACAGGCATTTCATCAAGGGTTACAGTAAGATGGTGAGTCTTTTAACAGATCTGCTGAAGAAGGACCAGAAGTGGGTGTGGTCTGATGATTGTGAGCAAGCATTTCAAGACATCAAGAGGCAGTGACATCTAAGCCAATGTTGAGATTGCCAGATTTCAGTTTGCCTTTTGAAGTTCACACAAACGCATCAGATAGAGCCATTGGGGGTGTGCTAGTCCAAGAAAGGCGCCCTATTGCTTACGAGAGCCGCAAGCTGAAGGATGCGGAACAGCAATATTCGGCCCATAAGAAGGAGATGACTGCTATGGTGCATTGTTTAGAGGTGTGGAAGCATTATCTTTTGGAGACGAAGTTCGTGGTGGTGACAGATAATGTGGCCAACACTTTTTTCAAGACGCAGAAGAAGCTAAGCCCAAAGCAGGCACATTGGCAGGAATTTCTGGCTGAGTTCGACTTTACTTGGGTACACAGACCAGGAAGGAAGAACCAGGTGGCTGATGCGCTGAGTCGCAAGGTAGTCCAGTCATATGTTGCTTCATTATCCACTGTTGAGACTAACCTGATTGACAGGATAAGGTAGTAGGCATCAACAGATAAGACTTATGAACAGCTTAGGGAGGACGTGAAACTGGGCAAGGTTTGTAGATATTGGCTCGAGGGGGACTTGCTATATGTCAGAGGCAACAGAATCTATGTTCCAGCAGGTGAAGGACCTAGAAAAGAGTTGCTGAAAGAAACCCACGGCCCTCAGTGGGCAGGACATCCTAGAGTGGAGAGGATGTTGGCACTGTTGTCGATAACATATTTCTGGCCCAAGATGGAGGAAAAGTTATATGTTCGCACTTGCCATATTTGTCAGATAGACAAGATTGAGAGGAAGAAGCAAACGGGATTGCTTCAACCACTACCTATCCCTGAGAGAGCTTGGGAGTCGGTGTCGATAGACTTTATCACTACGTTTCTGGAGGTGGACAAGATGAGGTCCGTAATGGTGGTGGTCAATCGCTTTTTAAAGTATGCTATCTTCATTATAGCCACACATACATGTATCGCCTATAAAGCTACAGAATTGTTCCTGAAACATGTAGTGAAGATCTTTGGTTTGCCCAAGGACAAAGTGAGTAATCGAGATGCTCGGTTTACAGGGAAGTTCTGGACTTATCTTTTCAAGTTGATGGGTTCGGAGTTGAATTTCTCAACAGCTACTCATCATCAAACAGATGGCCAGACAGAGCGGATTAATGCATTAGTAAAGGAGTATTTGAGGCACTATGTGACCGCGTGCCAGAAGAATTGGGTGAGTTTGCTTGATTCGGCACAGTTTTGCTATAACATGCATAGATCATCTTCCATAGGTTTGAGTCCGTGGAGTTGGTACTTGGACATCAACCAACTACACCTTTGGAGATAGTAAAGACTAAGTCCTAAGGGGAGTGCCCAGCAGCCTACAGATTTGTGCGAGATAGGCAGGATTTGTTGGAACAAGCTAAGGAGAGCTTAGCTAAGGCACAGAGGAGGATGGTGAAGTATGCAGATCAGCATAAGCGGGCACTAGAGTTCGAAGTGGGTGATAAGGTGTTACTCAAATTGATGCCTCAAATATGGAAAAAGGTCACAAACAAGCAGTTTCACAAAGTTCTAGTACAAAAAATGATGGCCCTTTTTTAATTGGTTCAGTGGGAATGTGAAAGTCAAGTAGATGCTACTTGGGAGAAAGACACTACTTTGTGGCAGTTCGAGGATGAGATTAAGGCATATTTGGAGCTCATTCTAATGAGGGCATCAGCTTCCTCCGATGGGGGGAGGGTTTGTTAGACCTGAAGATACCGGATCTTTTACCCATCTCTCAAAGGTTGACCTTAGGCACAATATGACTTGTGCTAGGCATGGGAGAAGCCTTGCACCGTGCTACAAACTAGGCACACTTGCGCTACGGGCTTGCACATAAGATAGGCAGACAGGTACTTGGCTTAGGCGGCTTACGAAGCTTGACACTTAGAAGGTGAAAGATCATGATCGTGAGCTGCGGGTTGCAATGAACTTGCTTGGCACCATGAGGCTAAACCATGTGAAAGGGAGGTTGGTTGGTGCATGACACAAGGCACCGTTGAGTCATAAGTTGCTGAGTTCGTGCATAGTGGATAGAGATGTGCGAGGGACCTACGCAGCGTAAACCCCACAATGCGGAGATAGTTGCGAGGACTGCTGGCCACAAGCTTTGAGAGAAGATTTGGCTGACCTTATCACTTGGGGATTTTCTTAGAGATAACTCATGGGCACTGAGGTGGCGATCATCCATAGAGTCCTAAGTCTAATGGGATGTAATCTTAGAGAGTTTGTATTTCAGTAGAACTCTTGTACCTATGTGAGGGGGATGTCCTCACTTGCCTATATAAACCCTTCAGGGGAAAGCAGTAGAACACAATTAAAAACACGAGTGTAAGTGTTCTCTGCTAGTTGAAATCCTTCTATTGCGGCTTAATAGAAAGGTTGAGGGAGTTTCCCTTGTAAAGCTTGAGTGTTCCTATTCTCTTCCTACTCTCTTCATTCAGCTATTGCTTGTTTTGGCTTTTTTATTTGCTCAGGTGTGATGTATCACTGCGTGCTAGCGTTTGTCTGGGCTAGGTGTGTGGTGTTTGGCTGTACTAAGTTGCGAAGGGTCGTTCCCTCCTACGAACTGTTTCCCGATGATGGCCTAAGTTCTCCGCAACTTAGTACAACCAAACTCCACACACCTAGCCCAAACAAAGGCTAGCACGCAACGATACGTCACACCTGAGCAAATAAGAAAGCCAACACAAGTCATAGCCAAACAGATGTCATAGCCAAACAGAGAGAGTAGGAAGAGAATAGGAACACTCAATCTTTTACAAGGGAAACTCCCTCAACCTTTCTATTAAGTTGGAATGGAAGGATTACAACTGACAAAGAACACTTACACTCGTGTTTTCACTCTGTGTTCTACTGCTCTCCCCTGAGAGGTTTATATAGGCAAGTGAGGACATCCCCCTCACATAGGTATAAGAGTTCTACTGAAATACAAACTCTCAAAGATTACATCCCACTAGACTTAGGACTCTACGAATGATCGCCACCTCAGTGTCCATGAGTTATCTCACAGTAAATCCCCAAGTGATAAGGTCAGCCAAATCTTATCTCGAAGCCTATGGCCCGCAATCCTTGTAACTATCTCCACATCGTAGGGTCCATGCTACGTAGGTCTCACACACGTCTCCATCCACTATGGACGAACCCAGCCACTTATGCCTCAACAGTGCCTTATGTCACGCATTGACCAACCTCTCGCTCATATGGTTTAGCCTCATGGTGCCAAGCAAGTTCACCGTAACTCGTAGCTCACGATCATGGTCCATCATCGTCTAAGTGTCAAGCCTAATAAGCTGCCTAAGCTAAGTACCTATCTGCTTGTCTCATGCGCAAGCCCCTAGCGCAAGTGTGCCAACGTCTCTAACACGGTGCAAGGCTTCTCCCACACCTAGCACAAGTCATATCATGCCCAAGGTCAACCTTCGGGAGATGGGCATAAGATTCGATATCTTCAAGTCTAACAAACCCTCCCCCATCGGAGGGAGCCGATGCCCTCATCAGAATGAGCTCCAAATATGCCTTGATCTCATCCTCGAATTGCCACAAAGAAGTGTCTTTCTCCCAAGTAGTGTCTACCTCACTTTCACTTTCCCACTGAACCAAGTAGTAAGTTCTTCGATTCTTCCTACTGGCACCTTCCACCTTGTGGTCAAGTATCTTAGCCACTTTCTTCTCGAAATGGCTCCAAACAGCAGGTGGAGCCTTCCTTCCCTGTAGCCTCTCTGGATCAACGTCTTCCTGATAAGGCTTTAAAAAGCTCACATGGAAAGTAGGATGCAACTTCATCCTCTCAAGCAGTTTCAGCTGATAAGCCACCGCACCTACCCCCTTCACGACTTCAAAAAGGCCATTAGAGTTCGAGGTGGGTGACAAGGTGTTACTCAAATTGACACCTCAGATATGGAAGAAGGTCACAGATAAGCGATTTCACAAAGGTCTGGTGTAGAAATATGATGATGATGATGTAATCCTAGGTACAGTACTATCATGTAAACAATTTTTAGGATGTAAATTGTACTTAAAATTAGCCTACCCTAATCTCTTGGGATAAAGGCTCTGATGATGATGATGAAATTGTACTTAAAATATTGGACCTAAATTTGAAGTTGATGTATATTTTATAAATATTTATTTGGATTGTTGTGAAAAGAAAATGGTTTGCTTTAAGTATAAACAAGGACACAGGAGACAGCCCAACCGAAAATAAGTGAAATATACAGAATAAGTACTGTTTCAGGCATAATTTGATACGTGACATCATGTCTTCAAAGCAGGATTTGTTTGGCAAAAACCAAATGAAAACATTCTTAAATTCAATGTTGATGGAGCAGCAAAAGGAAAGATTCTAACATTGCAGAAGTCATCGCAAGCAAGTTTGCTCTGCAGGTTTTCTCTTCTTCAAGATGGCGCAGGAAATGTGACTTGATCATTGAATCTGACTCAAAGGTTATTGTTTCATGGGTTTTGAACCAGGAAATGAGACCATGGAGTGAATGAAAAGAGTTTAATGAAATAGATTAACTGTGGAATATTATTGCGAGAGTTGAGTTTGTTCACATCTATAGAGAATCTAATTCTTTTGTTGATGCTCTCGTCAAAATAGGAGTGGACAGATCTAAGTTCTTCTTTACGTCTTGGTAGCATCTGTCTGCAAATTTTCTTGTGATGTTATAGAAGCATTTCTTGCTATTTGCTTTGTTTGTTTGTTGGTAGCAACGATTTTTTGGATTTGCTTTGGACTCTTTTGTTAGCACTTCTTTCTGTTTGTGAAGTGTTCTATTTTTGGACCCTATCTCACAGGGTTTTTTTTATATTATCACGCTTCCATTCAATAAAATTGATCCTTTTATCAAGCAAAAAAAAAGTGTTTTATAGTAGTGAATGTTGGATAACTAAAAGACTACATGTACAAGAGATAAGTGTAGTATAAATGTAAATGCTGCAATGTATGTGCAAATGTACAAAAAATGATATAATGAGAAATAAAGATATTCATAAAAAGTTTGGAGTGGTAGTTATCGAAAACAATATGAATGAAAGTCATTTATGTTAGTTGAGACACATATGACGTAAACTTGTGGATGCTCCATTTAAGAGGGTGGAGGTTATAAATGATGAAAAATGGACAAAGCTAAGGGAAGATCAAAAAAGACTTGGAAGGAAGTCATTGGGAAAGATATGACAAAACAAGAGTTAAAAAATAAGTGGAGAAGAAGAATCTATGCTGACAAGTTAATATGAATTCATATAATCTATTCCAATATTGAAATAAAGGTACTGATGATGAATTGATGACGATGATGATTAAAAATTAAAAAAAATAATTAAAATGGACATGTGATAGTTTCTCATCCTGATTATAAAGTCAAATTTTTTATTGTCAATATATCAAATGCGAACTTATTATTTATTTGTATAAAGAATTTGCTTGAAACTCAAGTTCCAGCTTCATTTTGAGTTTGAATTAAAATTTTGAAATAAAAATAAATATTTATTATATTTAATTATATAAAACATTATAATTTAAAAGATTCGGACAGCATGAAGTCGAGTTCGATTGGATTGTGAATTAGTCGAACTCAAATATTCATCCAGCTCTGTGCAAATAATTCACACTTCAAATGCAGTTGTCTATTCTCTTTTATATAAATTATAGTGCAACTGTTTTTCTCTTTCCTTGTGTCCCACGTTACTCGCAATCCTAGTTATGGTATGATAATAATAGGCTGGCATAATCTTTGCCAGTTTCTTTTTTCTAACTCATAAAGGTACGGTTTATTAAAAGTATTTAAATTATTTCCTCTTCACTCCATTGTATCTATAGTTTTCTTTTTTTTTTTATGAATATTTATTTATAGTCAGATAAAAAATATATATTTATTTATAGTAATTAATGCTTCATGTTGGCACATAACACGAAAACCTTGTGTGTAGCTAGCGATATTATTTTAATCCAAAAAATATTGAGTTTTGAAAAAAAATAAAAATAATAGTACTATATGTTCAAAGAATGAGGTTTAATATATATTTAAATATAGTTTAAATATTTGAATAAATTATCGTTGTTGAAAAAATTTTATAATTTATCAGTTTTGGTTCAAATAAAATTATTTTTAAATTATAAAATGGATTAAAATATATGTGATTTAAAAAAAAAAAGAGAGATTTAGTTGAGATGATAACAGTTAGGTTAATCCCATGTGACTCATATCTTGGGTTCACATGTTTTCTCTTCGTTAATTCCATTGCCATTTTTCTCGGATCTTCAATCATTATTTCCCCTAAAATAAATCTCAACAGCAAAAATACCTTTCGTTTCTGGAAAGGAAATTATAAATACACGGAAAGATTTTTCGAGTGATGATTAACAAAATGTTCAAAGATTGCATGTGCTTCTGCCATCCCTTCAAATGCGTAAATGAAGGTCACTGTACTGGCACGCGTCAAAAAGTTGGTCCAATATTATTCTTGGAATATTTTAATATACATTTGCTTATATATTCTTAAAATAAAACTACATCTCCATCTTATATTATTTTTTAATTTGAATGAATAATATAAATTTTATAGAAATAACGAGCCAATCATGAAGACCGCGTTGCATAATATGGTTATATGATTACATATCCTTTGAAATACTGAATACCCATAAAATACAATATTTGAGCAGAATTTTTTGCTTTGCCACTTTCAACTTATGATAAGCTGTAAACAGCTTATATTCTTGGATGCTAAAAATTAAATATTTATAAAAATTTTTAATTGCAGAGGTGTGGCCAAGTTGTCACAACTCTCTCTCTCTCTCTTAATCCTTTTGAAAAAAAAATACATAAAATAAATTATTTAATCAAATAAAAATTGAGATTTTCAATTCGAATTTCTTTTTTTCCTTAAAAATATGACCTCGCTAACAAGTATGAGACTATTTATGAGAATTCTACATTAAAGTCATAAATTTTGACTTTACTTTAAGGTCAACGTAAAGAACACATGATTAAGCATAAATTTAAAATCATTAAACGTAAAATATGTTAGAAGTATTATAAACACTTGATAATTAACTTAAAGTTAATGCAAACAATACATGATTAAGTAAAAATCTAAAGTTATTAGGAGTTAAATATATTAAAAGTATATAAAAACATGATAATTAAAATAAGAATTTGTATATGATGCACTGACAGTGTATAGTTTCTATACACTGTCAATGCATCAGAGGTTGACACCTCATCAATAGGCCCTTATGGGCAAATTAAAAAAATTTATTTATATTTGCATATAAGGGCCTATTGATGAGGCGTCAACCTATGGTGTATTGACAGTGTATAGAAACTATACATTGTCAGTGTATCATATATAAATCCTTAATATAAACATACATTATAGCAAAATTATCATATGTTTAAATCTATATATTGTGAAAATAGTTGGTGAAATTTAAATCTATTTATTGACACTAATGTTTACATTGATAATCATATTTTTTGATACTTTTAACATATTTTACATTTAATGACTCTAAATTTACATTTAATCATATATTTTTTACGTTGATCTTACAGTAATATCAAAACTTTGTGCCTACCTGTAAAAGTTTCCGACTATATATAGAGAATTTGGTTTTTCTTAGAGTCATGATTGGATTTTATTATACATATTACACCTAAAGTATTACAAATTATCAACCTCTTTTAAATTCAACCTAATTCCAATGTTTAATCAAAATTACTTATCTCCTAAATAATTTTTTAACTTGAAATTAACGAACTCAGAAAATTACAGCACCAAGATTAAAATAAAAAAAATCACTTTCTTGAAAAGTGAGATAGTTAATTAAATTATTCACCAAACTTCTCAAATTGAGATTAATTCCTTTGGGAAAGTCAAGATTAATATTGATCTTTTGTCCAAAAACTTGAAATTCAACTTCATGTACTACCAAATACGCGTAAAAACAAATTTCTATTTCTATTTCTATATTTTTTAAAATATAAAATGACTAGCAATAATTATTTTATATTTACATAATTTTCTTTCAAGAGTTTACAGTTGCCACAAAAATGCTTCATTCATGGTATCAAGACTTGTTCTTGCTCTTTTCCCTCATTTCCAATATGCAAAGTCTTTTGTTACTTTAGAAAAATGAAGTACTACCACAAATCATCATCGATTTATATAGAATACTGGACTCTTCTAGTCAACTATGAGAACATGAGGTTGTCTAAGTCAAGTGAGATTAGGTTGGGCACGTATATATATTTAGGTCTGACTTATCAAAGTTTGATCATTATAATATTAGAGGAGATTTAGAAGAGAGCAATTAAGCATTTATTAAAATATTATATCAATCATAATTAGTTGTAATTTGTAAAACTTTTCTTAGTATTATTATTTTCTATATACATTGTTTACATCACCTATATAAATAGGAGTTTTTATGTACTCTTTTATATAAGTTAGAACATTAGCAATGTAGTAATTTGAGTTTTTTTGTGAATGTAAGCCATTATGATCGAACATTTCTTTCTCTTCTTCATTCTCTATTGTTATTTTATATTCACAAATTATTATTATTATTATTATAACAAAAAATAATTTAATTAATTAATTCATTAGTTCATTAATTAGCTTGATTTGGGTAAAGCAGAAATCACAAATCAAGAATTGCTTTTAATTACTTTGGCATAATTCTTTGGTGGGATAATTATCTCTCTCTTTTGCTGGTACCAGTGGAGTTTTTAGACTCCACAAGTAAAAACGGAGAAAAGATGGTGACACATACCCTTTAAAATATTAAGAAATAAAAAATAAAAAGAATCTACACCCCACTTTTAAATATACTTAAAAAAAATACTATTCCTACCATTTAATTACCAATTTATATTCTATTATTGTACCATATTTGCAACAGCACCATCTTCTTCCTCGAAAACCCTATACCCATTTCCTAATCTTGAACTAAAATTAGAAGAAATCTCCAAATCATTCATGAATCAGATATGATTTTGGTTTTTCGTTTATTATTGATTGAAATTTGTAAATGAAAATTGTGCTGTGGTTGTAAAATTTGTTTAGGAATTATCGGCCTATGTAAGAACATTCCCCCAGCAAGCTAGCTTGCATGGGTAGCTCGATATGCTATCAGCAAATCTTACTTTATCTTCTTCTATTCTTCTACAATTTTCACTTTAAAGTTTCTTTTTTTTTTCATTGATTTGATGTTTATGGGGAATAAGATTAACAAAAGTATTAGGGTTTTGGGAAGAGAAAGATGAACAAGATCGTTATTTTCTTTAGAAATTTTATTGGATCAAAATTGTCTTTTGATTTAAAGATTTTTTTTCTTCAAAATAGTTGAAGTTTAAAGATTAATAAGAGTTGTGTATTTATCTGCTTTTAAAAATAAATAAAATAGAATTTATATCATCATTTTAATATGCTTATAGAGTCCAATAACTCAGCCAATAGTTCATTGGATAATAATATATATATAGCTAAAAAATGATACAATTGTCTAATTTGTTGATGATATTGTTTTCAAAGTATAATGACACATTTTTCATGGCTTTATGGAGAAAGAAACTTCAAAAGAAAAAGTTGAGCCGTCTTGCACTGTGGGCTCTCAGTACAACATGTAAAACCGAAAGAGAAAAGGACGATTCTTCCACTACTTCTTGTCCAAGGTCTATTTTGCAATGCTTATCGCTTGTTGCCTCTCTCTTACATTTATTCCTGCTCAGTATTCGCATCACATGTTTCTACAAAATTACCATATTTTCTTTTCTTTTATTGTTTTCTTTTAGCAACCTGGGCATGAAAAAAAAAGTTTATTAGACGTGTTTTTTTATGCCTCCTCATATTTGAAACCAAATACATTTAGAAGGGAATTTTATAATAAGATCGTTCTTATTATAAGATTGATTAATTTTATATCTATTTTAAAATTATTTTCCCTTATTTTTATGTATTTATATTTATTTATGATAAAATTAATTTATTTTATGTCTATTGACATTATATTTATATTTATTTTAATATGTTTACGTTTATTTTCATGTGTTTATATTTATTATCAGAAGTTTTTATCTTTTTGACATTAAATTTGCATTTTTCATATATTTATATTTATTATCATTTAATTACGTCTATTTATATTAATTTTTTACTTATTTTTATGTGTTTGTGATGTTTTTAACACAAAAATAAATGTAAAATAGATATAAAAAAAGTCACTTTTATAATAAGATCCACCTTACGGTAGAATTCTCCATTTTGAGAATATTTTGTATTTCTTAGGCATAAGAAAATAGAGGGTATTCTCTCTACTTTTTCCCTAACAATATCTTTGGTCGGCTTAAATTCGGATTTCATTTCAGATCTATTCCTACTCTTTAGTCTTTTCCAATTCTCTCCCTTTTTTCTTTTGCATTTATTTGGTTCAAAAATAGGAATGGAATAGAAATTGTGATCCATCGCTAAATTTCGACTTTCAACAAAAAATCCCATTTTCCTTCCCTTGATATTTGCAGTTTCATGAAATTAAAAAAAAAAAAGAAAAAATGTTTTTAAACCTTATCATATTATTTTTATTTATTTTTATTAATAATTAATCATAATAATTAATAATAAATAGTTTTTTATTAATTGATTACTATTAATATTTTTATAATAAATTATAATTGATTTAATAGAATGGTAAAATAATCTTTTAAATTTGTTCTAATAATATTTTTTGAACTAATCAAACATATAATACTAATCATATATATATATATATATATATATATATATATTACCTTATATTACTGAATATAAGGTTATGTAATGAAGTGTATTGATATAAACATCTACATGGACATCTTTTTTTAACAACACGTAGGATAATTTTTAAATTTATTTTTTTAATTATTAAATAGATAAAGTTGTCTTTTTAAAATCAAGATTAAATATGAATAACCATTGGGATTTGAAATATTTTAAAAAAAATTTTATAAATAGATTTCAAGCTATCCATTTAAAATCAAAATTAAATAATGATTAAATTTTGAAATATATTAGAAAAAAATGAAGAATAACCGGTTAGGTTTAAAATATTTTGGAATTGTTGATGAGCTTATGTTGTATATATATGCTCCAGCATATCCTCTCACTTTCATTTATTTGGAAAGAAAAAATAGAACATTTTAATTAAAGAGATCAGTTTCGTAAACTTTCATTTCCAGACTTTTACTTTTTCCATGATTTATGTTGTTTCCTTTGATTTGATTTATTTTTACTTTTAAACATATTATTGTTTCTTTCAATTTTTCTAAAAGGGAATAATAAAAATTTTTCATGTATGCAAACGGAATTACATTTTTTGAATGTTAACAAAGAAATAAATACATTATTGTTTACATAATAAATGTAACGTTAGTATTCCTCCTTATTTTAGGGAAGAAGCATAGAATAGTGCATGCATTTTTATTATTGTTTAATAATACATATTATTAATATATATTCTTTTGGATAAAGTTTTATATTTTGGTTTTTATTTAAGATCAAAATTATATTTTTAATATACTTATATACTATTATATTTTATTTTAAGTTTATGCTCAGATTTTAGTAAAAAAATTCAACAAAATTAAAAATTAACCAACATCTTTGAAAATGGGTATAAAGACTTGACTCAATGAAATTAACTACAGTGCAGGAGAGAAAAACGTTTTTGCATATAGGTTTTTTTTTTTTTTATCAAAAGGATATTGCAAATTTTTTTACTGTTGTATATTTGATTGTCTCAATTCTCAAAGGAAGTCATTGCCAAAATAAATATTACTTCAATGTAAGAATTTTGAGACCTTAATTTTAGATGTATTTTTATCAAATTGCATTACTTCAATGCAATGATTTTTTTATTTTTTATTTTTATTTTGTAAAATATTTTATCGTGATCTTTTTGTAGACTTAACGATTCATGTATAAAATTCATGATCATATGATGAAAAATTGAATTCATGTTGTGTAAAATAAAAAAAAATTCGTATTAAAATTCGTATCGATACGTCAAACACAAAATCATTTTTTTAGCTTTTATCATATTCATTTATAATTTTTACTAACTTTTATTGATCTCATATCACTTTAATATCTTTTATTCATATCATTTCCATCATGTCGTGTCCTCATATTGTCAAATCTATCTTTTTGTTATAATAAATTTTTAGTTGAATAGATATTTGGTTTTGTTCTTTTTCTGGCTAAATATCATAAATTTTAAAGATTTGGATATATATATATATATATATATATATATATAAATATATAAATATATATATATATATATATATATATATGTTAATAATACAAATTTATGTGTGCATACATATACTTAAATAATTAAAATTAGTTGGTGCACGAGATCATAAACTAATTCCTACAATATTTCATTATAATGAACCAAATATTATAATAATTATTATATTTTATTCATTCCTTTTTTTATTCTCAGAAAATACTTATATCATTATCTTTTTATTCTATGTTGCGAATCCAAACATCTTGTATGCCGTAAAACGATGTTTTGTTTTGCTACAAAATTGGAGGAAGAGGGAGTTTATTTGAGATTATAGAATTAACTAAATTTCACACACTATTTACTGGACATTTTGTATTCCAAGTGGTCATTCTATGGTGTTCAATGTACACCAGATAATTCCTATATAAATTACGTGTTTGTATTATAAAAATTGGTGTTTGTGTCGTGTAAAATACAAAAATTTTGTGTCAATACGTCAAACGTAAAACTTACTTTTAAGTTTTTGCTATATTTATGCACAATTTTTATTAACTTTTAACCCATAAGATCTCCGTGTTTTTTTTTTATTTGTATTGCTTTCGTGTAACGTTACCATGTCGTATATAGGATTATTAGATCTAGTTCAATTTTAATCAAAGCTTCACAGATTTCAAATTAACAAAGTGTACTTGAACAACTCAAACTTGACCTTAACTGTTATTACTTCTCGTTAAAAAGGATAAGTTTCAAAGTTTGAATTTGAATCTCTTTCCCTTTTGTACTATCTTACGAAAAGAAAGGAGTGCTTGGCTTGGTTAGCTAACTCATCCAAGTTAAGATTGTGATCCAGTGAGAGATAGTAGATCACAGACTTATATATTGTAATAAATTAATAAGAAAATTAGTTAAAAACTAAATCATATTCTAAAACAAAACAAAAATAATATTTTGTCCAAATGCTGTTCCATTTTTTTGTTTATATAAATTAAAATATACATGTTTATAAATTATTCAAATCTCAAAGTCACTCTAAAATTGATCCAAGACAATTCATGAGTGAGCTTGGCTTGGCTTGGCTTGGATTCAAGTTTTACATATTCATCTCATGACCTAGTGTTCGAATTCAAGTTTTACTGTTACCTCTCTCCAGAGGTAATATTCTCGAATGCAGCATCTTATTGAGTTTAGTTGGCAAACAGAGTTTGACAAATTTAGTGAAAAAGAAAATTGTTTTGATAGAATATATATTAGAAAATAATGAATGATTTGGGTTAGGATGCATAAATTTCATAACTGCAAGTTACCTAATAAAGAAAATTAGGTGGGAAAGAAATGAAGGCATTAATTAATGAATGAATGATTTAAGGCATTAAGCATGCAGTGGTAATATTTATAATCATATCATAATCTATTGACTATGAGTTTGAATAAAACAGTTTTGACATTTTTTTTAAAAATCATTTTGTGTTGCACACATCTCTTTTACTTTTTTTGGTTTTCACATTTTTATGTTCGAATCGAATCGATTTGGATTGGATTGAAATGAATTAAATGCCAGTCTCACTCATATTTTAACTCTTCAAATTTGTAATATTATATCGAGATGAGATTTATCCACATTGTTATTTTTGCTTATAAAATTTAAAAATTACACTCAGTGTCATATAATTTTTAGTTATTTATATATACTTTTATATTATATAAAAAAAAGTTTTACTTCGTTGAAAATACTTTTATCTATTTTTAGTATTTTTGAATCTTAGATTGTTTAGCTTGTATCATAGATATAGTTTATTTTTAATAATTTGAAAAAGAAAGAAGAATCCAATTATTTGAGGAAAAGAGCTAAATTCTCAACTGTTACTTTGAAGTTTTAAGCTATATATCTTTTTTACCCTCATTTTCCGTGTTTATTTTCCAAGACTGCAATTTGCAGGGCACCTTGATTTCCCACCCCTTGATTTCCATTTTAATCTCATCTTTTGAATAATAATTGAAATTTTATGGAAGTTAGTTAATTTTGGGTGAGGGGTTGCTCTCAAAGATTAATAAGATAATTTTATTTTTAATAAATTAGATTGAATATTTTTTAATGAGACCTTACTTCTTTGAGCTCTTACCTTCAGATCTTATCATGTAAAGTCGAGTTTAATTATTAAATCAAATTATTTACTAACTTAGTAAATTAAGTGATTTTCATATAGTAATATAATACTTGATTATGATTCTTTCCCTTAAAAAAGTTGAATTAATATATTTTGACTAAATATGATTTCAAAACTTGATATGAGAAAGGGTTTTACCTATTTTCATTGGAAAAAATAAACAAACATAAAACAAGTTTCATTTCTTAAGAACAAATAAAAATATCAAAATTAAGAATGAGCCTCTTCCAATCATTCCAAACCAAAACAAACGTAAATAAAAATAAAAAAAATAAAAATTGCATTTACTCTCAAATTTGACTCTCCTTTCTCAGTCTTTCTTCTATGTTCAACCCACACGGTGAATTAGATTTATTATCAAGTGTTTAATAGAAAGAATAATGAAATTTTGAGGCGAAAATATTCAACCTTTTTAAAATATAAATAAAAAATGTAAAAAAAAAAATAATAAATATTACTATACGGAATGGGATGCAAATCCAATTATCTGAGATGCTTTCAGCCGCTCAGAAGCGCATATCCCATTCCCACTGAGCAGTGAGCACCCATTTTTTTTTTTTGGTGAAACCAAAACTTATCTTTAATGAAGCCTGTGACCCAAATTTCTAACCTTCCCGAAATACCCCTGTCACCGCCACCTCTTACATCGGAGTAGAAAACAGCTACCCAATGTTCGGCCAAACTACAAATCTGCCCCCAACACACTCACTCTTTCTCTGTGACTGCAATTCATCCCCTTGTTTGGATGTCAGGAAAGTAAAAGAAAGAACAAAAATCATAATCAAAAATTGAACTTCAAATTTCAAAATTTTCAAAACTCATCTATTTTAAACAAAAAATATACATGCAACTGAAACTGAGAATCTCGGTTGGCGTTCCAGATTTTCTTGATATCAGAATAAAATGAAAGAAAATACTTGTATTTTCAATTATTTTTAATTTTCCCTTCAGCTTTCCGCGAAACAAACAGAAAAACTGCAGCGTTTTAAAACCGCTTTACACACGAATGACAGCGGTCAGAATTCAAACTTTCCCTTGTCTCGCTTTTCTTCTAGCAAGTTTTTTTTTTTTTAAATTACCAAACAGAAAATTAAATCTGAAAAAAAATAGGGCAAAAAGGAAAGAACATTCCCTCCATTTCTGTTCAGTCCTCTTTACACTGAAAGACTACACACAAAAAAAAAAACCCCTATATTTCTTTACTTTCCTTTAAGATCTTATATTTACACACAAAAAAAAAAAACAAAAAACAAAAAGGACCTCGTTCCATTCCTGTTTCTCAGGTTAGAAATCGCGAAAAGAGTCGTCGGAGAAAGAAAGAAGGAGATCCTGGAGGTCACGTGACTCAACTCCTAGTCTCAACGCTTCCAAAACCCGTTCAAAAACCAGCACGTGACACGGAATATGAAGAACCCCTTTTTGCTCATATCCATACTCCTGAGCCGACTTATTAAGCAACCCAACGAAAATCGGGTGGTTTAGCAACTCTGCGTTCACCACGAAACGTTCCATCTCTTCCCCTACATAAACCGGAACGTGACCCTCGGGGACCGACCTGGATGCCGGCTTTTTCAACGAGGAGATCGCTACGCGGAAAGATTCAGCTCGACGCGTGGCAGAGCGACGGCGCGTGGAGGTGTCGGAGCGGAGGAGGCTGTACTGGGAGGAGGCGTCGGCGACGCGAGAGAGGCGGCGGATGAGTTGCTTCATTTGGTGCTTTAAGAAAAGAACAGAAATCTTGGAGCGTAAAGCTATTGCCTTAGCTTGTTTTGTTGAGGATTTGATTTGTAGAGAAGAAAGAGGTGGGCGAATGAAGGAGAGCGGGGGCGTTATATAGAGAATGCGAGGAAAGACGGAATTAAAGAAAGAATACACATCGAAAGGTGATGAGAGAGAGAGCGAGTACAGGTAGGAGTACTAGGCAGGTACAATTACTCATTATTTTATTATCTTGATTTTTTTTTTAAAGTTTGTTTTTAGAAAACGGCAGCACTAATCGAAGTTTTCTACAACTTTTTTTTATTAAAAAAATCTTTTTCTTTTTCGGTGATGAGTGATGAGCGAGAAGAGCATGCTGTTTACATGGAAAGGAAAAGAATGGATGATTTAACCACTTGAGTTTAAATAAAGCTCTTTTCAATCCAAGATGAAGTTGTGCGTTGTGTATTCGAGCATTTAATTTTATTTAATTTTTTTTTGTTGTTAGTAATCAAGCATTTAATTTAATGATAATTTAATATATCATTTTTATTAAATATTATTTTGAATAAAAAATGCGTATTGATTACATAAGGGTTATTGTATCATTTGGATTCTAAACTATATCATTTTGTTACTTTAATAACTAATTTTTGTTTTCATTAGACACTTTGATACTTAAATCTAATACCTTTAAAAAAAATACCGACATGATTCGGAGCATCCAATGAAATTGTGACATGGCAAAAAAATCGGATTAATCATGGTTCCATGCCACATCACCAAATAAAATTAAAAAAATTAAATATATAATTTTTATTTTTTAAAATAAGAAAATAATAAATAAAAATAATAACCTTTTTTATGTTTTGCATCTTCTTCTTTCTCTAGATCTAAATTCTCTCTCTAAATTTTTTTAAGGTCTGTTTAGATTAAGGATTTCAAAAAGAAATTTTATTTCAATCAAGATATTCAAAAGTCTAAAACTAAATTTTCTTGTTTGGCAAAAAATTTGAAGAATTTTAAAATTTATGAAGAATTTCAAGAGGAAATTTGAGGCTCAAATTTCCTTTTGAAAATCCACCAACATAGGTGGTTTTTCAAAATCCCTCCAAATCTTTTCTTATTTTTTATGCATTACCCACTAGTAATATAAAATTAAAAATGATAGATACTATTTTCATTAAATAGAATAAATATTTTTTTTACTTTTTTATATTATTAATAATATCTATACATTTTTACAAATCTAATGATACCTATATTTAGACCTGCTCAAGGGTCGAGCTACCTGCCCAAGCCCGAAGGTTCGTCCGATATTTGGTCGGGCTTGGACAAAAATATTTGATACAATAACCGGGCTTGGGCAAAATTTTTAGGCCCATTTAAAAATCATGCTTGGCCCGAGCTTGACCTTTCAAAGGTCGGGCCTGGTTCGAAATTTTTTTTATATTTCTTTTTTAATATTAATTAAATTTTTTTATATATTTAATAAGTATAATATAATTATATGTATATAAAACATTATTTATTAATAAACATGATTATAAATATTTAATATGGAAATTGATATAAAATTGACAAATTAAATTAAATTTTAAAGGGTGTAAAATAATAAATAAATAAATAAAAAATTTAAATATAAAAATTTATTTTTGGGCCTGACTGAACCGAGCTTGGGCTTGTAGTATAAAAATAAAAACGAGCTTGGACAAAAAGTTTGGCTCGAATTTTTTAGCCGAACCACGCTTGGGCACACAAATTATTCATTAATATTTCTTCACCATCTATGAGAACTCAAATTTTAAACAAATAAAGTGAATACGAGGCCTATCAAATCCTGTTTGATTGATGAATTGAAATTTTTCGATTTCAAGTCCAACAAGTTGAGCTTCCGTACAAACAGGTTCATAGGCACCATGGAAGCACACATCCAACCATATACGTCTGAATCATCATATATTGATGATATTTAGTCTCAGAAAAGCTAATTTCAATCATTTGAAGTCCATAAGTCATTGGATTAAGTGGTCAAAACAACACTGTGAATTGATTATTGGGGTCGACTAAGTAATATCAAAGCCCTAATTGGTCATGTTAGACCTCGAATCGAAAAATTTTACGATAATACCTACTGAAAAAGGCAAAATCGAGCAAAAACCCTAGAAATGGTCAACATGGCCAGCCACCCTAGCTAAAAGTCAACATGTAGCATGGGACATGCATGGAATTAACATGAATTTCATCGACCTAAAATGTAGAAACCAATAGAAATCATGTTAAGTGGAAATTTATGGAAACTGAAAAAAAAATTAAAGGATAAATATAAGGATTTTAATGTTATAAGCTTGTTTTCCATTGGCCAACTCTTATCATGCACCTTGTGTGCTATTTTGAGCCTATTAATGAGCCCATAACCCCACCACATCATCTCCACCATGCCAAGACCAAAGCTAAGAGAGAAACCAAAGAGAAAATGGAGAAAACGTGAAAACATGGCTAAATCGTGAGCTCTTATGGCCTTTCCCTAGTGATTCAAGCTTGTTTCATTGATTTTCTAACTTCCCTTCATCTTCTCACTTCAAGTCTAACCTTATTTTCAAGGGAAATCAAGGAACAACAAGAAATCCTAGAGAGAGACTATATTCGGCGAACACCTAGATCTACTAGGTAAGCTTTGTTTCATCCTTCCATCTTCATATATGTTGTTTATGGCTTGATATTAAGTAGTTCTATGGTTTTGGTTTGAAACAAAAGCTTCCTAAGGTTAAATATCAATTTTGACCAACAAAGGGTTTACGATGTAACCTTTGATACAAGGCCTAATTTTGATATATGTGGATTGTTTAGTGATATAGAGATGTTTTATGGTGTTAGAATTGAATGGAAGTGAGTGTGTAATAATGTACAAGGTTCAGCCACTTAGGATTTATAATGTAAACCTGCTTAGTTTTGCATGAATTTGTGATATGTGGTGTAATTCATCTAGCTAAGCATGAATTTACTGTTAAATTTGACTAGATTCAAGTGTAATGTGGACTTGTAGAATCGGCCAAGGTCAAGGGAAAGTGAAATTGATGTCATCTAGCCTTGGTTATAAGATATATTAATATAACTACAAAATGAAATTGAATGGTGGCATAGGTTTGGAAAGAAACCTTGAAAATGGTTACTTTGTCACTTAATCCTATTAGTGACCTAAGAGTGATCTTATTGAAAGTAATGTGAATTAATGTGTTAAGTGGTCCTTAGAGTGTCTAAGATATTAAATTAAGTGAAAGGTGGCCTATTGGGGGGATTCAAATCCTTTGGTGGTAGAAATGAGGAAGACAACTAAGCTTGAGACAAGTGTACAAGCATGGAAATTTTGGTAAGCTAATTGTGCACGATGCATGATAGTTTCATATAGTACAAGTATGAATAAGGAGGTACTGATTTAAATGTGATTGAACCATATATATGAATCGTGTGCCAATACTACCTATTAGGGCATAATAGCCAAATTGTGGTGCATGTGTACTATATGTGTATACGAGATTGATATGAGATGCAAATTGTGGACATGAGATTGTTTATGTGTTTGAATTGCATGCTGGATAGTGAGATCTAGTAACCCGGACCTTATAAAATTATTTTTAGAAATCATAATATAGAACATGAAAGTCTAATTTAGTAAATATGCCATTATTGCATATTACGTTATCGAGCATAACATGACTGTGACATGATTTTAAAGCTTGCATCGAT
Source organism: Heritiera littoralis (assembly GCA_031772115.1). Lineage (NCBI taxonomy): Eukaryota > Viridiplantae > Streptophyta > Magnoliopsida > Malvales > Malvaceae > Heritiera > Heritiera littoralis. The sequence continues at coordinate 899,758 of JAPDPK010000165.1, read as the reverse complement.
TTATACTTGTATAATAGCTTTAAAATTTGACTTGTGATATGTTTGAAATCTATTGAACATACGATTATATTACATGTGTACGTGTTTTTGAATAAAGCATGCCTTGCTTTTATATCCTCAATATTATCAAACTTTAAAACATGTACTAATACTGTTTTATAGCTTTTTTAAGGTACTCCACATTGATCCTAAAACCAATAGAGCAATAAGGAAACAAGCCTAAGTAATATATACTCCTACGTTGATAGGTATGACGAGATTGGTCCGACATAGTGGTTAACCAATTCTTGTCTTTACCTGATTAGTAGGGACTAGAGACATACAGATCTATGGCCTTAGGTAATACCCTAGTTTCCATAGTATGACGCTAGCTCACTAAGTAGCTACAATGAGATAAGTCTTTATTTGTTACTTACAGGGGACTTTGCCTAACTGATTTGATGAGTACAGATTGATGCGAACTTACGAGTATTTGAAATAAACTTACGTGTATTTGATTTGAACTATGTGTATTTGATAAAAATTACGAGTACTTGAAATGTATTATGAGTATTTGAAATGATTTACAAGTATACAATTTAAACTATGAGTATTTGACATGATTTATGAGTAACTGACATGATTACGAGTATTTGATTTATAAGACCATGAGTATTTTATTTATAAAGATGAGTATTTGATGTATAACACTACGAGTATTTGATATAATTACGAGCATTTGACATAATTTACGAGCATTTGACATAATTTACGAGTATTTGATATGACTTTATGAGTATTTGAAAAGAACTTATGTGTATTTGATTTCAACTATAAGTATTTGAAATGAACTTATGTGTATTTGACATAAATTTACTAGTATTTAAAATGAATTTACAAGCATTGATTTGAAATGAATTTATGAGCATTGATTTCTGAACTTACAAGCATCTAATACTGTTTAAATGAAAAGTACATTGTTTTATCGAAAACTATAATTGGATCGATTTATTTAACACTACATTAGTTTCATCAGTGTATCATTACATTGATAAGACTGTCTAGTTTTGATGTTAGGTTAAAGGAATAATGAAGTACTTCAAAGTATTCTTCCATGATCTACTTCGAAAAACCATGACAACGTCATTGAGTCATGATATCTAAATAAAAAGGAAAAATGATCGAATATCTGAAAACAAGATTATATAAGATTGTGCAAATTGATATGAATATGGAAAGTATATCGAGTGGTTGCATTGCATGCATTTAGAAAAGTGTATAATATGTTACTATCCTCTACACTTGTATAGTTGACTTATTGGGCTTCTAGCTCACTCTCCCATTGTTTCTCATCACAGGTTAAGCTAAGGTAGTACAGTTACCTCATTGCAGTATTTGACTTCATAATTTTTTGACTACAAAGCTCTTGCAGTTTAAACGACTTTATTTTTGTATAGTTTTCTATATACTATAGGATGGGATGTCTATAAGTTAAAAGTATACTTACATCATAAAAATTGTCATTTTGGGGAGTAAATGAATTTTTATTAAAAAACGTGCTAAAACCATAAAAATATTATATTATTTTATTTTATTAGGAATTTTTTCGAAAGGTCAAACAATCTAATTTTTCAGTGAAATTTGAATACGTGATAGATTAAAGAGTTTATGAGTGTGATGGAAGGGATTGAGAGCAAAAATTGATTATATTTAACTGTTAAATTGGGCTACGATCCGAATTGTGTTAAATAAGAGATTTACCACTTTTACACGAGAATTGCTTTATGGTGTTTTTAGATGTTAAATGATATGATATTGAACTAGTGTTTATAGCCTTAAACCGTATAAGGTGAATAGTAACCCAAAAGTATGATATAAACTACTCACATGACACCCTCAGATAAACAAATGATAATCTGTGAGAACCCTGAAGTCTAGTACTATTGTACACGTAGGGACACTCACCACTGTTCATTTCCTGTGTATTTCGCAGGTCTCACCGGCTATACAATGCGGACATGAAACCAAACCCATATTATTCGAAGAGTCCAATAAGCCTACGGTAAGAATCCAGATCTTAAAATCCCTTATTTAGATTATTTTGGGAAGTATGAAAACAAATTGGAAAATAACAATTAAGTACATAGCCCGGTGGCTTTTTTGTAAATTGTGGCCAAACTAAATGAATTTTTGATCTAGTGATTTAACCATGATATTCTACATGAGAATAAGTTCTAGGCTATGTCAACGAATGAATTGAATCAGTGGTAGAATCAGCAAATTTCGTAATTTACCTGGTAAGGGTAATTTCGTAATTTCACCTTCACGGTAGGTCAAACCAGAACCAAACCACATCATTCATCAAAATATGTTTAATAATAACTTTTGGTGATGGAATATGAATTTTTTTGAGTTAAAGTACATAGTTAAAAATTACGGAAGCTTTAGGGCATTTTTGTCCAAAAATCTCATAACTAAGGGCATTTTGATCATTTTGCCCATTTCTAGACGACAGTAAATGATTCATTTAGCTGCATCCAGCCACTATTCATACTTCTTCCTTCTCCCATTCATGCCACCATTGAAGAAGAAAGAGAGAAAAGAAAGAAACCTTACAAAACTTCACCAAAATCCCATTATTTCAACAAATTTCCTTTTACGAACTTGCTCTATTCATCATCCTCTCTTCACCCATACCAGTATTTCATTGAATACGTGACAAAATGTACACTTTGCACCCGGGCAGTACTAAAATGTACCATAATTTATGGAGAGTGTATCGGTGGCCTAAGATGAAGTGAGACATCGCAGAATTTGTGGCAAGGTGTCTCATATGTCAGCAAGTGAAGATTGAGCACCAAAAGCTTGTTGGGTTACTAGAGCATCTACCGATTCTGATGTGGAAGTGGGAGCACGTTAGTATGGACTTCGTGATGGGTTTGCCGAAGACCCAAAGGAATCATAATGGTATATGGGTGATAGTTGATCTGTTGATGAAGTCCGCTCATTTTCTTGCCATGAAGTCTACTAATTCTCTTAGTGCCTTAGTCGATTTGTATGTTCGGAAGATAGTGAGATTACATGGTGTTCTAATGAGCATCACTTCGAATAGGGATTCTTGGTTTACTTCACATTTTTGAGAGAAGTTTCAAGAGGCTATGGGATCCTGATTGAATTTTAGCATCGCTTTCCATTCACAGATTGATGGGCAATCCAAGCGCACCATCCAGACGCTCGAGGATATGTTGAGAGCGTGTGCATTAGATTTTAAAGGCTCTTGGGATGATCATTTACCATTGGTAGAGTTTGCATATAATAATAGCTATCAGTCTAGTATCGACATGGCACCGTACGAGGCTTTGTATGGCAGACAATATAGATCACCAGTTGTATTGGAGGAAGTAGGTGATCATAAGATATTAGCTCTCGATATGATAGAGCAGGCTTCCCAGGATGTACAGTTGATTTGTGATAGATTGAGGACAGCACATAGTCGGCAGAAAGTTATGCAGATTCGAGACGCCGACCATTGGAGTTCTTAGTTGGGGATTTTGTCTTTCTTAAGGTCTTACCGTCGAAGGGTAGCATGAGATTTCGTAAGAAGGGAAAATTGAGTCCTTAGTATATCGTACCATTCGAGATCTTAGACCATGTGGGAGACGTTCCCTATCAATTAGCATCACCTCCGGAATTATCAGGGGTTCATAATGTCTTCCACGTGTCGATGTTGAGGAGATATCATCCAGATCCGTCTCACGTGATTCAATATGAGCCATTGGAGATTCGGCAGGATATGAGTTGCGTGGAGAGGCCTATTTGAATCTTGGATAGGAAGGATAAGGTGTAGCGGTCTAAGACGATCCCACTAGTAAAAGTGCTATGGCAGTATCATTATGAAGAGGAGGCTACATGGGAATTAGAAAGTCTCATTCGGGAGAAATACCCAAAGCTCTTCTAGTGACGAGTTCGATCAAATTCAGGGAATCGAATTTCTTAAGGTGGGGAGGAAGTGAGAACCCTAAATTCTAGTACTATTGTACATATAGGGACACTCACCACTGTTCATTTCCTGTGTATTTCGCAGGTTAGACCTTGTACAGTACGGTGGGCCCCACCGGCTCTACAGTGCTTGGAAGGACGTGAAACCAAACCCATATTATTCGAAGAGTCCAATAAGCCTACGGTAAGAATCCAGACCTTAAAATCCCTTATTTAGATTATTTTTGGGAAGTATGAAAACAAATTGAAAAATGACAATTATGTACATAGTCCAATGGCATTTTTGTAAATTGTGGCCAAACTAAATGAACTTTTGATCTAGTGATTTAACCATGATATTCTACACGAGAATAAGTCCTAGGCTGTGTCAATGGATGAATTGAATCAGTGGTAGAATCAGAAAATTTTGCGATTTACCCGGTAAGGGTAATTTCATAATTTCACCTTCACAGTAGGTCAAACCTGAACCAAACCACCATCATTCATCAAAATATATTTAATAATAATTTTTGGTGATGGAATATGAATTTTTGGAGTTAAATTACATAGTTATAAAAATTACAGAAGCTTAAGGGCATTTTTGTCCAAAAATCTCCTAACTAAGGGCATTTTGGTCATTTTGTTCCATTTCTAGAAGATGCAAAATAATTCATTTAGCTGCAGCCGGCCACTATTCATGCTTCTTCCTTCTCCTATTCACGCCACCATTGAAGGAGAAAAGAAAGAAACCTTACAAAACTTCACGAAAATCCCATTATTTCAACAAATTTCCTTCTACAAACTTGCTCTATTCATCATCGTCTCTTCACCCATACCAATGTTTCATTGAATAAGTGACAAAATCAAGGGGAAAGGAGCTTCATGAAATTCGGCCAAGGTAGGAACTCTTCATGCTTTCATTTCTTTCATGCTTTAAGGTTGCCAAATGATGTAATTAAGCTTCCTAAGTATGAATTTAAGCTTAGCTTTGATTTAATCTCAACAATTTCTTCCTTAGGGTTTTCAGCCATGCATAGAAGTATGAGAATTCATGTGGTTTGATGTATACAAATGAAGCTAGAATGAAGAAGGAAGATGATTAAGCATGAATTAATTGTTAAATAAATAAAATACCATGTGTAAGGCACATAGTACCATTCGACCATGGCTTAAAGGAAGGGTTTTTGTGCTTCAATTGATGAATTTAGGGTGCCATAATACTGTAGAAATTATGAGGAGACTGTTGGTAAAGTCGGAATTAAAATCGGAGTTGTATAGGGGAAGCTATATTTTACTACCAGTGTGATTTAGACTGGGATAATGATTTCTACTGATAATGTAATAGAATTTAATGAAGAAAAATTTATTAAAAATTGAATTATGGTGAATAATGGTGTTTGGTATAATATTTTGCAACCCAGGAGCTGTGAATTTCGAGTGGTGCTATCGAGTGCATTAATTTAATCGAACAGGTAAAGGATGAGTGTGTGAACCGTAGGGATACTATGAATGCATGGTTTAACTCAATTTAATTTTGTGAAGTGATTTGGATATCAACTGCTTTGGATTTGGTGAATTGTGGATACTGGTTTGTGTATAAACTGTATTTTCAGTGCAGGAAGGTTAGGTTAGAACATATCCGTTACTCTACCGAAAATTATAGAAATTCTATGAAAGTACTCTTAATATTTTTTAAGGATGGAACTAAGTAGAGTTTCATGTGATTTCCATGGTATCTATTAAAATTGCATAATTCTATTATTTACCAAAAATAATATTTAAATATTCCTGTTATTGAATTTTAATTACATGAAAGTACCAACACATGTTGTTCATAGTTTTATAGATAAATATAACATTTTCAAGAAAGAATATTGAAATGTGAATATTTTATGAATTTTTATTCATAAACTGAATATATTTTTCAGTATATTTATTTATGGACTGATTGAAGATACTATTAGTGGAAGTGATTTCATAAATGATGTTTCTACTATGTATTCATTGTTTTGAGATTGTTAGGCCCTGTATCATGTTCACGTGTCACGTGTTACTGTTACTGTCACTGTACTGTGCTGATAGATACTGATCTTATTATTAGCGTCCCAGTGGTCACTTGATCAGTGCACACTGTGGACCCCATAGATTATGACCATATGTCTCACGTGTTATTATTTCTCCATTGTGGGATATTATTATTGCATGGTATATTTAGGGTGCTGCCTGGTCTCCACTATGCTGATACTGGTTATTATATTATTTCACTGAACTGTTTGCTGGTACTGATTTATTTACCAATAGTGAGCCTTACAAATGCCATTTACTGAATGATTTATTTTGTTGGGTTTATCAATATTGAAATGAACATTATTATTGAAAAGAAATATTTATTGATTTATTAAATTATTTTGCTATTTAATTTTAATAGCATTTTATATTCTTTGATACCAAATTCAATTAATTACTCCCTATAGTCGCTTCTAGGATTATAGTATCCTAAAATACCTCTCATACTCCATCCGGTTTCCTAGTCGACTATAGTATCCTTCCTAGTTGTGCTTTAGCAAACTATTAAGGACTAAAAGTTTTGGGCATATAGATTTCATAGTATTAGTATGTACATACGATTCTCTTACTAAGCATGTTAGCTCACCTCTTATTTTTTCACTCCACAGATTATTTACAATAATACCGTTCCACGGATTTTAGCTACGCTATCGTTTCCTCGAGGCAGCTTGAGTGGATCCTGGAGGTATATTTAGTTCTCCTTATATGTTCAGACTTGATTGTGTACAGTACTATGATTGTATAGCTTTTTACAGGAGATGTAGAACACGTGTAAATACTTTTAACTAATATTTTGCTGTAAATATTTATATTAGCTGTTGATTTGATTTTCAATTAAATAGTGATCACTATTAAATCAAGTGTGATAAAGACATAGCAGACAACCCAACCGTCCTACTATATGTGTGAAATGTGGTTAAATACTGTATATTACAGGATGTGACATAATATAATCACCCACATTGCAATGCCATCACAAAAATTCATCAAGAAGTAGAATCATGAAGAAACAACCTTAGTAAAGTTTCTGCTTTTCTTTCTCCATTTTTTCACATTACCAATGATCAGTAATTGATTTTTACAAACAAACACAACCAATCATATAATCAAGGAATTCCACCAAGTCAGAAACATTAAAACACAAGCACCGCGTCTTTTTAATATGTCAAAACAATCAAATCTTTCATACAACAAAACAAAAAGAGTTATACACAACAATATTTAAGTGAAAACCACCAAAAAAAATATCTTTAGCTCCCAATCATAAATCCATCTAATAGTTTCACACCAAAGATCACCACCTCTAAATATTAAATCTAATAACTTTTAACATATTTAAAAATACTCAAGTCAAAATAAACACATTAGATACAAAAAAAATCAATTTCAAATTCAATTCAGTAAAGATTATTTCCCATATCAATTAACGCAAAAAAATGAAACTAGTAAAGTAAAAAAAAAGATTAATTATATATTATATGAGGACTATTAATTAAAGTTACTTGATTTATTTCATAATTAGAGAGAGGTGGGTGATACATATAGGATTCATTTAGAGTGTAAGGTATTTACAGAGTTTAAGAATGAGGAAGACCTTGCTTTGCATAGGCATTGTCATGGAAACACAAAAATCCATACTTTTACAACAGCATTGCTATATATCTCTGATTGTTTTTCGGTATCCAAATTAGATAGATAAAGGCAAATATAGAAAGATAAATAGTATAAACCCACAAAAATATCAATTTAATTAAGACAAAAGCAAAACCCAAGATTGACTAGAGAAAAAAACCCTAAACCAACATATACATGAACAAGGAGAGAGAGAGAGAGAGAGAGAGAGAGAGAGAGAGAGAGAGAGAGAGAGAGAGAGAGAGAGAGAGAGAGAGAGAAAAGCTTTGCCTTAGCTTATGAAGAAAAATAAGAAGTAGCTTGGGAGTTGGGCAGATACTGGAAGAAGAGGAATGGTTGTGTCAAAAGAAAAGAAGTGACGACTTGGGTAGAAATTGGAAGAAGAGGAAGGATTAGGTTGGCCTAGGTGGAAATTGAAAGAAAAGGAAAAATTGTGTTGGCTTGGGTGAAAACTGGAAGAAGAGGAAAGATTGGGTCACTTGGGTGGAAAACTAGAAGAAGAAAAAGGATCTTGTGAAAAGAGAGGAAGTAAGGTAGTTTGGGTATTGGGGATTGTGTAATATGATTTAAGCGAGTAAATATGTAATTTCAATAATTTATATGTTAATGAGTGATAAGCAAATATTGAAAAAAAGTCCACAAACAAGTTTTAAACTAACCTTAAAGAAGTTTGTTTACAAATATAAATAAACATATCACATCTCTATTAATGTTCGGCTCGTTTAATAAATGAACACTGAAATATTGTTCGTGATTGTTCGTTAAGCTTAATAACAAACATAAATGATCAAAAACAGAACATGTTTATGAATTGTTCGTCGGACATTTTTGTTCGTTAGAATTCTAATGTGAAAATAATTAGGAATTTTAATCCAATTGCAATTAGAATATGCTAAACAATCCTAAGTTTAATCCCAAGCAAAATTTACATCTTAATTTCCTTCATCCTTTTGTTCTTTTTTCTTATTTATTTTTTAAAATTGAAATAACCAAACAAGCCAACTTAACATAATCTAAAGTCCAACAACACCTAAAAGCAAATATTAGATCCAAAAATGATTTGAAATTTAAAGGGTGGCCAAAGACAAATTTAAGACTAAAAAAAAAAATCTTCAAATCCAATTTAAAAATCTCGGACAAAATTGAGTGTTTATAACACTTACACAAAGTCATCCTCAATATAAATAAGCCATAGTCTCCTAGAGCCTCACAAATTAGAACCTTTTACAAAATCTAAACAAAATAACTTACGTATACTAAAATTCTAAAACACCTACTAATAAAATAAGTCCTAATAAAATATTAATTATAGTAAAAATACAAATCTTTGTTTAATTCCAAAACTAGATCTTAAATTAATATTTAAAGGGCCTCATGCAGCTCAAGCAATAACCATAGACACCACTATTTCTATATAAAAGATTATATCAAAATTTTAATTTTATTGCATGTAAAAATAACAATAAATTGTGTAAATTTATGTAATTTATAGATTAGACCTTATCTCATTAAAAGCAAAAAATTGATGTATGTAAGTCTTAGTGTTCAAGTCTCATTATGTATGAGATTAATTTAAATTATTAAATTGCTTGTTTGACTTGTTTATGATTTTTTAATGCAATGTATATTAAAGGTTTTTATTGTAATTGTAATTGTAATTTTTACAAATACATATAATATTTATTAAAAATAATACTGAAATAATTAATGTTAACAAATAACTTGTTTTGGGATGATGATTCATGACGCAACGTATAAATTATCATGACTTTCATATGGTGCTCTCATCATGCTTTTTCAAATAGTAATTTTATACATTCGTCAATATCCATTTGTAGTGGGGATAGATTAAGATGCCTCACTATAATTATAAAATATTTGAAGATAAAGTTAGGTTGCATTTGGTACATTGTAGGTAAAGTGATTACAGCGCAAAATGGTTGCAAAAGAAGTGATTGTTGGAAAAGTGATTGCTAGAAAGGTAATATTGCGGTGTTTAGTATGTAGTGTAAAATTTTGTTTAAAATGCAAACAAAGTAACATTATAGCGTTTGGTATACAATCATTTTGCTAGTAATGTAGTTACAAATTTCAAAAATACCCTTAAGTATAAAAACAAAATTTGTATTTTGGAATTAATTATAAATGTAAGTATCATATGAAGATGTATATAATATAAAGTTGTAGTTATTAACATTGATTATCATTTGTAATAGCAAATTTATATGCATATTATGATTAATTTAAATTTAAAACTTTATATTATAATGGTGATAACTTTATATTCATCATCATCATCATCATCATCATCATCAGAGCCTTTATCCCAATAGATTGGGGTAGACTATATGAACCAATATCTAAAATCACGTTAGATCGTCCATATGTATTTAGCCTCTATTCTCCTAACTGGAGCATCTACAGGTCTACGTCTTACATGTCCAAACCAACGTAAACGATTTTCACACATTTTGTCTTCGATAGGTACCGCTCCAATCATCTTACGAATATCATCATTTCTCATTCTATCCTTTCTTGTATATCCACATATCCACCGTAACATTCTCATTTCTGTTACACTTATCTTTTGTATATGTAGCCTCTTAGTCGCCCAACATTCACTACCATATAACAATGTTGGTCTAACAACTGTCCTATAGAAGTTGCCTTTCAACCATGTAGGAATTCCTTTATCGCACAACACACCTGTAGCACTTCTCAACTTACTCCATCCAGCCTGGATCCTATAGGTCACATCACCATCAATCTCTCCATCCATCTATATTATTGATCCCAAGTATCGAAAATGATCCCGCTTAGGTATCGCCACCCCATCTAACTTCACTACATCATGCTCTTCCAGTCGATTAGAACTGAATTTACACTCCATGTATTCAGTCTTCACTCTGCTTAGTTTAAATCGTTTTGATTCCAACGTTTGTCTCCATACTTCCAACTTTGTATTGATCTCCGCTCTAGTTTCCGCACATAGGACAATATCATCTGTAAACATCATACACCAGGGCACCTTATCTTGGATGGATTTTGTCAATTCGTCCATAACTACCGCGAACAAGAATGGACTCAACGCTGACCCTTGGTGTAATCCCACCGTGATAGGAAACTCACTTGTTTGCCCCTCACCTGTCCTCACATGTGTCCTTGCGTCTCTATACATGTCCTTAATTAGTTTAATATATTTCAAAGGAACTCTTTTCTTCATTAAGGACCACCAGAGTACCTCCCTAGGCACTTTATCATATGCTTTCTCCAAATCTTTAAAGACCATATGAAGATCTTTACCCATTACTCGAAAGCGCTCCATAAGTTGTCTAAGCAAATATATTGCCTCTATAGTTGATCGACCCGACATAAAACCAAATTGATTCTCCGATATCTCTACATTCTTTCTTAATCTCCGTTCTATCACTCTCTCCCATAGTTTCATCGTGTGACTCATCAATTTTATGCCTCGGTAGTTGGCGCAACTTTGAATATCTCCCTTGTTCTTATATAAAGGTACTAAGACACTCTTCCTCCATTCCTCTGGCATTTTGTTAGTGTGCCAAATCTTATTAAATAGATTTGTCAACCACCTAACTCCTACATCTCCAAGGCATTTCCAAACTTCAATTGGGATGTCATCAGGTCCAACGGCTTTTCCATTCTTCATCATCTTTAGTGCATCTTTTACCTCTGTCTCTTGGATTCTACGCATAAAGCACCGATTTAAATCCTTAAGAGGCACTGAAATATTATCCAAAACTTTATTTTGTCCATCATTAAATAATTTGTTAAAATAATCTCGCCACCTGTCCTTAATGTCATTATCTTTAACGAGAGTTCTTTGATGCTCATCCTTAATACATTTCACGACTCCTAAGTCGCGACTCCTCCTTTCTCTTACTCGCGCCAATCTGTATATCCTTTTCTCTCCCTCCTTTGTGTTCTACTTGTCGTAAATCTCTTTCGCAACCCTCGTCTTAGCTTCTGCCACAGCCTTCTTTGCCTCCTTTCTTGCTACCTTATATTCCGAAAAACTCTCTTCTGTATTGTTCTTCTTTAAAGCCTTGTAACGCTCTCGCTTAGTCTTTATAGCATCTTTTACTACTGCAGTCCACCATGTTGCGTCCTTTCCAGTCAGCACTTTTCCGTTTGATACTCCTAATGTCTCTTTGCCTACCTCCCGAATGCATTTTGCCATCTTATTCCACATTACATTTGGGTTCTCTTCTGTTGTCCAAGCCTCTTTTTGAATCCAACTATCTCTACATGTTGTATGACAATCTTTTAGCTTCCACCATCGAATCCGTTCAATTCCTTTTTGTTGGTTCCTTCGATGTCGTCTATCTATCTTCATATCTAGAACTAAGAGTCTATGTTGCGCGGTAACACTCTCACCTAGGATAACCTTACAATCCAAACATCTATGTCTATTCCTACTCCTAGTTAAAAAGAAATCTATCTGACTTGCTCTTGGTCCACTTCTAAAGGTTATAAGATGAGAATCTCTCTTCTTAAACAATGTATTTGCTAGGATTAGGTCATAAGATAAAGCAAAATTTAAAATAGCATCTCCTCCCTCGTTTCTTTCACCATAACTAAAACCCCCATGTACTCTCTCAAAACCCTCTTTACTTGTACCTACATGTCCATTAAGATCACCGGCAATAAAAAGGTTTTCTCCTATGGGTACTTCTTGTACTACCTTATCTAAATCCTCCCAAAACTGTCGTTTACTAACCTCATCAAGTCCTATATGGGGTGCATACACGCTAATGACATTCAACACCTCTTTTCCTAAAACTAGTTTAACCAAAATAATCCTATCCCCTTGTCTCTTAATCTGTACAACATCCTTATGGTACTCTTTATCTATAATGATACCTACTCCATTTCGGTCTCTATCTTTCCCTGTGTACCAAAGCTTATATTGCCAAGGTGCTATCTCTCTAGCCTTTTCCCCAACCCATTTGGTCTCTTGGAGACACAAGATGTTAACCCTCCTCCTACTTATAACCTCACAAATCTCACCTAACTTACCACTAAGCGTACCTATATTCCAAGATCCTAACCTAAGCTTATGGTTATGGACTAACTTCTTTACCCACCCCCGTCCATTGTGGTGTGGGAACGTTTGCCTATTTAACACCACATCCAGGCGTCGATGTGGCGCGTCACTTCCGGGCGACGACCTAGCAACCCTTGCCCACTTTTCACTACACCCGGGCTCCGATGCAGCGCGTCGCTGTGTAGGGGACGCCCCAACGATGTTTTGATATTGGTTCATTTCATGAGATTGGACTAGTTTTTAAGGCTGGTTGTCCAAACCTACCGCCACCCTCCTCCTTTACCCGGGCTTGGGACCGGCTGCGTTAACTCACACAGGCGGAGTTAATGGTGATAACTTTATATTATAAATTTAAAACTTTATACAAAATTTGTATATTGGAATTAATTATAAATGTAAGTATCATATGAAAATGTATGTAATATAAAGTTGTAGTTATTAACATTGATTATCATTTATAATAGCAAATTTATATGCATATTATGATTAATTTAAATTTAAAACTTTATATTATAATGGTGATAACATTAGCCATTGGTTTAACAACATTTTTTGCTCTTAGGCATTAACAACATTTGCCCTGATTGAATTACAATAGTTTATTATGGTACCAAAAGAGGTTTAAACTAAAGCATTCTCGAAACTTAAAAAGTTAATAACTAGACAATGTTGACGTTAATTTATAAAGAGGTTTAATGCATGAAATCAAAAATTCTACGAAACTCAACTATATATATATATATATATATATATATATATATATATATATTCAACAATTCTAGGAATCCCAGCTAGGTTGAGAAACACAGCATAAATAATACGTGCCTAATGTCACAGTCCAAATATATAGTATTTTACACTTTTTCACATTTTTCCACACACACTGTACCGGTTGAGCTATCCGTGATACCTTTAACACTATTCATTTAAACTGTAATACTTCACAAAAGTAAGAAATGTTTACAGTAGTATGAATCAATTCACATCCCCTGAAATTAAGATCTAAAACAAGTAATACTGTATAAAAATGTCTGAACATACAAATGTAAACATGATACCTCTAGACTCCAGTAGAGGCTACTTTGAGCTATTCAAAATGTAGCTAATTCACAGATTGATACTTTAGTTAATCCATACATAAAATCTGTGGAAAATGAAAATAAAGGGGTGAGCAAACCACGGCTCAGTAAAGGAGTTGTATGAAATTTCAATATCACGAAAACTATATGCCGTAAAATCCTTTAGTTTCCTATTGCTATGCTAGGCACACTAAAAGGAAGGATACTATAGTCGGCTAGGAAATCCAGATGGAGTAAGGAAGGTATTTTGAAATACCTGTCTTGTCCCGGAAACCCAGAGCAACTATAGGGAGTAGAAATTTAATTAATAATTCACCATATATAATATTTCACAAAAATGAGTAAAATAACTCATTAAATTATATAATTCATCACTTTAAAAACAATTTGATTTCCTCCCTTGAAATCATCACTTTCACACGTGTAACAATAAATAGACTGTTCAATATGATAACAGTTCAATGATGACTTTAACACTATTCATTTAAACTGTAATACTTCACATAAGTAAGAAATGTTTACAGTAGTATGAATCAATTCACATCCCCTGAAATTAAGATTTAAAACAAGTAGTACTGTCTAAAAATGTCTGAACATACAAATGTAAACATGATACCTCTGACTCCAGTAGAGGCTACTTCGAGCTATTCAAAATGCAGCTAATTCACGGATTGATACTTTAGTTAATCCATACATAAAATTTGTGGAAAATGAAAATAAAGGGGTGAGCAAACCACGGCTCCATAAAAGAGTTGTATACAATTTCGATATCACGAAAACTATATGCCGTAAAATCCTTAAGTTTCCTATTGGTATGCTAGGCACACTAAAAGGAAGGATAATATAGTTGGCCAGGAAATCCAGATGGAGTAAGGAAGGTATTTTGAAATATTTGTCCTATCCCGGAAACCCAGAGCGACTATCGGGAGTAGAAATTTAATTTATTGTGAAATTTATTTAATAATTCATCATATATAAATATTTCACAAAATTGAGTAAAATAACTCATTAAATTATATAATTCATCACTTTAAAAACAATTTGATTTCCACCCTTGAAATCATCACTTTCACACGTGTAACAATAAATAGACTGTTCAATTGATAACAGTTCAGTGATAGAAATAATTCAGTAACCATTACAGTTCAGTAAATATCACAAAATCAGTAATAACACGTGATATAATAATGGAGACCAAGCATCACCCTAATGATATCATGCTATAATCCTTGTAGGGAACAGTAATAATAAACACGTGAGATCTATGGTCATAGTCTATAAATGTCTTCGGTCGTACACTAAGCAAGTGTTAACCGGGACGCTGAAGACAGGCTCAATGTCAATAGCTTCACACAGTAACACGTGAACACGTGACAGTGAGCATGATATGGGGCCTAACGGTCTCAAAACAATGTATATGAAATCTCATCACCTTTATGGAATTTAATAAAATAAATAATATCATTCAGAAATCCATAAAGGTATAAATCACAGTGTCTCATATGGTGAAAATAGTGTTATAAAATATTTACCTTGTAGAAATAAAATTTCGTAAATATTCCATTTCATCGTAAATCACATACACATGTGTTCCCATGTTTTTCCTTCAAAACTTTCAATTTCAAGATTATTGGAAATCATTTTCCGGTAATTTCATACTTTATGAAAAATAGAAATATTTATTTTTCCAAAATTAATAGTAATTTCACAAACACATTTCTCACTATAGAACACATGTAGAAACATTTTAGTCTCAAAACAATATTCACACGATAATATCACCCTTTATAGAAATCAGTAAAATGAGTAAAATCTTCAGTCAGTCCATAAAGGATTTTATTTAAACATATGGTGAATATTTATGGAAAATTATTTATAAAATATTTACCCTTTCCACTTTTCACTTTACAAATCACATATTCCACTATAAAACACTTGGGATGAATTTTCAATAATTTAATTGTTACCGAAATCAGTAGCACGAATATTTAATAAATGTTTTTTGATAAATTCCCAATTTATGAAAAATAATAAATATTTCACAATGCACTAAAATATTTCATGGCATTTTTAGAAATATTTCTAATAAATTTTGGCAACATAACAGCTGCTATCACCCTAGCCCTCTGCAATTGCAAACACAATTCAAACCAGCCAAACAACCACAATTTCATAATATTCGAGGCAATTCACTTTCAAATTAATTTCATAAAATTATTAGCATGAAAATCATGCATTTGGGATATCCCTACAAATTACACATGTATCCCTTATCTATCTGAGGTATTCGCGCTTCCCGATAACACCACTCTAAAACTTAACTCCAGGGCTGCAGATAATTCCATTAAAATTATTAGCTTATTAAATACTTATTTTTAAGCTACTATTCATATCATAATGCAGTCATATTGTACACTGCAATTATTTTTGCAATATAAATTCTACTGGTAGTATAACCCAACTTTTTCGTTTTGCATCGAATTTTAAATCCAAGCATACCGGAAGACTCCTTGTAATTCCTACAGTCTAAATCCACCCTCAAATCATCAAGAACAACCATGATTCACACTCCCCTTCATGATGCCGAATATGGATGGTGGTGAATTTGATGGAATTTGAACAATCTAATTTTACCATGTTATTCTACTATGCTTAACCATCATTTTGGCATCATTTTTAAACATAAAACTACATGAATTCCCCATGCTCCCATGTTGACCGAATGGTCCTCCCATGGCACCTTTTTATTTTTCAACCATTGAATGAAACTAAAGCTATAGACATGTTCATCATGCTTAAAGGAATGAAACTACACCATTAGATTCAAGAAAAGCATAAGAAATGGTGAGGCTACCTTGCTTGGCTGAATCTTGGGAGCTTCTTTTCCCCTTGTATAGTGGCTTATAAGATGAACTATGGGTATAGAAATGTAGAGGAGAGAGAGTAGAATGTTTTCCTAGTTGGAATTTTGGTGAGATTTTGGCTATTTGGTGAGATATGGAAGCTTGAAGTTTTTCTTTCTTTTTTTTTCTTTGTTAATGGCACGAGACTTGTTGGAGAAGAGGATGAATAGTGCAGCTCAGCTGTTGACAGAGTTATAAAGAGAATTCTAGAATTTGACAAATTGACCAAAATACCCATAGTTATGAAAATTTTGGACAATTTTACCCTTACGTTCCCACAGTCGTAAAACAGTGTAAATGCACTCCAAAATTTTGGATTCCAGTACCAAATGGTCACATAAATGTACTTTGATGCTTGGAAGTGCTTTCGTCGACACGCGGTGCACGGATAGTGAGAAATTACGATTTTACCCTCGCGACCCCCCGAAGAATCTCTCTAATTTCACGTCTCTTTCGATAAATCTCTTTACACTGTCTTATTCTCCTTTTCATATAGAATATCATGATATTTTTACTTTATCCCAACTCATTTTAGTTTGGGCCTAATTTACGAAAATGCCCTCGAGACATAAACGTCATTTTCCAATTTGTTTTCCACCTTCACAAAATAATTCAAAAAAATTAAAATAATATAATTCAATAATTTTAAACCTCAAAATCATTATATTATATTTTATTACATCATTGTACACAGCATTTTCAGTCTCAAGCCCATCGAACACATTTAAAATAAGTGGGGCCCACATCACACTTTCACTTATAATCACTTAACACATAAATTTTCACTCAATAATTAATTATATATCACATGTATAGTACAGTAGAATCGGGTCTCACACCTAAGCTAGCTCGTTTTTTGAATTTCCTCCAAATAAGGAGATAATGCTAATATTCCAAGATTAGCTCAAACATTCCAGAAAGCCTTGGATTAAAAAGATGTGCAGAGGAATTAGGGGGCATGGGTTAATTTGGAAGGAAGACCACAATATATAAAAGGAGGAAGGAGCCTGTATAAAGAACAACAGTAGGCGAGCTTGAGAAGAATGGAAACCTGTTCGAAGGAAAGAGACAGAGGTGAGAAGGAAAAAAAAATAAAAGACACTTGGGCTGATGGATTTGGCTGATGGAGGGTATTTCGATCAAAGCACTTTGCAGAGTTGGCTACAAAGTACTTTGTAGCCAATTTCGATTGCAATCACTTTGCAGCCTTAGGCTACAAAGTGTTTGCAGTGAGGATCTCACTTTGCACTACAAAGCATATTACCAAACGCTACAATCACTTTGCGCCTAATTGAATTGCAACGAAAAGTGACTACTTTCACCATACCAAATGCCACCTTAGTTTATTAAACAATTTTAAGACAAAAAATGTTGGTTACTCTCACAAACTACCGATTGAGTTGAAACTAGATGCTTCCACATGCTAGTTAACTTTTACTCAAGTTGAGCCAAAAAAATTTTTTATTATTTTTTAAGAAATAAATTAATATTAATAATGTATTTTTTGTTGTTATTCATTCATACGAAAAAAATTGAACTTGTGATTTAATTTAGTTAATTTATATTGATATGAGCTAGAATAGAACTAATTGAGCCCAAATATGACTTGGGCCCAGTGAACAAGAAGGGCTTAGAAGGATGAGAGTGTCCAATTGGGATTGCCACATGGCACGCGAGGACACTCCCGTGCATGTGTCCCACCACACAGAAACATTCCGCCAGTGGAGACTCTTTCGCTTACGAGAGAATCCATAGAAACAAAAGGGCAATTTTGTCCATTCACCTCTGTGATATTCGTGGTGTGAGTAGGGCTCACGTGCTATGGGACTACTCTTCTTGTACGAGATTGACCTAATGGGACCCATAAGATATACTTATTAATGTATTTAGTCCCGAGATTAGACAGTAATTGCGCAATATAACAATCTTATAAATAAGTGACAAATATTGTCTTACTCTAATTAAACTTTATTTGGTTACTACAACTCTATCGAAGTATCTGTCTAACTTAAACGTACTTTGATCGTTTTCTTTCTTGCAAAACTCTTGGCAACACATGGCACAAATGCGAAAGTTCTTATGTCAGCGTTGCATCATTGTTATTTTGAGGAACGAATATTTATAATTTTTTTAAAGAGTGACTTGCATATGTTGATTTGAAGTTATAATCTCAGCATGTACAATTTTTTTTATTTTTAAATTGTAAATTTATATATATATATTTATATATAACCTCAAGCTTTGTCTAATGATAATTTTTTTAGAGAATTGAAGCTCAAGTTAGGAATTTTCACTCATCTTTAGGTAAGAAGAAAACAAAATTAAGAATTTTTGTAATGTTTCCCGGGAAAAAAGAATGGAAAAAAAAAAACCATTGTTTTACGATCGCAATGGTTATTATCACTGATTCCAAATTAACTTGGTCGCTGACCAACTCAAAGTAGAAGCTAAAACTGATCGCATCCAAAGCCATTCATGTGCTGTTTTACCCTATTCCATTGAATGCATTATTCCTACCACAAAGATAAATGTTGAGATTTTATCAAAAAAAAAAATCAAACTGCAAATTTTCAGTACAATAATAAAAGTAAATGATTTGTTTGACAAAGATAGCCGCTAATTTAAAAGTAAAAATGAGGACAAAAGGAGTTAATTTTCTTTTTTGTAAGCAAAACGTTGTAATTAAAGAAAGTGAGGGAAGAATCACTAAAGTAATTGGAAGAAAGAAAAGAGTGGAATTTTTTCAAAATATTTAGATATAATTTGAAATTTTGAATCATTACTGTTAAAAAATTCTTATCATTTACTATTTTTAATTTATATAAAATTAATTTTAAATCATAAAATAGATTAATATTCATACGGATTATATTAAAAAAACAGAAATTAAGACAAGGACAAAGTACAAGAAAAGGTTGGGCAGCACAATCAGCGGAAAATTGCTCTGTTTTCCGTAGTCCGTTTCAGTACAGTTCGGTTGCTTTTTATTACCCCTTTAACCCGTTTTGTCTTTTACCTACGTGTCATTTTCTTCTCTTTTCATTCCTCTTTTACTGGCGTGAAAACACTGTCCAATGAAGTTTGAATATTTTACGAACGTGTAACCACGTTCATATTTGAGAATGGGGACGCTGCTGCAATTTATGCAAACAAAGACAATGAAAAAGAAAGAATATCTCGGAATCTTAAGCAACTTGGTGATCACGCCCACTGCTCTTTCACATTTGCTTCAATATTTTCTATGGTTTTTCTTAATTCCGCGTGACCTGAGTAATCCATAAATCTTAATCTTCGCTATCTTATATACACATTTTTTATAATTGAGAGTTTAGTTTAGATAATAAATTTGAATGAGTCATAATTATTTTAAAAGTTTATATTTGATAATTGATAGTAAAAAATTTTAATTTTATAAACAAAGTTAAGAGAAACCACATTTATTATTTTTAATTTTAATGTATTCTAAGGGGTATATGTAATCTTGTTAACTTTATTTTTTTTGTCTAAAAATTCAGGAATAATGTATTAAATAATTTCTCTTGCTGAGTTTATTTTATAATTGTTATGGAAAACATTTTTAGTTATCTAAGTTGAGAATTTTCATGATTAATAATCAAGTAATTAACACCTTTTAGCTTCTTTTAAAAGCTGGTGATAAAAGTTGGAGAGAGAGTGCGTGTTGGATTTAAAATCGACATATATGGATTTATGAACTTTTTTTATTTTATGTCAAATCTAAAGTTTTTTTTTTTGAATTATTATAAATCTGGAAACTAGTGGGCAAAGATTTGTTAAAATTTCGGAGGATACTTTTTTGGATGGTCCAAGAGACAGTAATTCGGACCTTAATTCAGCCGATGTTATTTAAGATAACAATGGAAATAATTACCATCTTAATTTAGAAAAACGTGACCAATCAAGGACTATTGGATTATTGAGAGAGAATTGATTGTATTGATCGAGTAAAATCTATCAATTTTGTACAGTCTTTATGCATACATACAAGCTTGAGGTTAACGTTCATAACCAATTAACTAAACCTGCTAATTTGATAACTAACAGACTAATTGTTCACCAACTAACTTAGCAGTATTAAAATACAGGAGATCTAGCTAAGTAAAGCTAAGTTTTCTCCTCCTTGCTTCTGTTCTATATAGGTTGTTGATGATCTTGGTCAGCAGCTGGTTTAGCTTCTGTTACCCCTTCGCAAACTGAAGCATACAAATTTTGTAAGCCTAGCTTGGATATAAGGTGTGAGAAGGTAGTAGAAGTGTGTGGTTTGGTAAAGGCATCTACCAAATGATCAGTGGATGAAACATGAAGTAAATGAATGAGACCAGATTGAAGCTTCTGTCTAACAACATGGCAATCGATCTCAATGTATTTTGTCCTCTCATGGAAGACAAGGTTCTCTACTATATGTATGGCTGATTTGTTGTCACAAAAAACAGAAGTTGGTTAAGGGTGAGAGACTTGTAAATCTGATAAAAGATATTTGAGCCATTGCAATTCACAACTGACTGCTGCAATAGCTCTGTACTCAACTTCTGAAGATGATCTTGATACCGTAGCTTGCTTCTTGGATTTCCAAGAAATGAGTGAGGAACTAAGGAAGATGCAGTATCTAGTGATAGATTTTCTTGAGGTAGGACAAGTTGCCCAGTTTGAGTCAGAAAAAGCCTTGAGATGAAGATCAGAAGCAGCAGGGAAAATAATCATTGGCCTAGTGAGCCCTTAATGTATCTTAGGATTCGATGAACAGCAGCTAAGTGCTTCTAAGTAGGTTTGTCCTTAAATTGTGATAAGTATTGAACAACAAAGCTGATGTCTAGTCTTGTTGATGTAAGATATAACAATCTACCAATGAGTCTTCTGAATTGAGTTGCATCTGTTAACAAAGGACTATCAGCTGGTTTAGCTTTCTTATGAGATACAACCATTGGGGATGAGACAAGTTTAGAACCAAGAAAACCAATGTCTTGGAGAATGTCGAGTGTGTATTTCCTCTGACATAAGTTGATGCCCTTGGATGATCTAGCTACTTCAAAGCCTAGGAAGAATTTGAGAGTGCCTATATCCTTGATGCTGAATGCTTCATTTAGATATGTCTTCATGGTAGAGATGGAGTGCAAATTATTACTTGCAAGTATGACATCATCTACATATATGAGTAAGGCAATAAAAGCAGTCTCATTTTCCTTTGTAATCAAGGAAGGATTAGCATCAGCATGGTGAAAACCTTACTGCAATAATGCTTCTGTCAATTTGGCATACCATTGCCTGCTGGCTTGTTTTAACCCATACAAAAACTTCTTCAACTTGCAGACTTTGTTTGGAACATCACTGGAAAAGCCAGGAGGGAGATCCATGTACACTTTTTCTGTAAATCTCCATGTAAGAAAGCATTGTTAATGTCCAATTGATGTAGATGCCAACCCTTAGCAGCTGCAATGGCAAGTAAGGTTTTGATAGTTGTCATTTTAGCTATTGGAGATAAAGTGTCGAGATAGTCTAGGCCAGGTTGTTGTATGTAACCCTTTGCCACTAATTTTGCCTTAAACCTCTCAATGGAGCCATCTGCTTTATACTTTATTTTGTATACCCACTTGCACCCAATGGTCTGTTTGGAACTAGGCAAATCCACTAAGTCCCAAGTATCATTATTCTATAATGCTTCAATTTCAGCTTCCATGGTAACCTTCCAAAAGTCATGTTTTATTGCTTGATTATATGTTTTTGGTTCACAAAGAGATGTTATAGAAATAGAAAAGGCTTTGTGACTATTTGACAGTTTGTGGTAAGATAAAATCTTTGACAGGAAATGAGAAGTACCTTAAACTTGCTGTGGAGGAAAAACTGTTGATTGGGGATTGGTATAAGCATCATGTGAGGCTATATTACAGTGATAGTCCTGCAAGTACCTAGAAGGGTTCCTAGTTCTATTTGATCTTCTTGTACATGTCATGGAGGATGTATTCTGAATATGAACAGAAGGAATAGATTGAACATTGACAAAAGATGGACTGGGATTAATAGATGAAGATTCATGATTTTGAGGAATATGGTCATTTGTGGAGATGTCCAGGAACTCAAAATTATGAATAGGTAATGGAAACACAAAACTATTAGAGTTTGAAGAATCCACATCCGATCTTGACAAAAGAAATGGAAATGTGTTTTCATAAAAGGTGACATCTCTAGAGACAAAGATATTTTTGGAATTCAAATCATACAACTTATATCCCTTTTGACCAACAGGAAAGCCTAAAAAAATGCATTTTCTATCCCTTTGTTCAAATTTTGTCCTAGGATAAGCAAGAGTGGATGCAAAACAGAGGCAACCTAAGACTTTAAAGTGAGTGAAGGCTGGTTTTCTTTTGAAAAGTAGTTCAAATGGAGTTTTATTATTGATGATAGGAGAGGGAATTTTATTTATGATGTGAACAGCATGAAGTATGCAATCAGACCAAAATTTTTTTGGAGTACCTAATTGAAATTTTAGACACCTTGCTACATTCAAAATATGTTGGTGCTTCCTTTCTACGACACTATTCTATTCTGGTGTTTGTGTGCAAGATGTTTGATGTATGATGCCTTTTGAAGCAAAAAAATGAAGTCATGTTAAATTCCTGACCATTGTCAGTTCTAATGCATTTTATTCTTATTGAAAATTGAGTCTCAATCAGGTTGTAAAATTGTTCTATAATAGATCTTGTTTCAGATTTATCTTTCATGAGATATGTCCAGGTTGCTCGACTGTAGTCATCCACTATTGTTAAGAAATACCTATGACTATATATAGAAGTAATGTGATTAGGACCCCATATGTCCATATGAATAAGATCAAAAGGAGCAAGACTGGAAGTAGTACTAACAAGGAATGATTTTCTCCTTTGTTTACCAAAATGACAAATGTCACAGAATACATTTGGATTACTAGAGATTGAAGAATCTAAGCTTTGAAGAATTTTTATTCTCGAATGTGACGCATGACCTAAATGATAACGCCAAATATCTAGAGTATTAGGATTACTAACAAAACATTTGTTTACATTTGATACTTGATGAACTAATTGATATAATTCTGCAACTAGTTTAGCTATACCAATCATCCTCCAGCATGTTGTGTCCTACACAATGCAAATTTCATATCCAAAAGTAACTAAGCAGTTAAGATTTTTAGTGAGTTGGCTAACTGATATGAGGTTGAAAGTGAAGGAAGGGACAAACAGAACATTGGTAAGTAAGAAAGAGTCTAAAAACCTAACTGTACCAATGTGACTAACAGATACATGATTACCATTTGGGAGTTTGACAAGTATGTTGGTAGCCGGCTTATAGGTTTCAAAGAAAGTTAATGAACAAATAATGTGGTCAGTGGCACCACTATCAAATATCCATATTGAAGTGTAAAGACATGTATGAATTGAACAGGTTGCAATATGAATACCTTGTGTTTCAAGTGTAGAAGTGAAAGTAGCATTTATTGTCTTGACATGATTTGTTGAAGAAGATGCCATTTTGGTTGAATTGAGCATTTCCAGAATCTGATTGTACTATTTTTGTGTAAAAGAAGGAGCATCTTGAGAAATCTTAGTGGTAGAGTGAGAAGTTAATACTTCATCATAAGCATTCTTCAATGTACCTGCTCTGTTTTTGACAACTCCCTCAGCCTGATTAACCACAGTCGTATGCCTTGCCTTAGGCTTGTATCTAGGAGGGTAACCATACTTCTTGTAACATGGGTTAACCACATGACCTTGATATCCATAATAGCTACACATTGGCCTTTTGTTTGTCGAGTAAGGTTATTTCTTGAAACCAGAAAAGGGTTGATTTCCTCTTGATGCAACAGTCTTGGTATTGAACACACTAGAATAAAAAGATTGAGGTGTGGAAAGGATTACATTGTTTTGCCTTTCTTGTTGAACAACCAATGCAAATACTTTGTTGATTGGGGGAAGAGGATCAATCAACATAATTTGAGATCTCATTGTCGAAAATTGTCATTTAAACCTTTCAAGAACCTTATCACCTGGTCATTCTGTTGATACTTTCTTGCAATGTTTGAGGCTTCACAAGTGCACTGAGGATTACAAGAACATGAAACAATAGGACTCAGATTCGAGAGCTCATCCACAAGATCTTGAGATGAGTGAAATATTTTGTGACTGACATATTCTTCTGTTGAAAAGAAAATATCTCCTCTTGCAAATATGATATTCTAAATGAGTCTCTTTGTGTAAACCGATCATGTAGGTCAAGCCACACATCTCTAGCAGTATCGATCCATATGATGCTCTGGGCTATGGAAGATGAGAGAGAATTGATCAGCCACGACAACAACATTGTGTTACACCTTTCCCAGGCTAGATACAAGGGATCTGTCTTTGTTGGTGGTTCAATGCTACCATCAACGAACTTCAACTTGTTCTTGGAAAGCAACGCCATCTTCATGGCCCTACACCAAGAATGACAATTCAAACCATTCAACACAGGTAATACAAGAACAAGGGTTGGATTTTCGTTGGAATGAAGAAAAAAAGACTGGAGGAATTGACTTGATCTGTTTCTTTTGCCATATTGGAAGAATTGACTTGATCTGTTTCTATTGCCATGGTGGCTAAAGGAAGCAACAAGAAAACTGTTTGGTCAACAAGAAAATGAAGGAAAAGGAAAGAAATTGAATGAATTTTGAGAAGAATCACGTCTACTCTGATACCATATTGGATTATTGAGAGAGAATTGATTGTATTGATCAGGAAAAATCTATCAATTTTGTATAGTCTTTATGTATATATACAAGCTTGAGGTTAACGGTCATAACCAATTAATTAAACCTGCTAATTTGATAACTAACAGACTAACTGTTCACCAACTAACTTAGCTGTATTAAAATACATGAGATCTAGCTAAGTAAAGCTAAGTCTTCTCCTCCTTACTTTTGTTCAGTATAGGTTGCTATTGATCTTGATCAATAGCTGGTTTAGCTTCTATTAAAGACCAAAAACAAAATGTATGTGCTTATGAAAAAAAAAGAGAAAGAGAGAAAAATAAAATCTACTATATTATACAAATTAATTTTTTACATTTTTAGTACAGTGAAAATTTTTGGCTTGAATGAATATGAAAATTTTAGAACTCAAAATTTATATTTGAATAACTCTTACAAAAATAAAATATAATTGTTAAAAATATTAATATCCAATATACTGTCAGTGGAGTTTTGGACTCTACAAGTGAGATTAAGATGATGACATATATTTTGTAAAAATATTAAAAAATAAAAAATAAATATAACAGAAAATGTGTTATTATCTTAATTCCATTGTAGAGTCAAAAAACTCAACTGATAATATATAAAATAATTTTCTTTATTTTACTATCTCGCAAGTTGATTGTAAATTTTAATAAGTCTAACTTTTAAAAAATATGCCTTCACTTTTACATCTTTAATTTCCGATTGCACTAAATTAAAAATACAATTTGCTAGAAGTTTTTTTTTTTTTTGGGTCAAATAATGCAATGTGAACAAGTTTAGTAGTTAAGCCATTTTCTAGTGAGTTATTGAAAGTTGAATAATTTTGATGAATAGACAGCTAATAAAGACGTTCACTTATTGCCATTTTCAGCACGCAACGGCAAAAGCACAAAGCAACCAAAACTCCGGTACAACACTTTAGCCTCATTAATTAACCTTTTATTTGTTCTATAATATATATATATATATATATATATAATTATTTAATATATTTTCAGTAAAATTTTTTAATTTCACAAATAAAATTAATATAATTATATATATAATATTTTATTTATTTTTATTTTTTAATATTTTTAAAAGATATATACAATTATTTTAATTCTGTTTATATAATCAAAAAATTCAACTGACTATGCATTAGATACTAATTTATTTATATATATATATATATAATGTTTTAATTATCACCTTTTTTTTGTTACAGTTTTAATTATCACATACTCATTTTTGTTTTGTAATACAAGTTTTGATAAGGACCATTGCTTGTGTGATATTCAATTACTCTCTCTTCGTCACATTTTCTTTTGTTTATCATTTATTTGTGGAATGTCTAATTTTCCGTTTTCACACGCTTTTACTCTTACTTTGATGCCCTGCATGTTTGTTTTCCTTCGATTTTTGGCACAAAATAGTAAAAAAAAAGAAAATCAAAATCTCAAATCATAATATGAAGAGTAGGGATCCACTTACACATGTGTAAAACAAATTTATTTTACACAGTTTTATATCTTCATATAGGATTAATATTTTTGCAAACCAACCGTTAGATTTAACAACCTACTCATAATTATTATGTATGTAAATTTTTGAATCAATATGTTATTTCTATCATTTTAATTGAGAATAATATTTTTTTCAATATATATAAAGGTTGAAATTTTATTTTACGAAATATTTAGTTAGACGTATTCGATTAATTTGAAATTTGACATGCATGATCTATGTGAATAGAACATAAAATTCAATGGTCGGATTAAAAAATTATAAATCATATAAAAATATATAAAAATGTGTAAAACTAAATTTATTTTACACATGTGTAACTGGATCCCTCCTCTAATATGAAATTTAAAATTTTACTACTGAAATCATTGTTTCGTTCTTAATCTCAAAGTCAAACTTTCACAAAAATAGATAGGAAAGAATTAATAACATAATTTCAAATTAATGAAAATGACGTTTCAATTCAACACACATGACACATATACAGTTGAAGTCAGAAATTAGTTATGATGTACATACCATACCTGTCGTTTGAATTAATGCTTATATTTATATTATATTTATATATAGATCAATTTTATGTTTTTCTTCGTACTAAAAAGAAATGGAAAAAAATATGACAAAAATTAATTACATATATACATACATCTAATAAGTGAAACTCATAAATCTAATTTACAAAAATATGATAAGAGATAGTATTCATGCTTAATTTTTATTTGATAAAATGAGATCATTGTAATAAAAACATATAATTTAATTACAACCCCAAAATAATATAATTTACAAACCATAAATTTAATTTGATTAATAAATGTACTAATAAGTAGTTGGAGGAAGTAAAAGTGGATTTTTTCCTTAAATATTTAAACATGGTTTGAATTTTGAAGTCGTCATTGTTCGAAAGGTTTTACTGTTTATCACTTTCTATCGAAACAAAATTAATTTCAGATCATAAAACAAATGAAGATACATATGATTATAAAAAAAAATATTTGCTTAGTAAATGTGATGCAAAGTTTTGTTTTATTTTGTTTTTGTTAAAAATCATGATCCAAAGTTAATTATAAACAACTAATCAACGTATATGATTTCAAAATACTTCTCAATTCCGTTCCATTGACTGTCTGCATGCAATGGAGAATCTATACGCATTGTCTATGTATCTTTGCAAGATGAATTTCTTTATCATGAGATTATAAGTTATATTTGTTGGATATATTCTTAAAGGATTATTATTTTATCTACCATCAATGGAGTATGTTTAATTCCACAATCCATTTTATTTAGTTTTTATTTTCTTAATATTTTTAAAAGACACATGTCTCATCTTAACTTCGCTTGTGGAGTTAAAATACTTCACTAACGGTGGATAGGATAATAATCCATTCTTAAATCTCTTAAGTTTTAGCAATGATGGAGGGAAGATAAAATAAAAAAATAACTTGATTACATTTTTTTTATAATTACATGTATGTTCATCTCTTTTATAGTCTGAAACTAATTCTACTCGAGCTTAGTAAATGATAAATCCTTCCAAACAATGATGACTTCAGGATTTGAATCATGTCCAAATGCCTAAAAAAAAGTTCACTTCTACTTCTTAGAACTACTTGTTGGTGATTACATTCTTTTCTTAATAATATGATTCTAGGCATCCTCAGGTTTTGAATGCGTCTAATTCCCATCTTAAGGGTGCATTTTCTACATTGATACGTATATTCAAATATAAAGATAAAAAATAAAAGGTACTGAATTTAATAAACAAGGTTATCAAATATATCAAATGATACTTATTGAACAAGGTTATCAAAAAAATCAACAGACATTGAATTTATTAGAAGTACTTATCAAAAATACATTACAGGATACCGAATTTAGTACAAAAGGTTATAAAAAAAAAATCCGTCAAATATTACTGAATTCTCTACACAGTCGTAAAAAAATACATCAAAAGTACCACACAAAATTATCCAAACAGCATCCAAATTCCAAAGTAATTGAATTTACTATAGGAAATTATCAACTACATATTAAAAGGTACTGAATTTACTAAAAATGATTATTAAAATTATATCAAAATGTACTGATTTTAGAAGATAAAAATAATCAAGAAAAATTTTTCACTGCATTTACTACATAAGTTTATCAAAAAATAAATCAAAAGGTATTAAATTCAGAAGACAGATTATCAAGATAAAAAATAAAAGGTATTGTATTTACCCCACAAGATTTTAAAAAATACGTCAAAACAGTACTGAATTTAGTACACTGGGTTATCAAAAACATTACCAAAGATGTTGAATTCACTATAGAAAATATAATTAAAGATATTGATTTATTATAAGACAAGGTTATCAAGATAACAATTAAAATGTACAGAATTTCCCACACAAATTTATCCAAAATATATTGCAAGGTATGTTGAATTTACTACCCAATATTATAAAAAAATACATAAAAAATAAAAGGATACTGGATTTACTACAACAAATTATAAAAAAAAAAAGACAAAAAAGGATATTAAATTTACCACAAAAGATTATAAAAAATAAAAAATCAAACGGTACTGAATTTACTACCCAAGGTTATAAAAAATACATCAAAAGGTTTTAAATTTAGTACATAGGATTATCACAAAGACATCAAGGTATTGAATTTAGAAAACAAAGGTTATCGTGATAAAAATAGGGCACTGATTTGTTGATTTTCTCGTAGCACCGCTGTTCTGTTTGATTTTTCTCATATGTATTTAATAATAATAATAATAATAATTAACATCGACTAAACTTTATATTAATTGATGCTTCGCATAGGGGAATCTACTAATTAAAACAATAAAAATGAACCATGAGAAGAAATCAAAATTAAAACAAAAAAAATTAAAAGAATAAAAATATATTCTCTCTTACTTTGTCCGTAGATCTCAAATTAAATATTTCCTAGTATAAGAAAAAAATGTAAAAATAGGAAATAATAACAATAATAATAATAATAATAATAAGAGAGAGGAAGTCTTGAGGAAGATGTAATACTGATTAAAATATACACATCTCATACACGTCATTACACAATTGATTATTATATATATATAATATATATATATATATATATATATATATATAAATATGATGGCAGATTATAATATATTTTAACTAAGAATCCTTTTTATTTTTTTGATTGGATTTTAACTAAGAATCTGAGAATGTTTAATTCTATCATTTGATAATCTTACTCGGAGAAAATAAGCATTACACGATATTGTGTAACCTCAACAAAAACTAACCAACTGTACAACCTGTATTCATATGGAAAATCAACTAATTTCAAATTAAAAAAAAAATTGTATGTGATCGAAAGTTTGAAAGCCATCACTCAATCATTGATGCAAATTCTACACGTTCACACTGCGCAGCAGTAGAGCAGTTGTGATATTCAAAGCATATAGCCTCACATGATTGCATGCTAAGAAAGGAACATTAAAAAAAAATATGATTTTATGTATAAAAGAAAGCATAAAAATTCTTCCAAATTTGGATAATTTTTGGTGGATCTGATTAACTAAAGTTGCAATTATATGACATTGATATCCATTGATCACTCCATTTCATTTGGACTAAATTATTGGAATGAACTAATAATGCCTCTATATGTTTAATTGGGATCGATTAATTTTTCTAATAAAATTAGGAATGGATAATTTTCTTTAATTAACATAATGTGTGAACTTATTATAGCAAAATTATGGTTCAAAGCTAAATTAATTTTTGAATTCAACCTAAAATCATGTATTAGTTGGGAGTTGATATTTTAGCATTTGGATTAATAATTTTGTTTGAACTGATTAATTTTTTTTGGATGCATTATGTAAGGTGGCTCATTGGGTTTTAATATACAAATATTATCGAAAATAGTTCTCTTTCATCCCATAAATGATAAATATATTTTCTCTCAATATTTTTTTGAAATATTGAGAGAAAATATGTCCAAAAATCTATTTCGGTTTATGATAAAATACTGATGCCTTGGGCTATTAATTACTTTTAAAAAATAAAGAAAAAAGAGGCAAACACTATCACATAAACAAAACAAAACAAGTGTAATTTTTCTTTCACCCTTTCAGAAACTGTCTTAACCTTAATCATAGCGAATCCAATCATAATCATCCGTGCAGCTAATTTACGAAACAATGACTTGATGAGTTAAAATAAATACTAAATTTGCGAGTATAAAGATTGAGAAATATTAAGAAATATACGTTAACATTAGTTTTTTCACACTAAAAATCTATTTTTAATTAAAATCAGTAAAATTTATAGTCATAGATAAATAATTTTTATTGGACATAAAAAAAATTCAAAGAAATAAGCTTAATCAACAACTATTAAATCAACCTATATAGATGACCAATTAGGTGCAACTGGCGAGCTAGGACCAGAGAGTGAGGCTAAGTCTGGTTTAGAAGATGATTCATTAACTTGTATTTTTTTTCTCTTTCTGTTTTTGTAACCACTAGATTTAATAATGGGCTGGATCGGATTGAGCTCGGACTTGAATTTTCTGTTTGGGCCCATTTTCAAAAATAACAAAAAGCTTAGGTTTAGACAATTAAATCAATTTTTTTTTCTGAAAACAAATGATTCTATTATTAGGTTTGTTTCTTCAATTAGGTCATTCAATATGGGTTTCGTCAATTACTAATGGGTTGGCATATTTAAGGGTTATATTGACTGGATTCAAATTTGTTAGGTTTAATTGATTTTGGCATATTTAATTGGTTTATGTAAAGACATATTAGGATACCTAAACTCTCTCACACACACACACAAATATATATATATAAAATCAGGTTGTGGTGGGGCTTTAAGGTTGAGACCAAGGCTCATCTCGAATTTTAATCGGGCCTTTTTTTTTGCCCAATCTCGTTTTAGTGGATTTAATATTTTGTCCAAACCCAATCAAAGTAGATCTAGTAACTATGAAACTTTTTGAAAATTTTTTAAAGTTTTATAAGAAACTTTGAAGAATGTAGAACTTTTGTAATGGTTTACCTTGTTTGGATTTCAAGTTTTTTGTATAAAAATTTGGTTTTTTGTTAAAGTTTCATTTAGATGAAATTAAAGTATCCGGGAAAAGAAAAAACAAAAACTTGGTTGAATGCAAAGCACTTTGATGAGAGTCATATTAAAGGTTATTGGGCCTTGATATGAGCTAGGCCAACGAACATTGGGCCTAAAGGTAATCTGAGCCCAAGAGGAAAGAGGACTTAGAAAGGCAATGAGAGGTCCACTAGGTGATCATTTAAGCTGTGGATCTTAACCATAATTACACACCAAATATAAATAAGTCCACGTATCATCTTTACATTTCAAGCTCTATTTGCCTATTGAAACCCTTTAAAAATCCTATTTGACTTAAGCATCGAAGTGTGCGTGTAGGGAAAGCCCTTGCACCCTCTGATTATTTTTTTTCTTGCAGAGTTATTAAAGACAAGCTATCACGAAGATAGAGATTTCTACATCAAAGAAATTTATTATTGTGAACTAGCAACAACACACTTGAATAAAGGGTTAAATAAAAACAAGAATGGGTTTGAAATACGAGTCCAAGTCCTTTATCAACAAAATTGTTATTCAACATATCCTCAACAAGGGATTTATCATAGTGTAGATGTCCTTTATCAAGGGATTTACATCATGAACACCTGTATCAGGGGTTTTATAGCATACCTGATATCTAAAACCCTAATAAGCGATTTCAACAATAAGACTCCTTTAGATGCAATGTATTCCAAATCTTTGGAACATCGTTTCCTTCTAACTAGGTCTTCTAGCTTGTATGCCCCTTTATTAATCATGACTTTTACGCTATAAGATCTTTCCCAGTTTGAGGAGAGTTTTTTTAGCTAGCCAAGTGGTTTACTTGCTTCACAGCTCTTGAGCACGAGGTTGCCTTCTTTGAAATGTCTTTCTTTAACTTGCTTATTGTAATGTTGTGCTACTTGTTGTTGTCTGGCTATAGCTCTAACCTTTATTTCTTCTCTTGCTTCTCCTAATAAGTTTAGGTTGTTCTTAAAATTGACTTCATTCTCTTGGCCCATTAACTTACTTGTTCTGAGTGCGTTAACTTCTATCTCTATTAGGTTCATGGCTTCAATTCCAAAGGCAAGCTTGAAGGGGGTTTCACCCATTGCAGAGCAAGCTGTGCCTTTGATTACCTATAATATTACTCGTAACTCCTCCACCCATGCTTCTGTTGTGTTGTCCAACCTTTTTTTCATTACAGTAAGGACTTTTTTGTTGGTGGCCTCTACATGCCCATTGGTCTAAGGATAAGCGATTAGACTATGAGAGAGCTCGATATGTAAATTTTCATAGAAAGCAAGAACACGCGTACCTACTAGTCACGATCAATTATGTAAAATAATGGTCTAAGGAAGCCTAAACCTACAAACCACACAAGAACTTCCCTAAGACTTTCTAGGTGATTGTAGCTACTGCCTTTACTTTTGCCCATTTGGTGAAGTATCAATATACACCCACCACAAATCAATTCTTAATAGTTAAAGGGAAAGGCCGAAGGATGTTAAAGACCCCATTGTGCAAAATGCCAGGGGGTTGAAATGGAAGTTATCCTTTTAGTAGTTGTTTGTTTACTTGCCCAAACCTTTGACATTTGTTACACCTTCTGACCAAGTTCAAGGCATCTTTCTTTATTGCTACCCAATATATCCATTGTTTTAAAGATTTGTGTACCAGTGCCTTTCCTCGTAGGTTCTTTTTACATATTCCCTCATGGATTTCTCAAAGTGTGTAATTTGCTTCTGCTAGACCTAGACACTTCAAGTGTAAAAGGCTAAAGGACTTCTTGTATGACTCGTTGTCTAACATGATATATTTGGAAGCCCTTTTCCTGACTTTGGCAACCTCTGCTTTATTGGGCCCTATTGACCTTGACACCACATAGCTGACAGTTGGGCTTCTCCAGTCTTCATTGTTGATCTCATGTACTTTGCTATTACCTTCTATGTTGGGCTTCAACCTATGCTCAACCAATATGCCACCCAAAATTTGCACCTTGCTTATAGCCATTTTAGACAGTGTAGTTCTCTTCCTTTAGTATTTTACTGGAGATGGATTTTTGCAAATTGGGTCCATTGCAGGGTGACCTAGTTGTTATATTGGATAAGACTAGGGTTTTTCACCTCCTACTTTCCCAAGGCCTATCTATTAATGTATGTTGTAGATCTAACTCTGTGATATTCACATTTCCTATCACTGTTCTATATTGTTAATGAAGTTAAGAAACTAACATGTCTCATAGCTATTTACATACCTTGTGTTTTGAAGGTATAACATAAATTTAGACTGTGGGCCCTATTAGGACATCTAATGCTCTGAAGGAGATACAACTCTACAGTATTGATATCTAGAGCAAAATAATGATATGGTAAGAATCTACGTCCTAAAATTCTTCAATTTGTGCATGTTTCAAAAAATGTAAAACAATTTAAAAAATGACGATTAAGTCCATAGGCCCAAAAACAATCATAAATAACGGTCAAACTAAGTTGACTTTTGATCAACTGACAATTTTTGGTAAATATTCATGTGACAAAGTTTTATTTCATGTGGATTGATAGATTGAATCACTCGAAAAAATAGAAAATTACGCGATTCAACGTTAGGGGCTTTTTTGGTAATTTTGCCTTTTTTACCAATTAAACCTCAATGAAGGCTTATCTAGTGATTAGAATGTGTTTAATACATATATTTTATGAGTGAATAAAATATTTGGAAGTTAAATTGAATGTTTAAACCGAAGTTAGAAAGATAAGGACGTGTTTGGAATTTTTGAAATTATATAAGGGCATTTTGGTCATTTTGCATAAAAATAATAATTTTTAAAGAAATTTCCAGATCATTCTTCTTCATTGCCATCCACCCATCATCCTCTCTCACTTCTTCATTAACAAAGCTTCTTGAAGAGAGAGAAAGCTATTGAAAACCTAACAAAAACTCACCAAAATCGAAAACTGTTTTCACCAACCCTATCCAGCTTTTCAAGCTCTACAATCCAGTACCAAAATCCAACATAGAAGAGGCCATATTCTTGGTGTTTGGACTCCTTATAGATTCGGCCAAGCTTAACAAAGTGAGAGAAAGTTTTTCATGTTTTAATAGTTTTAAGCTAAGTGTTTAAGGTGATTAAGCTTGTATTTGAGATTAGATCGAATTGAAACTATAAGAGATGGCCCCTTAAGGTTTCGTCCAGCCTTAGGTATGCATGGATACAGTGTTTTGTCATGCAAAAGTGATGAACGTAGAGACTGCGTAGGACACGTTTGTAGCTTTAAATTGTTAAAACGAATAGTGTAGAGGAGAGAGCCATTTTGGCCAAGTGAAGGGGACATTGAATTCATGCTTAATTTTATGTAATTTGGGTCCTAGAATATTGTACAAATTAATATGAGACTGTTGGCACAATCAGAACTAAAGACAGAGGTGATTTGACAGTAGTTGCAATGTTGGCACCAGTATGAAGTAGATCAGATTTAAAGTTGCGATAGGCAATGTGTTAGATTTCAAAGAGTTAAATATTCTTTATAACTGAAGTGTGGTGAATTGATTGAATTTGTGTGGTGTTTTACAGCTCTAAAGTAAGGTGCAGAATACTAGTGCTACTGAGCACTTCGGCGAAAACCAAGTGGTAAGGGATATATGTAAGAGGCGAAGGGATATTATGTTGCATTGAAATTGATGAAAATGATTTTATAAGATTGCATTGGATGATTTGGTTGGAAATTGCGAAATTGGCATTATGGTTTTAATATGTGTTTTTTTACAGGAAGGTTAGGACTGATAGTACTGTTATGCTATCGAAATTTCTTAGATTGAACCCTAAATTTTAGAATCTCAAAGATAGATTATATATGGAATTATAAAAAAAATTAAAACTGAAAGGAAACTAAAGGTTGCATATAGGTAAATAGGATGTATCAATTTTGTAACTCAGTTTTCAGGACTGATTTTAATGATTTTTCTAGTTTTTAAGATATACACGAATACTACTATCCTTCTTATGCGTAAATAAAATATTTTGAATACAGGATTTCAAACCGAGAATAGTTGCCGGAATTTTTATACTTTAACTGTCACTGTTACTGATTTTATCAAATTATGGATTGAATGAAGATTGATTTGTACTAGATTGATTTTTAAAGGGTATTTTCATTGTTTTATGAACTGTTTTGAGATTGTTTGGCCCTATAGTAGCCTTCGGGTATATCATGCTACACTGACTGTACTGTACTGTTTGCTGTTTGATCTTGATTACGTCATCAACTGTCTTGGTTGGCATCTGATCAATGCGCTCTAAGGACACCATGTGACTATGACCATATGTCTTGCTGTTACTGTTTCTCCCTTCTTAGGACATTGTTACTACATGATCTCTATTGAGTGTTGCTTGGTCTCCACTGTACTATTTTTACTAAACTAATTACTGTACTGTTATCAATTAAGTTTTAATGAATTGTTAAATCTAAACTGCTTCTTTACTGTTTTTGATTTGAGGACTGAACTGTTCTATCGAATTGATTTGTACAATGTTTATTGAATGATTTACTGAATTATTTCTTTATACTGTTTAGTTTATTATACTATTCATTGAGGAAACTGTCAACTGTTACACCCTATAGTCGGAGTTAAGGACCAAGACAAGTGAGGTGTTTTAAAGCATCCTTCTGTACTTAACCTGGTTACCTAACCAATTATAGTATTCTTCCGAGAAAATGTCTGTTACTGTACTGATAGGATGTTTTAAAATATATGCATATAGCTATATATAGTATCAGTTCTGTTATATATCTTTTTTACCAGGCGTAAGCTCACTCCCTCTTTCTTTCCTCCAGATTATTTGTAGTAGTTCCATTTCACTAAGGAGGTTGAGTCGATCGATATCCCTCAGGCGGTTACTCTGAGACTGTAGAGGTATATTTTTGCTTTTATATGTTCAGACATTATATTTACAGTACTATTATATGTAAATTATGCGGGGGATGTAAAAGCTGTTATAGTATACTCAATGGATGGTCATTGTTTATATCTATATTTTATAAATGAAGTATGCTTCTTATAAATAAAAATAGTAAATGATAAAGCAATTGAGTGAAGACTCTGTAGATAGCCCAACCAACTATGAAATTTAATGAATTGTTGGTACAAAATGTCTATATTTGAATGTGACAAACTCACTTAGTGAGAGGTATGATACCATAAAAATGCATGTTTACTTAGGGAAGTGACATGAAGGTTTCCCTTCACCATATTTGTGCATAATAATGGGAGTTACTAGTCGAAAGATGAGATGAAACTCATAGAACAATGTGAGCCTTGCAAAGGACTATAATGCTGTTACAATTATGAGTATCCATATACATCAAAACTTAGTTTCTGAAAATCATTCCTGGTCATCATACTTGTTCAGATAAGGCATTGACAATGCTTGAAGACATGTACATGCTACTTGAGGATCACATGTGGGTGCTTATTAAAGAATAAGTTCATTAAACTTGACTTAATGTTGGAGCTCCATTTGATGGTGTCACATAAGTGTATATGGAATATGCTTTCATGTGTCAATAATGTAAGTGATGCTTCAACTTAATATGACAAGTCATCTTTAATGTGGAACGTCATACTTTAATTTCATCCCTACAAGTTTAGTAGACTAAATGCCAAAAAATGGTCCTTTTAGGTATGGCTTGAAGCATATGAAGGTGGATAAGTTGTCAAGATGAGTATTCATCACCCTAAGTGACTTAATGGTTAATATCTCATGTTTCTTAGCTCTTATTAACTTATAAAGTCCTTAGCCAAAGCACTAGTTAAAGAAGTTAATATTAGTAGCCTAGGGGTAAAAGAGGAAATGCAATCATATGACATTGATATCCATTGATCGCTCAATTTCATTTGGACTAAATTATTGGAATGAACTAATAATGCATATATATGATTAATTGGGATCAATTAATTTTTCTAATAAAATTAGGAATGGATAATTTTCTTTAATTAACATAATGAGGGAACTTATTGTAACAAATTTATGGTTCAAAGCTAAATTAATTTTTGAATTCAACCTAAAATCACGTATGAGTTGGGAGTTGATAATTTTAGCATTCGGATATATAATTTTGTTTTTACTGCTTTTTTAAAAAATTTTTGGATGCATTACATAAGGTGGCTCATTGGGTTTCAATATACAAATATTATCGAAAGTAGTTCTTTTTCGTCCCATAAATGATAAAAATATTTTTCTCTCAATATTTGAATCCAAAATCTAATTTGGTTTATGATAAAATTTTGATTTTTTTTTGTGAAAAAGAATTATAAATCAAGTGCAATTGTAATCTACATGGGAAGCAAACTCCCCAAGCATCAGCATCTAGTAAACTACTCAAATAAGGAGGACAATCTTATCTCTCAAAATCAACCTCTGATTCACAAGCCATTTAACTAGCTTGTTAGTATAAAAATTTCCTTCCCTGTAAATGTGACGGATATTAACTTCCCATGACCTTCGAAGCATTTCACGAATATCCTCTATAATGTAACCAAGAGGGTGGAGTTGGCTGTTAGCAATATAAACTAAGTCTAACACTAACTTGGCATCCAACTCAACACAAACCGATCTATAACCCTTGTTCCATATTAAAATCAACACCAATTTTAATGCCTACAACTCATCCACGATATTGGAACAGCACCCCAAGTGACTTTGAAACCCCAAAAGCCACTGCTCGGAATCAGATCGTAGAAGGCCTTTGATGCCTTGAGCTATTAATTACTTTTAAAAAAATAAAGGAAAAAGAGGTAATCACCATCACATAAACAAAACAAAAACAAATCTTTTTTTTTCACTCTTTGAGATGTGCTTGGTAGGGTAAAAAAGTGGAAAGATGGAAGGGGTATGTGGAAAGTGAAAAAAATGTTTTTTGTTATAGGGAGTTTGGTTCGTGGAATGAAAAAGAGAAGAAATGGAAAAAAGTATTCTGAAAGAATAGAAAAAAAAGAATATAGGTATATTATATATTATGTTGTTTGGTTAACAGAATGGAAGAATTATTCTGAGTTTATTTTTTATTTGGTTTAGGGTAATATTATTGAGGAATAGGGTAACAATAGGCAATATAATGACTAAAATAGCCTTCATCCTTAAATTAAGATATTTATTTATATCAATAATTAACATTAAATTAATTAATATCAATTTGTTAATTAATATTAATTAACTAATATTAATTTAATAACACTTATTAATAATTACATTTAATAATAATTTATAAATTAAAATACTAGTAATTTTGATTAATTACTATTTAAGTAATTAATGATTAATAATTATTAATTAATTAATGAATAATTAATTATAAATAGTTAATTAATAATAATTAAATAAATATTGAATACTTTCTCTCTTTCAAGAGCCAAACCTACCTTTTCTCTCGGTGGCCAAACTCAAAAACCCAACCCCTTTTCAAGAGCTCTTTACCCCGTAAACTCTTTTCTAGCTTCAGTTCCTTGAAAAAAATTTCAAGATAACCTAGATCTAGGACACATTGAGACCAATTGTTTCCTAAATTTGTCAAGATTCTCAACGCCACAGCCTATCCATCCGTTGGCCATTTCTTGTGTGAAATTTGCATATCTTGATGGGTTGTTTGATTGTTGTGTTTGTTGATTGTGTTTTTGGTTTCTCTATGTTATGGATTTGACTATTTGCTACTATCGATTTCTTGCTGGTTGGCTGATTTCTCCCCATATTCGGCTTTCAATTCTGGGTTTGCTAGAGTTTTTATCTGTGTTGTAAATCATCATTTGTGGAAAAAGAAGGAAAAACCAGAGGAAAAGAGAAAGATGAAACTCGATTGTCATTTTGTAACTTGAACAAGGACACGCTTGGAAACAGAATATCATTAAACCAATTTCAGCTTTGCCGAACTGGAAATCTTGGCACCCTACTCGAAATTGATTTTCTTCCTGTAGCAAAAATATAGGCATTCCACGGAATGCCAATTTGAGTGTTTATTTGAAGCAAACAACGTAAATGGTGGTCCCAATGGAAAGAGGCTGGAAAAAACTAGTTTTTCAATCAAACCAAACATGCCGTTAGGGCTTGGTTGTGACAAAAGGTGTGAGGCAAAAAAAAAAAAGATTATTATTTTTTTTCCTTATTAACTTAACTAAATAATGGTATAATGATAAATTAATATAATTTTATTTAAATAATGGTATAATGGTAAATTAATATGATTTCATTTTCTTTCCTTTTATTTTTTCAACTCTACCAAGCAATGAAAGGAAATAAATGTCGGGCTTTAAACGACAAATACTGAGAAACAATATCATAATAACAATACCCAAACAATCAATAGAAATATCCTAAGCTAGTAATAATAATTAATCAAGCTACCAAGCCACAAATAAATACGCAAGCAATAAAACATAAATAAAACGACACCAAAATTTAACATGAAAAACTCTCCAATGTAGAAAGAAAAACCATGGGATAAATTGAAAAAAATCCACTATGAAAAATAAGCAAATTACAAAATTTCAATACCCTAGGGTTTTTGCCCAAAGCTCAGAGTTTTAACAATTGGCCTAAAAATAATAAAGTTTACCTCTTTGGATTCACTAAGATAATTTACCCAAAGAATACCATTGTTATACAAGCTTATCTCACCCTTACTCTCTCAATGGAACAAGAAAAAATATCACAAAGCCTAAAGCTTCTTGTGCCGTCGCTATGCTCACTACCTCCCTCATATATTCACAATAAGAGGCTAATGTGGTATATAGAGAGAGAAGCAATCTAACTTCAATTAGAAGTCAAAAGCCTTCACCATATTAATGTGGGCTAAACCCCACACGTTTTAATGTGTCTAACAATCTCCCCCTCTAACCCCATTAGAAGGAGATCTATCACTACAACATGTCACTTGGAGTTTACCTTGGCCAAAGTGTCCATCCGGGCTAAGTCACTACATAACGCAAGTTTTTCTCTAGGAAGTGTCCTCGTCAACATATCAGCTATATTCTTATTTGTGTGAATCTTCTTCAACAACATCTACTTCTCGTCAATCACTGAGCGCAACCAATGGTACCGAACATCAATGTGCTTCATCTTGGCATAGTACACGGTATTCTTACTCAAATCCAACGCACTCTGGCTATCACAAAACACCACATACTCTTTCTGACTCAACCCCAATTCAAGAAGAAATCTTTTCATCCAAAGCATTTCTTTGCTTGCTTTGATTATTGTAATATATTCAGCCCCTATAGTAGACAAGGCAACACACTTTTGCAACTTGGACTGCCAAGATACAGCTCTCCTTGTAAAAGTAAATATGTACACTGAAGAGATTACTTGCCATGTCTGCATCGGTAAACCCTTCAAGAACTAGTTTTGTAGTCCCAAAACTCAAACACATCTTTGAAGTACCAGTCATATATCTAAAGATTCACTTCACTACTTCCTTTTGAACCTTTCCTAGATTGGAAAGAAATCTACTCACTACGCCAACTGCATGAACAATATTAGGTCGTGTGCAAACCATAGGATATATCAAAGAATCAACTGCAAAGGCGTATGGAATAGTAGTCATAGTATCTTTTTCTTCCTTAGTCACCAGACAAAACTTCTTACTCAAGTGAAAATGGTTAGCAAGAGGCATGCTAACTGACTTAGCATTCTGCATGTTGAATCTCGCTAGCACCCATTCAACATACTTTTCTTGTGACAACAATAGCTTTCCATCTTTCCTATAACAAATGATATCCATACCTAAAATCTGCTTTACTAGACCTAAATCCTTCATGTCAAAGGACTTAGACAATGCCTTTTTTAACCTCCGAATCATACGTGCATCTTGCCCTACAATTAGCATATCATCAACATATAATAAGAGAATAATGAAGTCACCAACTGGGATTTTTCTCACATACACACAAGGGCTGCAATCATTCTTTCATAGTTTTGGCTCACCATAAAAGAATCAAACTTCTTGTACCATTGTCTAGGAGCTTGTTTTAGGCTATACAAGCTTTTCTTCAATTTGCAAGCCATGTGTATCTTCCCTTTCACTACAAAACCCTCAAGTTGATTCATATAAATCTCCTCTTGAAAATCACCATGCAAGAATGCAGTCTTCACATCAAGTTGCTCAAGCTCAAGATTCAAACTAGCTGATAATCCTAAAACCACTCGAATGGAACTCATCTTCACAATTGGAGAGAATATCTTATCAAAATTTATGCCTGGTTTCTGACCAAAGCCTTTTATCACCAATCAAGCCTTCTATCTCACTAGTTTGTCACTTCCTTTTTCAGCTTGAACACCCATTTATACTTTAATGGTCTTCTCCCTTTCGAAAGCTCAACAAGGTCATAAGTTTCATTTTTATGTAATGAATCCATTTCCTCTTTCATTGCCTTTAACCAACACTGCCTTTTAAAGTATCATGCACATCTTAGAAGCTCTCTAGCTCCTTTTCACTTGTGACCAAAATATATTCTGAACTAGGATACATGGTAGATGGTTGACAATCCTTGATATATCTTTGAACTTAAGACTCTACACTCCTCTGTATTGGGGGTAGCTCTCCTTGCTCAACATT
This sequence comes from Heritiera littoralis, assembly GCA_031772115.1. Classification (NCBI taxonomy): domain Eukaryota; kingdom Viridiplantae; phylum Streptophyta; class Magnoliopsida; order Malvales; family Malvaceae; genus Heritiera; species Heritiera littoralis. The sequence continues at coordinate 857,100 of JAPDPK010000165.1, read as the reverse complement.
TGCCGGTTGAGAAGGTTGCTCCTCTACTTAAAACCCACTACATCTGGTTGTGTAATGTCATTGCCAGCATATAACTTATCACTAACTATGGCTGGCTCCTCTATATCCCTAAATTCTGTATCTTGTGCATTTCCACCATCTGTGGCACCTTTAGGTAGAATCCCTACAAGTGTTGAGTCATCATACTCAATCGTAACCTGTGTAGTCTTCCCACTTTTCTCAAAGTTTGTGATGAACTCATTTCATGGAAAACCACATCCATGCTTCTAATTGTCTTTTTCTTCTCTAGATCCGTAGCCCATAACCATTTTCTTCATCACCATACCCAACAAATACACATGGAGTAGCCTTGCTATCTAGCTTTAACCTTTTGCTTCTTTAGCACATGCACAAATGTTTTACAGCCAAAGACTTTCAAATGTAAGTATGAAACTTTCTTCCCTATCCATAGAGCTGTTAGTGGGCCTGTCTAGGCCGGTTCTAGCCTACTAACAATAAAAATTGATCTGAACCGGTATGCGAACCGATCTGAGTCAGGCCGGCTTATATATTATATAGCTGTGAACCAGCCTAGTTCGGTGAATCAGTTCGCTTCAAACCCGACCGAACCGGGTTAAACCGCTTCGGTCCAATTTTTTTTTAAATTTAAAATTTTTATTTTTTAAAATTTATATTAATTCATTTTAATAAAAATAAATATATATATTAATATTTTTTTATAATTTAATCTAATAAATTTATTTTTATAATAAATAATGTTAATAGTTTAATTTAACACTAATTTATTATAAAGTTATTATAATTTATTTAATTAATGTAACAATAATGTAAAAATAAATTACTATAAAATTATCTAATAAAATTATTGTTATAATAAAATAAAATTATATTATGAATATGATATTATAATAAAGTTATTATGATAAAGTGATATTTGATTTAAAATATAAATAATGATATTATGAATATTATTATTATATTCATTTTGCAATATCATTTTGCATATCATTATTTATATTCATTTATTATATTCATTTTGCATTTAAAATGATAAGTAAGCGTATCATTTTGCATTTAAAATAATTTATTATAATTGAAATATCATTTATTTAATATTTATTTATTTATTTAATATGTTTTTAAAATATTCATTCATTTTGTATTTTAAATATTTATTTATTTTAAACATAGATAAGTATAACATTAATTAATTTGGTATGTAATAATAATAATAATAAGTTAAAATAACAAAGGAGAAAAAGGAGAGAGTAGGAGACCAAAGATTTTTTACGTGGAAAACACTTTCAAAAGTTAAAAGGGTAAAAACCACGAGATTGTAGTCCATAAAATTTTTTTACTATAACTAAACTTATTTACAATTTTACATACAATTTACAAAAAAAAAAGATTATTATCTATTTTTCATAATTTATACGGATTGCCTTGTAAAATTTCTTCCTCCTTCTCAAAATTATTATCAACGAATCCATTGGTCATTCCAAGTTCAACATTGTGCGATTCCGCATCAAACCAATCTTTAAGGCATGTTAACATGCACAATGAATCTGGATTAAGAGTGGTTCGATGGTCTCCAATAATTCTTCCACATGTCGAGAATGTTCTGAAGCAACAAAAGAAACTTGCACCGCAAAAACATCACAGGCCATGGAAGCTAAAATTGAAAATTGTTTTTGGTTTTCTTTCCACCATTGGAGAAGATCAAAGTTTTCGTCTACAGAAAACTCTTGACTTAAGAAAAATCCTATCTCATTGAAGTTAGAACTTCGTCAAGTTGTTGATGATCTAGATCCATCGGCTTTTCCTTTTAGCTTCATTCTCTTCTTTGCTGCTTCCTTAATTACGTTCAAAATTCCTTTTCCTTTTCTATTGCTACTCTCGGTTTCTTCGTACGAATCTTCTTCTCCTTGATTAAAGTTGAACTGCTCCCTTTCTGCTTCATAAATATTAAACAATTCTCGAAAAAGATTGTTAATTGAGGACTTTTGATCCTCAATAGAATCAAGACCAAGAAATTCTTTATAACAAAAAAAAATCTTTATATTTACCTTACCTTGACTACAGGAGGAATCGTTTCTCAATATTTTTAAAATTTTTCCTCCATATCATATACAAAGGAACTTAAAGTTTCATGATCCCTAAATTTTACGAATTTTTCAAACATTGTATAGATAATAGGAATAAAATAAGGTGTAGTTAGATAAAATTGAGTTGAAAATCTTTTGGTTGCATCTTTCAAAGTGGATAATAAATCAACACAACATTCAATAAAAGTCCAATCTTCTTCATAAAGTACTAAATGCGCGCTACTTGTATAATTGTTATAAAAAGGAGTAATAAGTTCTCTATAAGGTAAAACAGAAGAAAGCAAACGATGAAGTGAATTACATCTTGTTTTCACGGGAAGTGGAAATGCTTTAACAGTTATATTATTTCCTATACAAACTTGCTTCCATTCACATTTATTATTTAACGTGCGGATCTATTTTGCTAAAATTTTAATTTTATCAATTGGACCTATGCCACTACTAATACCAGTAGAGCTAAAACCACTTTGAACACACAAATTTATAATATGGCATGCACATCTTGCATGAAAAAATACACCTTGCATAACTGGGTTTAAACTTTTAATTAACGCAGGAATAGCTGTTGTATTACTCGAAGCATTATTAAAAGTAATAACAAAAACTTTATTATTTTTGAGTCCATATAATTTACAAACTTTAATAATATATTTATGAATAGTATATGAATTATGTGCTTCTTCTATTACATCTAAGGATAAAATTCGTTTTTGCATGTCATCTATCCAATGACAAGTTATAACAAGATAACTTATACCGCTAGTACTAGTCCATATATCACTAGTTAAACTAACCCTAGATGAAAGATTACTAAGTTTATCAATTAAAGCTTGTCTATATTCTTTAAACATATCCATGCAATCTTTTTTTAATGTATGTCTAGAAACAGATTTATATGCGGGTTGTAAATATTTACAAACAAATTCTAAATATCATACTTTCTCACAAATTGTGAATGGTTGTTCAATCCTAACTAAAAATCTAACTAAACCACGTCTAGCTTGAACATTATTAAAATTAAATTTTTTTCCACCATTATGTGTATTAATTTGAGTTTGTTTGCCTTCAAATATTTCATTTTCGTCGGCATCAGGATTAATTTTGTGTGCAATAATTAAATGTCTTTTATACGTACCTGTACTACCACCACTTTCACCGGAGCTATAAGAGTAAATGCCTTTACACAATTTATAGATAGCACAATATTTATCCGTCGTACCTTCTTTTACTACAATGTAGAAATACTCTCATACCCTACTTGTTCTTTTTCGATTAAACTTTGATCTTGATGATGTAGCAACAGTGGTGGCAGCTAATGATTGTGTTTGAGCGCAACTTCCTCCACGAGCACCATAATGACTAATAATACTACGACCAAACGATGGTGCCGAAGGAAGCTTCTCCTCCTTCGGATGAATATCGAGTTCGATTTCATTAAATGATTCGTCATCCAAATTAGGGATTTCAGTAGAACCAAAAGGTCAAGAAACAAAACATGAACAACGAAAGAAATCTGACATTTTTATATTTTTTTGAAAATAAATATATGTTAAAATTTTAAAAAATAAATGTAGGATATATATATATATATATAAAATATATTGGAAGTTGGAACTTGAAAATTAAAAGTAAAATTTGTAAAATTATAAAATAAAAAGAAAAATGAAATTTTGAAAGGAAAATGATGATATTAAAAATTTGGAATAAAAGAATTTAAGTGAATTTGAGAGAGTTTGAGTGAATATTGAGAGAGTATGAGTGAGTATTAAAAGAATAAGAGTGGATAAGTGTTTAGATTTGAGAGAAAATATGGAAGAAAATGTAAAGAAAAATAAAAGGAAATGAGTTGATATTTATAGAGGAAAAATGAAATTTTAAAAAAATTAAAAAAAAGGACGGAGGGAGCGTTGCTCCCTCATGATGACTGATGATAGATGGATGGGCAACGACCTAGATGGTCGTTGCCCATCAAGCAGCAGCTTGCTTTTGCAGGCTGCTGATAGCGCAGTGGCAGGTTTGTTTTTATTTTTTTTAATTTTTTTTAAATTGAACCGAACCGTTCAACAGGAACTGATCCGGTTCGAGACCGGGACTGGATGGTCCCAGTCCTTAACGGGCCCGATTCAAAACCAGTGATAATCGGTTTTGGTTATCGAGTCGAATCGACCCGATCCTATTCCGAACCAGGTCGGGCTAATCCGACCCGATAACCACCTCTACCTATCCATACCCTTTTTGGAATGTTAAAGCCCAATGATACTGATGGTGATCTATTAATTAGATAGCAGGTTGTATTAACTACTTCACCCCATAATGCTTTTGGCAATTTTTCCATCCTCAACATCATTTGACTCTCTCTATAATGGTGTAGTTAATCCTTTCAACTACATCCTTATATTGTGGTGTCCCAAGTTCTTTCCTCTCATGCCTTATCCCATGCTTTGAACAGTAATTTTCAAAGTCTTTCGATGTGTACTCACCTACATTATCTGTACGAATACAATTTAAGGACAATCCTGTAATCCTTTCCACCATGGTATAAAAATTCTTAAAATACTGTAGTACCTAGCTTTTGTTTCTCAACATATACACCTAAGTTTTTATGAAATATTATAAATAAAAGTAACAAAATATCTGTTACCACCTTATGATTGTACCTTTATAGGACCAAATACATTAGAATGAATCAACTCAAGTCTATTTTTCTTTCTTTTAGAAGTCCTCTTAAAAGAAACTCTACGATGTTTACCAAATAAACAATGATCACATGAGTTAAGAGAATTACTTTTGGTCTACGGAATAAGGGCCTGTCTCACCAAAAACTTTAACCCTTTCTCACTCATGTGTGCCAGCCTCCTATGCCACAGATTTGCTAAAGCATCGTCTTTAACGGTATTTATCTAACTACCTATCTACTTCATCCAAGTCTTGTACATAGTGCAACACAACTTTCCTCTTGCAACTATCAAAGACCCTTTAAGAAGCTTCCACTCATTTTTTTGCTAACTCTCATATCTTTCCTTATCTAGGACATTCATTGCAAGCAAGTTCATCCTTAGGTCTGGAATGTGTCTAACATTCCTTAAAGTCAATGTACATATTGTGCTCGTTTGTACCACGATATCACCAATCCTAGCAATTCATGACATACTCTTATTTTCCATCTTAGTATAACCAAAATCACCTATTCTGTAGGTTGTAAACAACTCTTTATTAGGAAGACAATGATATGATGCTCTGATGTCAACTATTCAGTTAATGCCAAAATCTCCTACATGATTACACTCACCATGTGTACAAATCAAAGAAATTGATTCACTATCAGAATTCACCATTGTAACATTTTCATCTTCTGAGTTATTCTTACTTTTCTCATCTTTCCACTCTTGCTTTAAGATCCTATAGTTTCACTTTATATGACCAAGTTTGCCACAATGAAACCACTTTACCCTAACTCTAGACTTATGTTTGTTCTTAGACTTAGTACGACCTCTAGAATCCTAATCTTTGTCTTTAGTTCTGCCCCTATTCTTTGTGAGAAGAGCTTCATTCCCAGAGTTTGTCTCCTTTCGCCTTGCTTCTTCATTAAACATACTATCTTTTACCATCTCCAAGCTCACTGTACTATTGAGAGCTAAATTAAAAACAATCACAACTAGTGTTTCCTAGTTGTCTGGCAATGAGACCAGAAGAAACAACGGTTTCATTTCATCATCCATTTGTAGTTTCATAGTGGTAATCCAATTTAACAGATCTTGAAAGTCACTTAAATGCTCAAAGATAAATCTTCCCTCCATATATTGAGAGTAGCAAGCTTCTTAATAAGCATAACTTTATTGAGGGCAGTCTTTCTCTCATATAGTGGTGCTAATTTTTTCCAAACACGAGAAGCACTTGTCTTCTGTGCCACATGATGAAAAACACTAATGTCTACCCATCTTCTATGGTTCCCACAGTCTTCCAATCTAACTTTTTTTTATTCATCATCTTTCATATTTGTTGGCTTAGTAAAATCACCAAATACTGGGTCATACAAATCCTTGCGGTATAGATGATCTTCCATCATTGGCTTCCAAATTGAATAATTTGAAGCTATCAATTTTATCATAAATCATGTATCCACCTCCATAATCCCAAAGTATTAACCCAAGCTCTGATATCAATTATTGGATCTCAAACGACAAATGCACAGAAACAATGTCACAAGAATAATACCTACAACAATCAACAGCTATATCCCAAGCCAATAATAATAATAATTAATCAAGCTACTAGGCTACAAATAAATATGCAGGCAATAAAACATAAATAAAATGGTACCAAAATTTAATGTGAAAAACTCTCCAATATAGAGAGAAAAACCACGAGTAAATCGAAAAAATCCACTATGAGAAATAAGCAAATTACAAAGTTTCAATACCCCATGCTTTTTTCCCAAAGCTTAGGGTTCCAACAATTGGCCTAAGAAAAATAAAGTTTATCTCTTTGGATTCACTAAAATAATTTTCCCAAAGAATACCTAATTGTTATACAAACTTATCTCTCCCTCTTACTCTCTAAATGGAACAAGAAAAAATATCATAAAGCCTAAAGCTTCTTATGTCGTCGCTATACTCACTGCCTTCCTCACATATTCACAATATGCTACTAATGTGGTTATATATAGAGAGAAGCAATCTGACTTCAATTAGAAGTCAAAAACCTTCACAATATTAATGTGGGCTAGACCCCACATGTTTTAACTTGTCCACAAGAAAATTATATTTTCTTTTATATTTTCCATTTTTCCTACCAAGCACACATAGGAAAAAAAGTTTTAATGTTTTCCATCTCTTTATTTTTTTTTCTTCCTCCAATTTTTTGTCTTTCCAATTTCCTTTTCACTCTACCAAGTAAAGCTTCAGTAACTCTCCTAACCTTAATAATAGCAAATCCAATCATAATTCATTCGTGCAGCTAATTTACAAAACAATGACTTGATGAGTTAAAGTAAATAGTTAATTTGCATGTAAAAAGATTGAGAAATATTAAGAAAAATACGTTAACATTTGTTGTTTTCACACTAAAAATTTACAAGTCTACTTTGTGATAAAGGAATTCCTATATGTTGGAAAGGCAAGTTTACAAAATAAGTATTAGACTAATATTGCTATATGGTAGTAAATATTAGGCAACTAAGAGACTACATATACAAAAGATGTGTGTAACAGAAATGCAAATGTTGTGGTTGATGTGTGGATATAGAAGAAATGATAGAATGAGAAATGAAGACATCTGTAAGAAGGTTGGAGTGGTACCTATCGAAAACAATATGTGTAAAAGTCGTTTACATTGGTTTGGACACATATAATGTAGATCTGTAAATGCTCTAGTTAGGAGAGTGGAAGTTATGAATGACAAAAGAAATGTCAAGGTTAGATAAAGATGGAAAAAGACTTGGAAGGAAGTTATTCGAAAAGATATGAAGGTATTAGAGTTGGATGAACATATTGCCTTAAATAGAAATGTGTGGAGGAAGAGAATTTATATGGACGATTTGTAAAAATTTTAAACTTAATTTTGTCGTTGTATCATAATTTGAAAGTCTTGCACAATAGTTACCTTATCAATACTTTTGAACACATTTTTTTCAATATACACCACTAAACTATCATTAAACTATTCATTATCTACCATTTGGTTATGCAAATAGTCTTCAAAATGTTCATTATTGAATATATTCTCTCTATTGTAGCACTGGCAATCAATAGAATTGTGTGAATAACAAATAAAATAATGAATAAACTTTATCATTTTTTTTTGAAATTAATAAACTTTATCAATTTTAGTTTCAACAATTCTTATTACAACTAGCAAAATGGTTAATTCTTTTTCAATTCTATAAACTCAATGCTAAAACACATATTTATAATATAATTTTGAAACTGAACTTCAAACATCAAAAAGTTTCACAAAAAAAAATTTAGCTAAAATTTAACAAAATACAATAACATTTATTTGTGTAATATAATTTTAGATTTATACTTAAAAGTTACTGGAAGTATGAGCCTCCACTAGCCCTAATGGGACTCCGCTCTTGAATTCAGATATTAGTTCATGTAGCCTAACTCAATTTATAAGGATAAAAGCTCTGATGATGATGATGATGATGATGATGGAACAGATATATATAAATATAATATTGTGGATATTTAAAAATAAGTTAAGATACAATGTTTTAAAATTCAATAAAAGAAAAGCAAAAACACTAAATATTAAATAAGAAAATAATTTTTTATGTGTATATATATTAAAAAATTAACTGGACTGACCTTGACAAAATTTGAGGCATGAATTATCCAGCTAAAACGGATTTAAACAAACACATAAGATATTGACACCATATACGAGTACGGTTCACCTTAATTAATGAATCAAATTCTAGTGACGTGGTGATTACAACTTCTCTTATCCCATGTGAACAGAGGCTCAACTTGTAGAATCGTGAGCTAAGAGTTGTCTTTAGTACGAAACTTTTGAATCATATTACAATATCAAGGAATATTCTTGGAATCCAGTCTAATTTCAAAGGTGTTATCAATTGTTTTATTCCATGGGGTAGTTTATAATTGCAATGCAGTTCCAAGAGCCAGTTATCAATTATTTATGTATGAGGGGATATGAAAGGTTATCAATTATAATTCTTTACTTGTTTAAAAAAAAAAAAGAGTGACGCTTGATAAATAGGAACTTACTCGAGAATTATGCATCTATGAAAGCTACATTAATTAATTTCTTCCTTGCAAGCAATAGCCAAGGCAATTTTTTTTTAAGTGTGTTCACGCATGACAAAGCAGACCAACTCCACTATTTTTTTTTTTAATTTCATTCTTCTCTCCTTGAACTTGATTATTCAATATAAAACACTATGGTTTATTACTTTAATTTTCCTTTTAAAAAACAATTGCATTAACAAATTTTTTTTATCAAAAAAGTAAAAATAGTATTCAACCTGTAACCAGAAAAAATAGTATTAAACATAAATATAAATGATAAGATGCAAATTTAGTACTTTACTTATGTGAGTGATTCAAATTTATTATTAATCTTTCATTTGGTGCAATTTTACTAATGTACTTTTAATTTGAAGCAATTTACCACAATATTTTTAATTTTGAAGTAAATTTGATCAAAGATGTAATAATTGATAAATATTCCATAGAAAATTTTGTCAAAAGCTATTTTATAATTAAGTTAAAAAAAAAAGAAATTTGAAAATGACATGATAGGAAAAAAAACAACATGAAACTTAAAAAAATCTTTTTCTAATTTTATTTCCTTTTCTCTTTCATTATGGAATTTTCTACAAAAAAAAGTCAAATTATGATATTTTTATTTCAAAATTAGAAGAATGATGATTAATTTGATTTAACATTACGAGTATGATGGTAAAATTACAATTTTTTTAAATTAATTTTTGAATTTTAAAATAACTTCTAACGAATTATTCTATAAAATGTTCTTTAATTGTTATATCTTGACCAAAATTGATCAAAAATAGAAGTGTGATGATAAAATTGTAGCAAATGAAAGATTATAATAAATTTGAACCATTCACAGTTGTTGACTAATAAATTTATAACTCCTCCAAAAAAATAAAACTGTGTAAAAAAAATTATTTAATGCTGTACAAAGTCATATTTGGACGATATCTTGGGGCCTTCTGAGGAATTGAACCGATGCTTTATGCATAAAATCAAAGAGATAGAAGTATACGATGAGCTAAAAATGATGAAGACAAGAAAAATTGTTGAGTCTTATGACATTCTAATTGAAGTTTTGAAATATCTTAGAAATATAAGAGTTAAGTGGTTGACAAATCTTTTTAATAAGATTTGGCGCACGAACAAGATACTTGAGGAATGGAATAAAAGTGCTTTGGTCTCTCTCTATAAGAACAAGAGAGATATTCAGAGTTGCTCTAACTATTGAGGCATAAAACTAACGAGCCACATGATGAAATTATGGAAAAAGGTTATAGAATAGAGATTAATAAAAATGTAGAGATATTGGAAAATCAATTTGTTTTTATGCTTAGCAAATCAACTATTGAGGCAATGCACTTGCTTAGACAACTTGTAGAGTATCGTTCCCACGAAAATTATTTAAAACTGTTTAAGTACTAAAATTATTTCACCTTAGGTTTATTCAAACAAATGAATTTTTTTTAAAAGAAAATTTTTAATGTTGGAATAAATTCGATTAGAGTGTTTGAGAATTTAGAAAATAAATTTGAATATTAAGGATTTCCACCTATTTACAAAGAGAGATAAAAATAAGTGAATCTTAGGAAATTGAAATAAAATGGCTAAAAGGCTTAAAAAAGCCCTAAACTATATCAAAGAATCTAAAAAAGCCCTTATCCTTCTATTGCACCTAAATAAGCCTCTAAAGTTTGATTTTTCTTAATATAAGTCCTTTTTGGATGAAATCTGTTAGTTGACATGGATTTCTGTTAAACAATTGACATGTTGGCTTTTACAGGGGTTTTTCTCTTAAAAGTGATGTCATTTTTATTTTGCTTTTTTATGGATTTGTCATGTCACTTGTGTTATTTTTGCCATGTCAGATTTTCATATTTCTTATAAAGCCAACATGTACTTTAGGGGTTTATTTAGATGTAATGAAAGAATAAGGGCCATTTTAGATTCTTTGATATAGTTTAAGGGTTTTTTTAACCTTTTAGCAAAATAAAATTATGTTTAAAAATATTTTTATAAAATATTCCAAATCCGATAATGAAATCTCTTCATAAGAAGTGTGCCTTTTTAAATACTCTTAAGGTGAAAGAATCTCTTTAAGATTTCAATCAAAGTGTTAGAGAAAACCTAAAAAAATTTTCAATATTTAAATATTTTTTGAAAAAGGAGAAAAAATTAAAATCATTTTAATTAAAGCTAATTAGGATAACGAATAATTAATTAGAATCAGCATTTAGATGAAAGTTGTGTTGTACTAATTCTTTCATATCTATACTATATTATATTTTTGTCTCCTTCTCTCCCTTTGAGTGACACTTGTTCATTTATTTTTTTTTTTTGCCCTCAATATATTTTTTTTATTTAGGTCCCTTTATTTCTTTTTCAACAATTTTTTAGTTAAATTTTTAACATGTTTTTTATATGACTAAATAATATGAAGGAAATCAATAATTTTATGACCAACAACTCTTATCTAATAATCAATTTTACTAATTTTAAAAATTATAAAATAAAAATAGACTCGTAGCATCACGCAAATTTTGTATTTAGTATATATATATGTATACTTTCGAACCCAATCTCTCAAACTCAAACCTTAAATTATCTTATGGGAAAGTTTAATTCAATTTAGGACATTCTTAAAATGTTGTTTATTGATGCACGACAGTGTATTTTTAAAATTGAACAAAAAATAAGATAAAAGAGAAAGAAAGAGAAAATGTAAAAAATTAAATTTTTAGCATTTTTTTTCATTTTGTGTCCTCACTCTTTTTGTCTTTTTTGCATTATTTACTTTGTTGAATTTTTTAAGAAAATAATTTTTAAACAAAATAAAATATTATTTTATATTTTTAAAATAAAAGTTTAAAATAATATCAATGAGCAAATCTTGTAGCAAAGGATAAAAAGAGAAAAGAAAAAAGATAAAAAAAAAAAAAAGAAAAAGATGCTTGTGTTGTGGGTGGCATCCACGTAAAAGAGAGAGAAACATAAATTGTCAGGGAGAATGGCGGGACCTTCCACGATGCTGTACGGTCGGTCAGTGATACAGAAAAGAAACCAAAAGAAAGGGATAGTGAAAGTGAGTCCCCACAAGACCTGTTTATTGACCGGGTCGGATCAGATTCGGATCAAATCGAAGGTCTATAATAATATATTTTGATTATATTTAAGTTTGGTTTGGTCCATTAATTAGGATCTGAATTTTAGTTTAAGTCCGTTTTTAAATTTATTACATAAGTTCGAGGCTCGGCCCTATCTGTCCTTATTTTATTTTTTTATTTATTTTTGTATTTTATTTTTTATTTATTTGTATTTTATTTTTTATTCCCTTTAAAATTTAATTTGATTTGTCAAAATTTTTATGTTAATTTTTATATTAAATATATATAATCATGTTTATTAATCAATAATATTTTATATACATATAATTATATTATACTTAATAGATATATTTAAAAAAACTTAATTAATAATATGTTCGGGCAGGATCGGGTCGAGCTCGAGCTTTAGACAATCAAGCCCCGGGCTCGGGTCCATTTTTGATCGGATCTAAAAATTTTGTACATGCCCGATAAATACGTCTAATATTTTTATTCAAGTTCGATCAAATTTTGAACTAACCTTCAAATTTGAATGGATAACCCGACTCTTGAGCAGGTCTAATCCCCACCCAATGCCGCGCGGCCCCTTGTTGGCAGTAGCTCGATTTTCGCTTCCGTACAAACCCCTAGAAACGTAAAGAAACCGTGCCCAAAAAAACCAAATATCCTAAAGAAACCGCCTTACGATTTCAAATCAAATCATAAAAGTAATTGACTTTTATTTATTTATATATATATATATATATATATGATGTTTTAATAATATATTAAAAATTAATATTTTATTAATATATAAATTAAAAAATAATAAAATTTTAAATTTAAATATAAATAATTTTTTAAATTTTTCATAAAAATTTATTATTAAAATATTAATTTTTTATATTAATAATATATAAAATTTTTTTTAAAAAAATTTATACAATATCAATATGTTATAAATAAATCAAAAGTAATTAATACTTTCTTTAATTGATTTTGCCAACTGAAGCGTACAATCTGTTGTCTCTGACTCCACTCCACGTGTTATTGCCCCTCTCTTTTCCCTCTTTTTTTAACCAAAAAGTAAAATCAGTGCTTTTTCTTTTTCGTAGTCTTAAAGCCAGCTTTCTAAAATAAACCTAACATTGTTAGAATTTGTGAAATTGCACTTGGACGTACTTATCATATAACAGTCATGCCTACCCACTTATTTTGTCAGATTTGCTTTTTCTTATGGAATTCTGAATATGTAGTCAACAATTCTCACTCACACCAACAACCGAAATCAGTCAAAAAAAATCAAATGTTAAACCTTGTAGTCCAAGCAACCACGTAAATTTAATAGACAAAAAATATAGAGGACAAGTGTTGGTGCGAGTCTTGACATTTCATTGATTAGAAACTACTTAAAAGAGAAAAATATTGAGTTTGTCCAACCGTACATGCCTCAGTTCAGTCAGAAAAAAGTTTGGTATTTGTTAATTTGAAATTTGTAGTCAAGATTTTTGCAACAATTTCTTATTTCAACTGGCCCACAAATCCGCTAATTTTGACTCAGCCATTAGGGCAAGTGGGCTCGCACCCATGTCATCCTTCATAAAGTTTGGGTCAAGGTGTCCCTTCACTTGTGGTTATGGTTGGAGATAATAAAAGAGATATGCAAAGATAAATTCCTTGCATGCGCAGCTCTAAGAATTGTTTTCTAAATTTTTGCTCTGACATGGTTAGCACTTCTAGGTGTTGAAATCATAACATTCATTCTTCTCTCTTTTATCTTTTTTTTATGTAAATCACATGTATTCTCTTATTTCACCCTTTCTCAAAAGTGTATTTAGTGATAATCGAACTCAAGAACTCTTTTCACAAACTCAGCCTTCGTTACCAACTCTTATCTTTGAGACTTTTTTTAAAATGTAAAATGCAATTGTCTTATGCATGCGTGAGGAAGAAATCACACATCTTATATTTTAATTATTAAATATTTAAGTTATTTCAAATTATTTGAGATTTTATTGAATTTGATGAAAAGATGATCAAACTAACGGTCGATTATCATACAAGGAAACATAAATAAGATTGAGCAATAAATCATACATATAAGATAGAGTTTGTATATGATGCACTGACAGTGTATAGTTTCTATACACTGTCAATGCATCAGAGATTGGCACCTCATCAATAAGTCCTTATTAGCAAATTAAAAAAATTTATTTATATTTGCATATAAGGGCCTATTAATGAGGTGTCAACCTCTGGTGTATTGACAGTGTATAGAAACTATATACTGTCAGTGCATCATATATAAATCCTATAAGATATGAGATTTATAAAATGGTTTAGGTTTAGTACTTTTACTTGTTAAATTGAAAAAGAATTCATTAGTTGTAAAGGTTGTAATCACATCAACCTTAACAAATATTTCTAAACTCACAATCATATTTCAATTGTATTTATGACCATTCTTGCTCAATCTCAAACAACCCCAAACCTAACAGTCTATAGGATGTTAACATATCCAACTTTTGAAAATTATATAATTCTTCTTACATCTTTCTCTCGTAACTTTTTCAATTAATATTTTTACTATTTTTTGTGTAAATCACGATGTGTTTTATATCACATTGGGTATAAGATTAAATCCTACTCGCATTGCGTGATTGGCCTTGCTTAAAAGAATTTGATGTGGTGAAGATAAGAACACAGGATTTTTCTCTATAAATCGTTTTCAATTAAGAACTCAACGAAGCTTTATACCAATGAACAAACGCTTTGGGTTAATTAATATTTTTACTATTTATGAAACTATTAACTTGTCCACCAAAAATGAATTTCCTCTTAGAGCATTCTTGTCTAGCAAGCTTTCTAGTCTATCTAGCAAAATCAATATGCGATACAAATAATATTTTTTTTCTTACATCATATAACAAAAAAGAACGACAAAAGTAGTCTTTGTATTCAAATTAATTTGGTAAAGAGTCAGTTTTATCTATATTTATTATTGGAGGTTACATGCTTAAATTTAAAATTCAAATACAAAATTGAAATATATATATATATATATATATATATATATATATATAAAGAAAAAGGTGTACATGAAAAGAATATTTGACGAATAATTTGTAAATATGTTTTTTTTTGAACAAGTTTGTAAATATGTTCGGTTTTTATTCGTTAACATACAAGCATGAGTGACATTTCAATGTTCATTTATTAAATGAATCGAACGTGAACAAAGTTAAGTTCGGTTTATTATGTTCATAAACAAACTTGTTTAAAGTTTATTTGAAACTCATTCATTTAATATTCATTTGTTGTTCAATAATAAAAATAAATTATTAAAATTACAAATTTAAGTAAGATATTCTAATTTAATATTATATATTAAGGTAAATGTAGACCTGTCGATTCTGTTTGTGTATTGTCTTCTTGTTATATAAAACACAATAATTTTGTATCAAAATTCATATCGACAAACCAAATATGAAACTTTCTTTTTTTAACTTTTACCATATTATTATAAATTTTTTACCAAATTTAGTTCGTGTCACTTCTGTATCTCTATTTCATATCATTTTTGTGTCTTATTTAGGATTGTTCGGTCTAGTGATGTAATTTTTTTTGTTTGAGTTTTTTGTTTAGTGTTTATGAACATATTCATTTAATGTTTATAAATGTGTGTTTGTGAACATGTTTCTTTATATATATATATACACACACACGTGAATATGTTCGTTTAATATTTATGAATACATGTTTGTGAACATGTTATTAAATGTTCATGAACGAGCTCATTTAATTTATGAATATTTTCGTTTAAGGTAAATGAGCTTGTTCTCATTCAAGAACATATAATGCACATTCTAATCTTGAAATGAACTAGACACGAACATAATAAAAAAATTTCTTAACAAATACATGACGAACATGAACATTAAAAAAAAAATAAATGATTGAATCCAAACAAAGCAAAGTTCATTTTGTTTACACCTCTAAAAATATGATCTTGATGATAAAATATAAAATTATGTAATTATCAATGTTTTATAAATTTTGGTATGCCTAATTATGATATTAACCGTGCAAAGTGTGGGTATAAATAAGCTAGTAAAAAATAATAATACAATTATTTCAAATTCAATTTTAATAAATGGCGTAGTTGAAGGAACTAGAAATAAGATTAGTTGAAAGTAGACCTGATCAAGGGCTGAGCTTCCCGCCCAAGTGCTCGAAGGCTCACTTGATATTTGGTAAGGCTTGGACAAAAATATCAAATATTTTTACCAGATTTGGACAAAATTTTTAAACCGATCAAAAATAGAACCGAGCCGACCCAACCCAAACATAATTATTAAATAATTTTTTTAAATATATTTACTAAGTACAATATAATTATATGTATATAAAATATTATTTATTAATAAATAAGATTATATATTTAATATGAAAATTAACATGCAAAATTTGATAAATCAAATTAATTTTTAAAGAGAATAAAATAATAAAAAAACAAAAAAAATAAAATACAAAATAATAAATAAAATAATATTCGATCAGGCCGGGGCTTGTGCTTGTATAATAAAATAAAAAAACAAATTTAGACTAAAAATCAGACCCTAATTTGTGGGCCAAGCCGAACTTAGGCTTGCACATAAAACATTATTATTATGTGGCTCCTGCCCAGCTCTACCCATAATCAAGTTTAGCTTAAAGAAACTTGAAATAAGACTTAACGATGAGAAAGAATTATTTACCCACAGTTCAAATCCAATGGCTTACATACGTATAAAAAGAACTCTTTCATGTTTCTTTGTCAACAAGGTACGTATTTATGTACTTACAAATTGAAGTAACAAATACAATGTTTATGCAAGTACCACATCTATAACTATTATTTAAAGTAAGCTTGCAATTTTTTACTGTTCATTCAGAATCTCCAATCTTGTGCCAAGTGCTATATTTTCATTGGTTTAGAAAAAGTAGATAAAACATAAAAATGCAAAAACTATTCTATTTTACTTTCACAATACTTTTTTAATTTTTTCAAGACTTTCATTTTATTATTCTTTGATTTTTTTACAAAGATCTTTACTCGATACTATACATCCTAAACCTCACATATCACATACTTAGTAATGCAACTTTTTTATGATATTTAATCTTTTTAACTCTCTAAACTTTTTTTAATCTGAGTATGACAATAATTTTTTACATTATCGATTTATTTTAGGTTTAAATTTATTATCTTTGCAATTCTCTTAACACTAACTCGAGATATTTATCAATTATATGTAAATACACATTCAAAAGATTTTTTTGATTGTAACGTAGTGAGTTTTTTATGAAGGAAACCGAAACAAATACGCAGCGGAATTTATATCATTCGGCCTCCACCAGGATCGATTCGGAGAGTTACCTGATTAGGGTTTCGAGATTTTACCTAACGTTTTCTCTGATTTTCTGTCGTTGGTCGAGTCACAAGCAACAACTTTTCGTTCCTGCCTCTATGGTATCCACACGAACGGATCTCACGACTCTTGAACGTCTCACGATCAGAAGCCTTAAAGAGCGTTTTTTGATTCCTTATAACCGAATTGCTAGCTTCGATTAAAAGAACATTTTGTTTTCTGTTTTTTTTTTGTGCGGCTGTGTTTTAGAAAACACAAAATATCCTTTTATAGGCAGTAAATTTTACCCTAAAATTTACCGTCAAACAGAACTCTAATCCTACTTAGAATAGGATTAGTTATATCCTTAATCCAATTTAGAATAGGATTAATTAAGCTCCTCATTGACCCGTTCTAAGTGTGCGACCCAATAGGTTCTCAAAACAATGGAAATGACAAAGTTGTCATAGGCAATGAGCGGTATCTAGCAACACATCATTGCTACCCATGTAACGAGAATGTCAATGACTCGACATAACCTTACTTGTGATAAATGTTACCGTGTAGTATAATCCCTTTATCCTTTGATGTCTTGATTAGACACAAGTCATGGAATGTGTCACACTTGTATAGTCTAATTAGCGTTTCTTGATTCCTGAGTAGACTAATTAAACAAATAAAATCAATATCTCATATTGACTTATTTGAGCACGGCCATGCATTTCTTAGTCTCACTCTATCAAAGGGCCCAAGACATCACTCTTGTTATATAAGAGGGATAAATCCTATCTTGATCACTCAACATCCCTCTACATAGATCAAGGCATACCCAATTACTACCTTTATAGTCCATCCTGTTACGAATGACATCTAGCAGCATTAAAGTATGCAATTCTCTATGTTGGGATCTCTGATGATCTCAAGTCAAAGGATCACATACACCATCATCACTATGAGAATCGCTTATGACACTCATATAACAATCCATGTAGCGTTCTCATGGAGGGTCGATCCAGTACATAGTTCTCTAACATGTACCTATGTGATGACTTGATATCCTATATCCATGACAATGGTCATCAGTCAACCACATACTAGTCTTATCGTATCATTGTTATCCTTGTTTACAATAATACTTGACTAATGATATTTTAAGAATAGTGTGTTATTACTATTCTAAGGACATTATCATATAAGATTACATTACGCAGTTATAAGACAAATATAATAATGAACTATAATAAATAAAATGTCATGATACATAAAAAAAATGCCGAAGTCAATCATCTAATGAATGGTTCTAAGGGCATAATCCAACAATCTCCCACTTGCACTAAGACCATTCACTCATGTATCTAATACCTAGTGACCTAGTGTGATGATCATGTCTTTGCTGCGTCAAAGGCTTCGTCAGTGGGTCGGCGATGTTATCGTCAGTTGGTACTTTGCATATCCTCACATCTCCTCTCTTGATGATATCTCGAATGAGATGGAAGCGTCGTAGTATATGTTTGGATCGTTGGTGAGATCTAGGTTCCTTAGCTTGTGCGATGGCTCCATTGTTGTCACAATAGAGCTCAATCGGATCTATAATGCTAGGAACAACTTCAAGCTCAGTAATGAACTTCCTGATCCAAACAGCCTCCTTAGTAGCTTCAGAGGCAGCTATATACTCAGCCTCTGTTGTAGAATCGGCCACTGTCGCCTGCTTTGAACTCTTCCAGCTCACAGCACCACCATTAAGGCAAAACACATAACCAGACTGTGATCTATAGTCATCTTTATCAGTTTGGAAGCTAGCATCAGTGTAACCTGTTACAATGAGCTCTTCCTCACCTCCATATATCAAGAATGTATCCTTAGTCTTTCTCAAGTACTTAAGAATATTCTTGACAGTGATCCAGTGACGTTCACCAGGATCAACTTGATATCTACTCGTCATGCTCAAGGCATACGAGACATCGGGACGTGTGCATAACATGGCATACATAATGGATCCAATAGCAGATGCATATGGAACTTTACTCATACGTTCTCTCTCTTGTTGTGTTGTAGGACACTGTTCTTTTGAGAGAGTAATGCCATGTGTCATAGGCAAGAATCCTTTCTTGGAATCCTGCATGCTAAACCTCTTTGGCACTTTATCTATGTATGCACTTTGACTTAGGCCAATTAATTTCCTTAATCTATCTCTATAGATCTTTATACCCAGTACATAGGTAGCTTCGCCCAAGTCCTTCATTGAAAAGCAATTCCCTAACCAAGTCTTTACAGACTGAAGGGTAGGGATGTCATTCCCAATGAGTAGTATGTCATCTACATACAACACCAGGAAGACAATAGTGCTCCCACTGACTTTCTTATAGACACAAGGTTCATCTTCGTTCTTGATGAAACCAAACTCTTTGATTGCATCATCAAAACGAAGATTCCAACTTCGAGAAGCTTGCTTTAGTCCATAAATAGAACGTTGCAGCTTACAAACCTTTCCAGCATTTTTGGATCAACAAAACCCTCAGGTTGTGTCATGTACACATCCTCGAGAAGCTTTCCATTAAGAAAAGCGGTCTTGACGTCCATTTGCCAGATTTCATAATCATGGTATGCAGCTATCGCAAGCAAGATCCTAATAGATTTGATCATCGCGACTGGTGAAAAAGTTTCATCATAGTCAATACCATGAATTTGTTTAAAACCTTTAGCAACCAATCACCTTTTATAGGTATGAACATTTCCTTCCATGTCGGTTTTCTTCTTAAAAACCCATTTACACCCTATAGGTTTTACCTTTTCGGGTAAGTCAACCAAGGTCCAAACTTGGTTGGCATACATGGATTCCATCTCAGATCTCATGGCTTCAAGCCATTTCTCAGAGTCTGGCCCTGTAATAGCCTTTTGATAAGTAGTAGGCTCATCTTGGTCCATGAGCAATACATCACCGTTCTGAGTCATTAGAAATCCATATCTCTGTGGCTCACGATGTGTTCTAACTGATCTACGCAAGGCTTGTGTCTCTTGAGCAGGCGGTTGCTCCACAACAGCTTGTGGTTCTGGTTCCACAACAACTTGTGGTGCTTGCTCAGGCTCCATCTCAACATCGGGTGCGCTATCTTGTAGCTCTTGAATTTCTTCAAGTTCTACTTTTCTCCCACTAGTTCTTCTAGAAATGAATTCTCTTTCTGGAAAGACACCTGTTCGAGCTACAAACACTTTGCGCTCAGTGGGATTGTAAAAATAATATCCTTTAGTTAGTTTAGGATATCCCACAAAATAGCACTTATCAGATTTAGGTGCAAGTTTGTTAGAGACTTGACGTCTTACATAAGCCTCACAACCCCAACTCTTCATAAAAGACATACTGGGACGTTTACCAGTCCATATCTCATATGGTATCTTTGAAACCGATTTAGATGGAACACGGTTCAGTGTAAAAGCAGCTGTTTCTAATGCATGTCCCCAAAAGGATTCTGGAAGATCTGTATGACTCATCATTGATCGAACCATATCTAATAAAGTTCGGTTTCTCCTTTCAGATACACCATTCCATTGTGGTGTACCTGGAGGAGTGAGTTGTGAGACAATCCCACACTCTTTAAGATAGTCATAAAATTCTTGGCTTAAGTATTCACCACCTCGATCTGATTGAAGTGCCTTAATGCTCTTGCCAAGTTGGTTTTGTACTTCATTCTTGAATTCTTTGAACTTTTCAAAAGATTCTTACTTGTGTCTCATAAGATACACATAGCCATATCTACTGAAATCATCAGTAAATGTAATAAACTACATAAACCCACCTCTGGCCTGTGTGTTTAAAAGTCCACATACATCTGTATGTACTAAGCCCAATAAATCACTTGCCCTTTCACTATGTCCTTTGAAAGGGGCTTTAGTCATCTTACCCATCAAACAAGATTCACATGTCTCATACGATTCAAAATCAAATGAGTCCAAAATTCCATCTTTATGGAGTTTGGAAATGCGATTCTCATTTATGTGTCCCAAGCGACAATGCCAGAGATATGTTGGATTTTGATCATTAGATTTAATCCTTTTAGCATTTATGTTATAAATAGGCATATCAAGATTTAGAATGTAAAGACCATTAATTAGTTGTGCACTACCATAAAAGATATCATTTAAATAAATGGAGCAACAGTTGTCCTTTATTATAAATGAAAAACCCTTCTTGTCCAAACAAGAAATAGAAATAATGTTTTTAGTGATGGAAGGCACATAATAACAATCATCTAATTCTAAAACAAGCCCTGTGGGCAATGTCAAAATATAAGTTCCTACAGCTAATGCAGCAACCCTTGCTCCATTTCCCACTCGTAGGTCGACCTCGCCCTTAGTCAACGATCTACTCCTTTTGAGTTCCTGCACATTTACAAAAATGTGAGAACCACATCCAGTATCTAATACCCATGATGAAGAAGTAGATAGATTAACTTCTATAACATAAATACCTGAAGTGGTAGTCTCACTTCCTCTCTTCTTCTTTAGCTCTTGCAGGTATTTGTTGCAGTTCCTCTTCCAATGTCCGGTCTCACCGCAATGGAAGCATTTCCCTTCTTTGGCAACCCCACCTTTAGGCTTCGGTGCAGTATCATTGGGCTTGAACTTGCCATTGGCTTTATTACCCTTTTTCTTGCCCTTTGCATTAGCCCTGCCTTTAGCTTTCTTAACTATTAAGACATCTTTGGGCTTGGCCTTTTTCATGTTGGATTCAGCTGTTTTCAACATGCTAAGTAACTGTGGCAGAGTCTTGTCAATTTCATTCATGTTGTAATTAACAACAAACTGACTGTAGCTGTCTGGAAACGATTGCATAATCACATCAGTGGCCAACTCTTGGCCTAAAGGAAATCCCAATCTTTCAAGGTTTTCAATGTACCCAATCATCTTGAGTACATGAGTACCAACGAGAGTCTCCTCTGCCATCCTACACTGAAACAATGCCTTAGAGACATTGTACCTTTCTTGCCTAGCTTCCTTTTGATAAAGTTGCTTGAGATGCTCGATCATATCGAACGCATCCATTTCCTCATGTTGCTTTTGAAGCTCAGGATTCATGGAGGCAAGCATAAGGCAACTAACATCCAATGCATCATCTTGATGCTTCTTATAAGCATCTCTTTCTGCCTTTGGAGCATTAGCTGGTGGTTCCTCAGGTAAGGGAATCTCAAGAACATACAACTTCTTTTCTTGCTTGAGGACTATCCTCAGGTTCCTGTACCAATCCAGGAAGTTTGTCCCATTCAACTTGTCCTTCTCAAGGACAGATCGCAGTGAAAGTATGTTATTTGTGTTTGATGCCATGATAATCTACAACAGAAATATGCAAAATATAAGTATCATGAATGCATTCATTTAATTAAATATTTATTAAATGATGCTCCCATTATTTTTATCGAATCAACAACCCTCACTATTAATTCGGAAAAATTATCACATAATTTCTCTAGTGGGCCAAGATCCATATTTCACCTTATCTAGAGTTAGCTTTGGCTAATCGCCCAAGATTTGGCTATTTAGGTAGGTAACACTTACCGATTACATCTCATGTAACTCTTGGATAGTTGGGTGAACAACACTTGTTCTAATTCATCTCATGAATGGAAGCCCAACTTTATGCCTCTAAATTCCCAATCCTATTGAGGAAATCTAGTTAAGTCAACCCAATTTATAGCCTTTGGATATCACTATTATCCCATCGCGTCTTACTAAGATAGATATGATATTCTGCTTTGGCAAACATAACAAAATCGATTCTAGTCTTGACGAGTGCTATTCATTGGTAGGCATATATTATTGACTTAATTTAATTTGAGGGATTTTTCTTAGTTTATTGAATAAGATCTCACCAATTTTACTTTTAAAAATTATCATATGATTTTCATATCATAAACGTACAAAATAAACCATGCATCTCATGCAATTAAGCAATAAAATAAACGTGACATAGTTATAGCCCAAACTAAATGGATTTCCCAAGCCAATGAGAAACCCTAAGGGTTAACCTAAGGGTAATAGCATCTTCTCCAAGTGCCTCTTTGGTCATCCTTTGCATGGTTGTCAGCTCCATTAGTGTTGATCACCATCAACTCATACTTAGCTAAATTCTAACCCTATACTACGTTACAATTACATAGTTTAAGAGAAACCTCGAGTTACATTCGAGGGGAGTAAGATGAGAAAAGAATGTATAACTAGAATTTCAAGAACAAGGCACGACACGCAGGTCGTATTTATTAAAATTTACAACCACCAAAATACAATCATATTGGGCTAGGGCTATAACTATGCACCATGCTCAAACAACAACCACCGTGTTATACAAACAAGTGTAATGCAATTTCAACTTTTAGTTTTATTAATGAGGCACATTTGAAAAGAATTATGACCCTGACTGCGGGGTTCCCAAGGGCGGTAGCCCCTGGGCGGCAGTCTCGCTGGTTGGTCAGTGGGCGGGGTCAAGTGGCAACGCCCCTTGCGGGGGTTTGGGGGCAGAGCCCCCGAAAAAAAAAAGGTCAACAGTATTGACATTGCCAACGCCCCTTATCCGGAAGTGTCCTAATCTTATCAGGATGTTCCAGCCAGTATCTCATACTGACTATAATTTTAGTCGCATTAGAACACTTTCGACATTATTCTGTTTCTTCCATAACGTTTATGCAGAACAGAAACTGCCATTAATAATTCGCATCACAGATTATATCTCACATATAAGTTGAATCGAAATTGATATATATCATATAAATAATTTCAACAATTCGATTTCTAGCCTCTGAATATATCATATACATTCTAATCCGTATTAATCTCATTAAAACGATTGCATGTAATCATAAACAGAAAGTAACCAGAGATCATGCTATTATCAAAACAAATCAGGGACTCCGAATCTGGCTCGGATACCAGTGAAGGAAACCAAAACAAACACGCAGCGGAATTTGTATCATTCGGCCTCCACCAGGATCGATTCGAAGAGTTGCCTAATTAGGGTTTCGAGATTTTACCTAACGTTTTCTCTGATTTTCTGTCGTTGGTCGAGTCACAAGCAACAACTTTTCGTTCCTGCCTCTATGGTATCCACACGAACGGATCTCACGACTCTTGAACGTCTCACGATCAGAAGCCTTAAAGAGCGTTTTTTGACTCCTTATAACCGAATTGCTAGCTTCGATTAAAAGAACATTTTGTTTTCTATTTTTTTTTGTGCGGCTGTGTTTTAGAAAACACAAAACATCCTTTTATAGGCAGTAAATTTTACCCTAAAATTTACTGTCAAACAGAACTCTAATCCTACTTAGAATAGGATTAGTTATATCCTTAATCCAATTCAGAATACGATTAATTAAGCTCCTCATTGATCCGTTCTAAGTGTACGACCTAATAGGTTCTCAAAACAATGGCAATGACAAAATCGTCATAGGCAATGAGCGGTATCTAGCAACACATCATTGCTACCCATGTAACGAGAATGTCAATGACTCGACATAACCTTACTCGTGATAGATGTTACCGTGTAGTCTAATCCCTTTATCCTTTGATGTCTTGATTAGACATAAGTCATGGAATGTGTCACACTTGTATAGTCTAATCAGCGTTTCTTGATTCCTGAGTAGACTAATTAAACAAATAAAATCAATATCTCATATTGACTTATTCGAGCACGACCATGCATTTCTTAGTCTCACTCTATCAAAGGGCCCAAGACATCACTCTTGTTATATAAGAGGGATAAATCCTATCTTGATCACTCAACATCCCTCTACATATATCAAGGCATACCCAATTACTACCTTTATAGTCCATCCTGTTACGAATGACATCTAGCAGCATTAAAGTATGCAATTCTCTATGTTGGGATCTCTGATGATCTCAAGTCAAAGGATCACATACACCATCATCACTATGAGAATCGCTTATGACACTCATATAACAATCCATGTAGCGTTCTCATGGAGGGTCGATCCAGTACATAGTTCTCTAACATGTACCTTTGTGATGACTTGATATCCCATATCCATGACAATGGTCATCAGTCAACCACATACTAGTCTTATCGTATCATTGTTATCCTTGTTTACAATAATACTTGACTAGGGATATTTTAAGAATAGTGTGTTATTACTATTCTAAGGACATTATCATATAAGATTACATTACGCAGTTATAAGACAAATATAATAATGATTTATAATAAATAAAATGTCATGATACATAAAAGAAATGCCAAAGTCAATCATCTAATGAATGGTTCTAAGGGCATAATCCAACATTTTACTTATCACTTGAATTTTTAAAAGTATTTTTATTAATATTTATTAATCATGATAATAAATTTTACAAATAATAAAACAATCTCAAAAGAGATTTTTTAATTGACGCATGGTAAATACTTTATGATTAAGTAATACTGGCAAATACATGTAAATTGCATTTTTTTTCAAAAAAAAAATCCATATAAATTATATTTGCAAATACAATTATATAATTTGTAAATAATTAAATTTCATATATTTGATTTTAATAATTAAAATGTAGTATTCTTAATATTGTATATATTAAAAATAAAAATTTTAAAATGTTTAAGTAAATAATTGTTTAATATTATATAAGCAATAAAAAAATACAAACATTGATATTCTTATATGTAAATATATATTTATCATGATTTATCTTTTCCTATTACATTACTACTACTTTTATATCCACAGCAAAGTGTTGGTCCTATTCTTGTAAGATTTGATTCTAATCCATTTCATAAGAAATTAGACTTTAGAATATGTTGTTTAAATTTTGTTTTGAATCAATTTCTTTATGAATAAGATATATACCAGTTCGGTTTTGATTTCAAATGCTTTTTATTATAATGGAAAATATGAGCAGATATATAAATTAACAATAGTCATTTTTTGTCCTTTTCTTTTTGGCCATGATAAAAAATCATATATTGATAGACCTGAAGAAGTACATCTATTTATAAAGGATAGAAACATGAATGAAAAATAACTAGATGACATATGAGGACATCTAACAAATCACCTCTTAGACTAGTATTCCAATAAAACTCAAACACTGTCTAGAGCCAGCATTTCATCTTTATCCAGTATGAAAACCAAAGAAGATAGGGCATATCTACCAAATTGCTAATACTCATCTCCTTTTTTGCATTTTTGGCCACCCAATTAGTAGCCTTGTTAGCCTCTCTGGCTATCCAATTGCATTTAAACCCCTCAAACAATGAACTCCTCCTACAAATCTCCTTAATAATGGGTTGAATTCTTCATATCTTCTTCTTTGCTTCATTTTTCACCTCTTTGCATACTATATCAGAGACAATTTCCATTGCTACTTTTTGTAATTGCAAATTTAAAACTAGATTGATGCCTTCAAGTATAGCATTGGCTTCGACTTCATATCTACTATTAACACATATCTTCTTTGCAATCCCTGCTATAAGTTTACCCTGATCATTCCTTACCACCACACCAATACCAGCTTCCTGAGGACTTTTGAAAGTCCATCACAGTTTACTTTAATCCATCCTTCCTCTGGTTTTACCCATATTCCTTTGATCCCTATTGGCTTCTGATTTATGCTGCTAGCCACAGTTGAACAATTAGTATTCCATTTTGCAATTGCTATTCTAATTGTCATTATAAATCTTTCCGGATTAATGAAAATCATTTTAAACACCCAAGCACCTTTTTCTTTCTAGATAATCTAGCAGGCTATTGATACCATAGTACTTAAGTCATTCCTGGATTCTTTACAAAGGGCTATAATCTTCTTACTCCATTAAGCCATTCATCAATTATCAAGATCTCCTCCTTTTGAACTTTGTACCCTATGTCCAATCCAAACCAAACAACAGTTGACCATTCACAAGTTAATAGAACATGTTCTATGGCCTATGCCTCCATATTACAAATTGGACACAGTGGATTTTTCCTCAATATCTTTCTCCCTAAGTTCCAATTGGTTGCTAAGATATTGCCACACATCTTCCATAAAAAACACCTGATCTTAGATTGGATAGAACTTTCCATATCCACTTCCACAAATTCTCCTTTATTCGATGTGAAGTTGATGGCTTATAGTTCATTTCCTGTCTTTTGCCTTTGTTCAAAGAATAGTAACCTTCACCTACAGAATAACTCCTATCCATTGATTTAGACGACACCAACCTATCATTTTCTCCATTTAAACAAAAAGGTATTTCTTTAATAGTCTCATACTTCTCTTTCGATATTACTTCCTTTATAACCTCCAACTTCCATTCTACCCTAACTGTGTTGATTATCTTAGTAGCTCTTTAGGGTAAATCAATCCTGCATATGTCAACCATCTCTAACCTACTATTATTTAATCACTTGTCTCTCCACAGATTAACTTCCTTTCCATCCATTAGTTGCCATGCTATATGTTCCTTTAGAAAATCTCTGCCTTCTAACATACTAACCTAAGCCCACGATGCCCTCAAACCTTTCTTAGCCTCCTAAAAATCAACCCTTGGAATATATCTCCCCTTTAGAATTTTTGCCCATAGAGCATTAGGACAAGAAGCTAACCTCCAACTTTACTTAGCTAGTGAGGCAATATTAAAAAGATTAATGTCCCTAAAGCCCATTCCACCTTATTCCTTTGAATTTGTAAGTTCATTCCAGCTAACCTAATGGATCTTCCTCTCCTTCTACTTCTGTCCCCACCAGAACTTTGCTACACAAGAGTTAATATCATCACAAATTTTTCGAGGGATTCTAAAATAGTGCATGGAGCAGGTTGGTATGGCACTTGCTATAACTTTTATCAAAATTTCTATTCCCCTTTACAATAGCATAGTTTTTTTTCTATGTTTGCAACTTCTTAAGCACTCTTTCTCTAACATAAATCATAGCAGTCGATTTAGTCTTTCCCTGAAAAGAAAGAATTCCTAAATATGCACCTTGGTTCAGTGCTTCATTAATCTGCAATTTCATAGCAATTCTACTCCTTTCCTGCAATGGCATGTTAGAACTAAAAATAACACTAGATTTTTGGAAGTAGATTGATTGCCCCAATCCTTGAAAATACTTCTGCAGTAGGTTAGATATAGCTTCACAGCACTTGTCATTAGCAGGAAGAAAGAGTAATGCATCATTAACAAACAATAGGTGAGACAAGAATGGACATTCCCTACCAACTTTGATTCCATCTAGTTTTCTGTTTTCAATTTGTTTATTTATCATCTTAAATAAGACATCAACTACAAACAAAAATAGGTAAGGAGATAGAGGATCTCCTTGCCTTATACCTCTAGTAGGAATAATACTGTTAGATCTCTTACTATTGACAATTATGTTGTAGGAAATAAAAGATATGCACTCCATTATCCATCCAATCCATTTAGGTCTAAAACCAAGTTTCTTCATCACTGCTTCAAGAAAGTCCTACTCTACTCTATCATAAGCTTTGTTCATGTCCAACGGTAATGTCATCTCATACTTCTTCCTCTCTTTTTTTTTTCAACTTTAACTGGTGAAAGACTTTATTTGCCACTAGGATGTTATCTTGAATTTGCCTACCTCCAACTAATGCACTCTAGTTCTGTGATATCAATTCTTCCATTAAAGTTTTTAACATATAATACCTTTGATTTTATTTTGTATGAGAAGTTACAACAGCTAAGGGGTTTAAATTGAGAAACATTCTCAATCGCTTTTACTTTAGGAATCAACACTATGTTTGTCTTATTCAATTCCTTAAGTAATCTCCTGATTGAAAAAATCCCCCTTACTGCCTCATATATATTGTCCCTTATAACATCCCAGTATTTTTTATAAAAGAAACCATAAAATCCATCCGGGCCTAGTGCCTTCATTGCTATTAACTCAGACATTACTCTTTTCACTTCTTCCTTCTAAACTTCACTTTCCAGAGCTGAGTTCATTACATTAGTAACCAAACTAGGTACATCATCCAACATTCCATGTCACAACCCGTAACCATATTTTTTTACACATTTTTCTATACATCTTATATGGATGGGCTGTTTGTGATACTTTACTTTTCTATTTCATTTAAAGTATTACATACTAAATCAAAATATTATTTACATCCCTTATAATAATCTACAATAAAATAGTATTGTAGATAAGTCTAAATACACAAAATAAATGATTGTACCTCATATTTCAATTGAGCTATCACATTGTCTCCCGATGCGCAGCCGAGATGCTCGGATGTCAGATCTCTTAGTCATAAAAATTTGAAATGTTTAAAGTAGGGGAGTGAGCAAACCACAGCTCAGTAAGAGAATTGCATGCAAATTTTGATATCACGAAGACTATATACAGTAAAATCCTTAATTTCTTATTTGTATGCTAGGCACACTAAAAAAGAAAGGATACTATAGTCGGTCGAAAAATCCAGATAGAGCATGGAAGGTATTTTGAAATACCTGTCCTGTTCAGGAAACCCAGAGCGACTATAGGGAGTAGAAATTTATTTTTTTAATATAAAACTTAATTCGATTTACTGCATATAAATATATCATCCACTTGAGTAAAACACTTTATCAAACCACTAGTTTAATACTTGAAAATCTCAAGGTTTCCACCACTGAAATCATCACTTATACACGTGTAATAGAAAAATAACTGTTCAATTATAATAACAATTTAGAAATGAAACACTTCAGAAAATCATCATAGTTTTCTGAAAATATCACTAAAATCGATAATAACACGTGAAATCATAATGGAGACCAGACAACGCCCAAATGATATCATGCTATAAGTCTCGTAGGGAATAATAGGGTACACGTGAGATCCCTGTGGGGACAGTATAATAAACACATGAGATCTATGGCCATAGTCTATAGGTGTCTTCGGTCGTACACTGATCAGGTGTCAACCAGAACGCTGAAGACAGGATCAGTGTCAACAGCTTCACACATGAGTAACACATGAAACACGTGACACGTGAGCATGATACGAGGCCTATCAGTCTCAAAACAGTATATAAGAAATCTCATTACCTTTATGGAATTTAGTAAGATCAATTATGTTTTCCAGAAAATCCATAAAGGTATAAATCATAATATTTCGTACGGTGAAAGCCAGTTTATAAGATAATCACTCAGTAGTAATAAAATTTTTAATAACTATTCTTTTTCACTGTAGAATACATACACACATGTTTTCATACTTTCTTTCCAAAACTTGAAATTCAAAGTTATTGGAAATCAATTCCAATATTTTCATACTTAATGGAAAATAAAAATATTTATTTTCCAAAATTAACAATAATTCCACCAACACATTTTTCACTATAAAATACGTGCAGAGATATTTTAATCTCAAAACAATAGTTATACAATGATAAAGCCTTTATGAAAATCATTACACGTGATAAAATTTATTTAATCCATAAAGGAAAATCATAATAAATTAGTGAATATTATACTGAAAATTATTTATAAAATATTCACTATTCACCATTTCACTTCACCAATCACATATTCCACTATAAAACACGTGGGAGGAATTTTCGATAATTTAACTTTTATCGAAATTAGTAACATGAATATTTAGTAATTGATTTTCGGTAAATTCCTCATTTATGGAAAATAATCAAGTCCTCACTTTGAAGGCTAGGATAGAAATCAAGAATGCATTAAGATATTTTATGTCATTTTTAGAATTAGTTTTTATAAATTTTGGCAGCATAACGACTGCCAGTGTCCTAGCCTCCCTGCACTTTTAAATACAATTCAACCAGCCATATAACCACAATTCATAGCAATTCGAGGCAATTCACTTTCCAAATAATTTTATAAAATTCATAGCATGAAAAACATACATTCGGATATCCCTACAAATCACACACGCATCCCTTACCTGTTCCAGGTCGGTGATTTCCTCACTACGTCGCGTCCGTAGTCCACTTCTCCCTATTTCCATCATCTCCGATCACTGAGTATGATTTTCTATCAATTTCAATAACATACTCAATTTAGAATTTCATATAATTATTTAATAAAAATAATAATTATAAAAATTCCATAAATTTTTCCTACCCATTTCTCTTTTTCTTTTTCTTCTTCTTTTTCCTTTTTCTTTTTTCTTTTCTTTCTTCGTTTTCTTTTTCTTTTCTTTTCTTTTATGGTCTGAACTGGTTCGAACCGGTTCAGCCGATTCAGCATCCTTGGCTGATTTGGCCACTGACAGCCACCATTTCCAGCGGTTCGGCCACTCCACAGCTAGTCGAGGTGGTGGCGACACTGGATCTGACCTCCGTTTTTTTCCCATCGGCGACGACGGCGGCACCGGATCTGGGAACGGTGGCTGCGGCTCCTTTCTCCCGTTTTTCTTCCTTCCTTCCCCGCTTCCTCTTCTCAGGTGGCCTCCTTTTCTTTCCTTTTCCTCTGCTGGAGGCGCAGGTGGCGTGGCAGTGGTCAGATCGGCGGCGCCGTCGATTTCTCTTTTTCTTTTTTCCTCTTGATTTTCTTCGTGTTTTCTTCCTTTCTCTTTTCCTTTTCCGTCGCAGGCAGCTTCCTTCTTTTC
Source organism: Heritiera littoralis (assembly GCA_031772115.1). NCBI lineage: Eukaryota > Viridiplantae > Streptophyta > Magnoliopsida > Malvales > Malvaceae > Heritiera > Heritiera littoralis. The sequence goes on along the minus strand of JAPDPK010000165.1, from coordinate 825,227 downwards.
CTCTTCGGCCGGCGACGACGTCTCTCCTCCTCCCGCTCTTTTCCCTCGCCGTCGGCGTCGGCCAGCTTTCCTTGCATTTCTCCTCTGTTTTGTAACAGAGGAGAAATAACCGGCCCGATCCCCGTTATTTTCATTTTATATATATAATTATTTCTTTTATATAATTATATATATAATTATAATTGTAGATACCTTATTTTGTCCGGAGTCTTAATTTGTAAAAATAATTAAGTGGATTGAGTGACACTGTATTTTAATTTAACAATTTAGAATTAGGCTAGAATTAAGTTAGAATTTTTTAGATTTTAGAATTAACATTAATTAGTAAATTAAAATAGGATTTAGGAATGATGATAAAAAAAAAAAGAAGAGATAAGAAAAGAAAATAAAATTAATTTTAGGATAGGATAATTAGTTTTTTAGGATAATTATTTAGATTAATATTAAAGTTGATAGAGTTAGATTAGGATTAACATAAAAATTAAATAGATAAAATATTGAAAATAAAAGATAATTAATAAAATAGGTTGTGTTGTATTAAAACTCTAACAAGTTTATGACTATAAAAGGGGTTAAACCTCATAACTTTGGGGGGAGTAGTATCAAACAATTGAGAGAAAATTAGAGGGAAATTAAGAGTAAGATACAGAGAACGGGAGAGCAATTTGGAGAGCACAGAAAATTAGAGAACAAATTAAAAAGGGAGGCAAATTGAGGTGAGTGAGATCAGAAAGTGAGTAAATACAGAAGTTTGGAGGGATTGTTGGCGACTGAAGTAACAGCAACACTGGTGATAGACGACGCTCCAGGAGTAGCTGTTGATACAACAACCATATAGATCTTCGTTCCGTCTGTGCCTGGCCGCCTTGGTCGTCCTGTTTTTCTAAGTTCAAGCGAAGTAGGAAGCCCAGCTTTACTTTAGTCTTCAATCTGTCTACTCGTGAAGCTTTCATTTTACAACCTACAAAAGGTAATGTCTCAATAGCAAATTTATATGTACACGTGACGTGACTCAATCTCCAAAACCGGTACTGCTGCATCCATCTCTTTGTTTTCATTCTACGATTATTTGTTTCTTATAGTTGCACTTAATATGGATGGTAGGAATGGTAAGTAGTAAATAAGAAAAAATAATATTATAGGAAGATAAGGAGCGTAAAAGAGCATGGGACAAAATAAAAGACAAATGGCATTGATGGTGGTCATGATGACGGTAAGAATGTGAGGAATTAAAGAGATAAAAATAAAGGTAGTAATGAATTTAGGATATAAAATAGATAATTGAAATAATGAAATAAAGTAATAAATGATATCACCAAAGTTATATAATAATAATAAATGAAAGAGGTAAATAAAAAATTTAGAACAATCCAAAATAATAAACTTTGAAAATTGGTTAAGCCTTCCCGATGATGGAATCTTCGAGGCGATTACGAATGAATAACACTCGAGGAATTTCTGGGCAAGAGAATTCTTTTAAGTCTATCCAGAATGATGGAAGATTTAAAAGATATTTTCAAAAAATGAAGGTTAAACTTTATTCTCCAAATAATTAAAATAGAATAACACATAAAAAATCATAATCGTGAAAAAAATAATAATAAACATAATAGTAAAATTTTTAGGATAATAATAAATAAAAACATAAATTATATAATTAAATCCGATGATGGAATCTTTGAGGCGATTACGAATGAGTAATACTCGAAGAATTCTTAGGTGAGAAGATCCTTCTAAGTTTATTCAAAACGATGGAAGACTTAGAAGACATTTTCAAAATAAACGAATAATAAATAAGGATAAAAACATAATAAATAATAAAATTTACATTCTAATAAAGATAAAATAATAAATAATAAATAAAGTTAATAAATAATAATAATTCCGATGATGGAATCCTCAAGGCGATTGCGAATGAGTAACACTTGAGAAATTCTTAGGTGATGGGATTCTTCTAAGTTTATCCAGAATGATGAAAAATTTAGGAGATATTCTCAATATTAAATACCAAAATCCTAAAAATATTAATAAATAATATATAAAAAATATATTTAAATAAATAAATAAAGGTAATAAAAGTAATTAAATAAAAAAATAAATTAAGGAATAATAAAATTCTAAAATACTTCTGACGACGGAGCCTCTTCAAAGGAGTCGAATGGTACCCCTTGAATACACTTGAGGTGAGAAGATTTTTTTTAAAGTTCATTCAGAATGATGGAGGATTCTTAAAAGAATTTTCAATATTTAAACAAAAAAAAATTAAAAGACCACATAATTAAGACTAAGTTAAAATGACACAAGATTAAAATGGTACCAATATTAGGCGTTTTAAGGGTGCTATAACCTTCTCTACACGTAAATGAACTCCCGAACCCAAAACTTAAAATGTAGACCAGTCCTTAGAGTCATTTAGGTGGCCAATCACACCTAGGCTAAAAAATATTGGTGGCGACTCCATTTGTTTATTGTCTAGCGTCCTAGTCTTAGGAAACGTTATGACAACAATATAAATATATATATAGATATATATTTTATATCACCCATTTATTTATATATATATATCTATAGATATAAATTTAAAATAATATATATTTCTCATAGATATTTATATACTTTTATTTTGAAATAATAATATGTATTTCATATATATATACACACACATAAATATATACCTAAATATATATTTTTATAATATACAGATGTATTTATTTAATGATATAAAATAGTATATATATATCAATGTATAATGTATATACTATATTTCATATATATACATATGTACTTATATTAAAACATATATAAAAATATATTTATATAATCTAATTATATAAATATATCCTTATACGTATTTTTATTTCATTTAATTTTGGATTTCTTAATATCCAAATAATTTTCCATTTTCATTTCTTATTTAATTTGGATTTCAATTTATCCAAATTAATTTCCTCAACTTCATCACTTCATTAATTCCTGCAATTCCAACATATTCCACCTCGAAATTAATTAATTTATTTATTTACTTTAATTTTTCTACTCGCATTTAAATTTAAATTTCTGAATAATTGATATCAAAATTCAGGAAATTCACAGTTATCACATTCTCCCCACCTTAAGAAATTCGGTCCTCCAAATTTAACTTAAATTAAAATGTGGTAGCATCCTGTATACTTATCATTCTTGTCCTCTTAATCATCTTTTAAGTAATACTGCCAGTATAACTTCACATCAGAATCACCTTTTATATCATTATATATCATTTTTCATCATATATTTATACTCCCTAAGAATTTCTTTATCAATTTGGGAGTTATCACTTCATTAATTCCTGCAATTCCAACATATTCCACCTCGAAATTAATTAATTTATTTATTTACTTTAATTTTTCTACTCGCATTTAAATTTAAATTTCTGAATAATTGATATCAAAATTCAGGAAATTCACAGTTATCACATTCTCCCCACCTTAAGAAATTCGGTCCTCCAAATTTAACTTAAATTAAAATGTGGTAGCATCCTGTATACTTATCATTCTTGTCCTTTTAATCATCTTTTAAGTAATACTGCCAGTATAACTTCACATCAGAATCACCTTTTATATCATTATATATCATTTTTCATCATATATTTATACTCCCTAAGAATTTCTTTATCAATTTGGGAGTTATTCATTTCCAGTCCTTCTCATACAATATGTGATTTATATTGTTCATCATTCGATTCCTCATTTGGTGCCAAGTCGACGTAGTTTGGTAACTGTCATTTAAACAAGTTAAATCAGTTGTATGTAATTGTCCCAGTAGCTTTCACATCTCGTGCATCCGCTCTCCCAACATCTCTTTGAGCATTTTCATACTACACTCAGATATTTAAATTAGTACGGAGCGATGCTGTCAATAAATTTGGAATCTCAAGGCCTTTTTGCTATTTCCCATAAGCTTATAGCAAATTTGAGATTCCCATCACATGTATGCTCACTGGAACTTCACATACTTTCTCATCGTTTCATAAACATATTTCGACAATGGCACTAAAGAATCTAAGAATCTGATAATGGAAGAGTGATTCCATTAGACAATCAGTCTATGATCCTTTCCATATCATCATATCTCTTCTAGACTTTTCATTATTATCCCCAATACTCATTTTCACATTTATTTCATCAAGGCTGCACCTCATTACAGACTTTACTGTTAATCATCTTTTACAGTAAATGAATCATTTATCAATCATTTTCTCTCTATATCTCTTTTCATGTAGTATTCTTATTACATCTCCTATTCTTTTGGTATACTCAATATCACTTAGGTTTTAGAATATACCTAAGAATATACTCTTCTCATACTTTAGATTCCATAGCTGACTAATCAATCATCATTTTCGTCACCATATTATTCATACAATTCCACCATTCCAATGTGTGGATATAGATATATATATATATATATAAAACATTTTTCCATCCATTTACATGACTGGCAGCAAATCATATAATTCATCTATTTACTCCTTTGAGTATCATTATATTTCATCTGTCGAGTTTGACTCAATCTTCCATCTAGCCATAATCATGTGATAACCAAAGTGAAATCACTTTTAATCTTAAATTTGGGAACTGCTTCATATTCGTGTTCCCTACTCGTCATGTACTTGTCTTCTTATTACATTTTCATCTTTTTATTCTCATCATTTTGGTCGACTTTTTCCTCAGTGGTATAGTACTTCACTGTTAAAATCCTTTAACATTTTGAATACTATATTTACACCTATTCATTCACCGACTTTAATTTCTTTAATATTAGTCACATCTATCAAGCAACTAACCCAATAACTCTTCCATAGACTGGCAATAGTATCAGCTAGATCCAGTTCATTTCGTATCTCGATCACTATTTCTTCATCATAGACAGATCCACGTTGCTCTGTCATTCGAGATCATATATCTTAGAAGAGATACTGTCTAGCCACATCTCCTATTTGCCAATCTTAACATACAGATCACAGTCTTTCAGAGTCCGTAGGGTCATACCACTATGCTGCTCATTTTCCATTGATGTCTTAGACTATATCAATATCTAATCACTTTATCCATATATGGATGCCTCATTTATTAGGCTTATATACATCACCAAGTATTTCATTAACCTTGTAAACCTCCATAGGAACTCGTAAGAAATTTATCGAGTTCTTATTATTTTCTTATGGACCTTAGTTTCCAGCTTTTCATCTAGTGATGCCTTGTACAGAGATTGGTCTTATAAACTTCTTATACCTCTCTTGATTAAATCAGATAAGGCATCAATTTCATACAGATGAATATTCATTCTTAGTAAGAACTCTATTGCATAATAGGAATTTAATTCACCATTTAATTCATCCTCAAATCATATCATCTGTATTTCTATCAATTATCCTTACACAAGTGAATTTCATTATTCACAAATTTTTCAGAGTTATTTCTTAAGCTTACGGACTCTTTCTATGTTTTCCAACATGAGCTTACAATAGATTCTGTATCAATAATTAAGTTATTGTTAATTCGATCTCTCGAATCTATGTTACTCTGAAATTTATCAGGAATAACATCCGATACTTTTTAAATTCATATCTCTTACTGTTTTGGACATTTCATCTCTATGTCCTACAATTCTACTGCATATCTTCAAGGCAGAGACATTTAATATTCAAATCATTTTAACACATACTTTACTTTGATTCACTTACTTACTCATATTTCACAGCATTATTAATCTTAATTAGTATGCTGTATCAAATGTAATAATTTAATTAATACATTTCACAGCTAACCGATTTATTACTGTAATTCACTTTGAAATCATTTTCATTTAATAACCTCAGGTTAGCTGTCATCTTCCTCGTCTCTTATCGTCACTTTACCGTTCTTATACATGTTTTTCAAATTTTATAACATTCCATACAGTACACTATTCTGTAAAACATATTTCAAAATATTCCGGTTCTATAAATATTTGTTTGATACTTCAGAAACAGTATGAATGTATAGAACCAGAAATAACCATACTGCTATGGATTTCATCATCTATACTGATATCTTTATCAGTCATCTCCTGTAATCATCTCACTTTTCATCATATCCAACAATCCCATAATTGACATCCCATCAGTACACTTTTAACTCCGACCCTTAAGATCAATAGCAGGGCTAATCATCCTGCAACTTTTCACTATAAACATTTCGGGTCGCTTCCGTAATCTAAGTGTAAGTGGGATTAAATAATCGGGATCGTTATACACATATTACGTCCTTTATACCATCAATAACACCATCACTATTAATGACTTCAAGATCAAATTGGTTTTATCAAAATTCAGAACATAGTCCAACATAAGGACATATTTGTCATTTCAAAATTTATTTCTTTCTCTTCAATATAATTTAAACCAATGATCTTAACATTTATATGTTGATAGTATCTCTTCTCACACTAATATCAGCATTTTATAAGATCTTGTTCAATTTGGACAGAGAAATCCTGATAGGATTAATAAAAGGATCATTTTGCATATAATACCTCCTTATACCATTAATTACTCTGTCATATTAGTCAATTCTAAATCAGTTTGGTCTTCTACAGCTCAGATGAAAAAATTCAAGGTAGGGGTATTTTCGTCATTTTTCCAAAAATTTTCTCTCTTCAAAATATATTCAACAAGTGGGTGATCTTAATATCTATTTACTGATGATATCTCATTCCACTATTATATCATAATTATAAGATCTCAATTCGATTCGGACAGAAAAGTACAGGTGGGGCCCTCACCGAGTCCTTTTTGTTCCTTATCGAACCGACCTTCATTTAAGATATAAGATCACCTATTTCAAGAAAATTTTTGAGCCATTTTCCCTCTTTGGCCATCCTTATTTCATAATTCTCACTCCCTTCAAAAATTTAATTCAATCTACAATCATTTATTTCCTTTATGTATTCAGAATACATAATACTATAGGGGATGTTAATCTTTTTCAACACATTTTTTTTCAAAAGTATCAACAGACATCAGGCCAACCTTGCTCTGATATCATTAAATTTGTCACAGCCCATGACTACATTTTTTCACACATTTTTCTATACATCTTATATGGTTGGGCAGTCTATGATACTTTACTTTTCTGTTTCATTTAAACTATTACATACTAAATCGAAATATTATTTACATCCCCTATTATAATCTATAATAAAATAGTACTGTAGATAAGTCTAAATACATAAAATAAATGATTGTACCTCATATTTTAATTGAGCTATCACATTGTCCCCCGATGCGCAGCCGAGATGCTCGGATGTCAAATCTCTCAGTCATAAAAATCTGAAATGTTTAAAAGTAGGGGAGTGAGCAAACCACAACTCAGTAAGAGAATTGTATGCAAATTTTGATATCACGAAGACTATATGCAGTAAAATCCTTAATTTCTTATTTGTATGCTAAGCACACTAAAAAGAAAAGGATACTATAGTTGGCCGAAAAATTCAGATAGAGCATGGAAGGTATTTTCAAATACCTGTCTTGTCCCGAAAACCCAGAGCGACTATAGGGAGTAGAAATTTATTTTTTTAATATAAAACTTAATTCAATTTTCTGCTTATAAATATACATCCACTTGAATAAAACACTTTATCAAACCACTAGTTTAATACTTGAAAATCTCAAAGTTTCCACCACTGAAATCATCACTTATACACATGTAACGGTAAAATAACTGTTTAATTATAATAACATTTTAGAAATGAAACACTTTAGAAAATCATCATAGTTTTTTGAAAATATCACTAAAATCGATAATAACACGTGAAATCATAATGGAGACCAGACAACACCCAAATGATATCATGCTAGAAGTCCCATAGGGAATAATAGGGTACACGTGAGATCCCTGTAGGGACAGTATAATAACCACATGAGATCTATGGCTATAGTCTATAGGTGTCCTCGGTCGTACACTGATCAGGTGTCAACCAAGACGCTGAAGACAGGATCAGTGTCAACGGCTTCACACATGAGAAACACATGAAACACGTGACACGTGAGCATGATACGGGGCCTATCAGTCTCAAAACAGTATATAAGAAATCTCATTACCTTTATGGAATTTAGTAAGATTAATTATGTTTTTCAGAAAATCCATAAAGGTATAAATCATAATATTTCATACGGTGAAAAACAGTTTATAAGATAATCACTCAGTAGTAATAAAATTTCATAACTGTTCTTTTTCACTGTAGAATACATACACACATGTTTCCATACTTTCTTTCCAAAACTTGAAATTCAAAATTATTGGAAATCAATTCCAATATTTTCAAACTTAATGGAAAATAAAAATATTTATTTTCCAAAATTAACAATAATTCCACCAACACATTTTTCACTATAAAACACGTGCAGAGACATTTTAATCTCAAAACAATAGTTATACAGTGATAAAGCCTTTATGGAAATCATTACACGTGATAAAATTTATTTAATCCATAAAGGAAAATCATAATAAATTAGTGAATATTATACTGAAAATTATTTATAAAATATTTACTATTCACCATTTCACTTCACCAATCACATATTCCACTATAAAACATGTGGGAGGAATTTTCGATAATTTAATTTTTATCGAAATCAATAACATGAATATTTAGTAATTGATTTTCTGTAAATTCCTCATTTATGGAAAATAATCAAGTCCTCACTTTGAAGGCTAGGATAGAAATCAAGAATGCATTAAGATATTTTATGTCATTTTTAGAATTATTTTTTTATAAATTTTGGCAGCATAACGACTGCTAGTGTCCTAGCCTCCCTGCACTTTCAAATATAATTCAACCAGCCATATAACCACAATTCATACCAATTCGAGGCAATTCACTTTCCAAATAATTTTATAAAATTCATAGCATGAAAAACATGCATTCGGATATCCCTACAAATCACACACGCATCCCTTACCTGTTCCGAGTCGACGACTTCCTTACTACGTCGTGCCCGTAGTCCACTTCTCCCGATTTCCATCATCTCCGATCACTGCGTATGATTTTCTATCAATTTCAATAACATACTCAATTTAGAATTTCATATAATTATTTAATAAAAATAATAATTATAAAAATTCCATAAAATTTTCCTACCCATTTCTCTTCTTCTTCTTCTTCTTCTTTTTCCTTTTTCTTTTTCTTTTTTCTTTTTTCTTTTCTTTCTTCTTTTTCTTTTTCTTTTCTTTTCTTTTCTTTTTTGGTCTGAACTGGTTCGGACCGATTCAGACCGGTTCAGCCGGTGCAGCATCCTTGGCTGGTTCGGCCACTCCACAGCTAGCCGAGGTGGTGGCGATGCTGGATCTGGCCTCCGTTTCTCCCCATCAGCGGCGACGGCGCCGGATCTGGGAACAGTGGCTACGGCTCCTTTCTCCTCTTTTTCTTCCTTCCTTCCCCGTTTTCCTCTTCTCCGGTGGCCTCCTCTTCTTTCCTTTTCCTTCGCTGGAGCCGCGGGTGGCGTGGCAGTGGTTAGATCGGTGGCACCGCCAATTTCTCCTTTTCTCTTTTCCTCTTGGTTTTCTTCGCGTTTTCTTCCTTTCTCTTTTCCTTTTCCGTCACCGGCAGCTTCCTTCTTTTACTCTTCAGCCGGCGACGGCGTCTCTCCTCCTCCCTCTCTTTTCCTTTGCTGCCGGCGTCGGCCTGCTTTCCTTACATTTCTCTTCTGTTTTGTAACAGAAAAGAAATAACAGGGGTATCGGGTTCATCCCGATCCCTGTTATTTTCATTTATATATATAATTATTTCTTTTATATAATCATATATATATATATAATTACAATATTAATATATATATTTTATATCACCCATATATTTATATATATATATATCTATACACATAAATTTAAAATAATATATATATTTCTCATATATATTTATATACTTTTATTTTGAAATAATAATATATATTTCATATATATATACACATAAATATATACCTAAATATATATTTTTATAATATACACATGTATTTATTTAATGATATAAAATAGTATATATATCAATGTATAATGTATATACTATATTTCATATATATATACATATGTACTTATATTAAAACATATAAAAAAATATATTTATATAATCTAATTATATAAATATATCCTTATACTTATTTTTATTTCATTTAATTTTGGATTTCTTAATATCCAAATAATTTCCTATTTTCATTTCTTATTTAATTTGGATTTCAATTTAATCAAATTAATTTCCTCAACTTCATCACTTCATTAATTCCTGCAATTCCAACATATTCCACCTCGTAATTAATTAATTAATTTATTTACTTTAATTTTTCTACTCGTATTTAAATTTAAAATTCTGAATAATTGATATTAAAATTCAGGAAATTCACGGTTATCACATTCCATCCCACACTCTACCTTATTTCGACATAAACAAATCACCATAGAAATCAAAGAACTTATCTAGAATAGCTCCTTCTTCTTCCAACCAATTCCTATTTCCATCCTGAATTCTTAAGACATGATTCTGCCTTCTCCTTTTTATTGTGGCCTGAAGAAAAAAACCTCATATTCTTGTCTCCAAATTTCAACCATTTCACCTGTAATCTTTGGAACCAGTAGATTTCCTCCCTTCTCCATACATCACTCAACTCCTTAATCAAGCTATTTATCTCCCTACTCTTTTGATCTGAATTATTTTTCTTTTGCAAATAAGCCACTGTACTCATAATGTGTGCAATCAATTTCCTGTTATTTGAGGATTCCTTTTTGCTCCACTTAACCAATAGCCTCCTACAATTATTCAACTTTCTCACTAGTTTAAAAGAATTTGAGCCAACACACTCTAGATTCCATCCTTCCCTTATTATACTAACATATTCCTTCTTCTCTACCCAGAAAACTAAAAACTTAAATTGCCTAGGTGATCTACCATTCCTAGCATCATAATCAACAAGTATTGGTGAGTGGTCAAAACCTATTATAGGGAGATGTACCAATTGAGTTCTAGGAAATGTTTCCAACCCCAAAATATTCACCATGGCTCTATCTATCCTTTCCTTAATCAATCCATTATCCCTTTTGTTTATCCACATAAACCGCTGGCCTTTGTGATGAAGATTTATAAGATTGCACCCTTCCACCATCTCCCTAAAACCTTTAATCTTCCTTTTAGCCCTGACTCTTCCACCTTCCTTCTCATAACTATATAGTATATCATTAAAATTGCCTATGCAAAGCCATGGAACATATTCTCCTTACCCTCTCTATTATCATCTTCCATACCTCTTACCTCTCCTCAAGGTCAGTTGGACCATACACCTAAAAAATTCTGATTTTCTTTCCTTGATTATTGTCATATACTTCCATATCAATTAAATTTTTACATTTACCCATCACTTCAAATTCATCATACCACTACATTGCCAATCCACCACTAATACCTTTTGGACCGACATAACATTCCTTATCAAATCTTAATCTTCTCCTCAAAACTTCCAATTTCTCTTTATTGTTTTTTGTCTCTATTAGGAAAAGAAATTGAGGGTTATAGCTTCTCTTTAGTTCTTTAAAAGCATCAAACTGTCAAGGGTGACCCTATCCCTTGACAGTTCCATGATAGCAACCTCATGGCTCTTTGGTGGCTGTTATAGGATAGCCACCTAAACCATCAACCAAGCTTTCATCATAACCTTCCACTTCAGCAAAGCTACAATTAGTACTTCCCTGTACAAAAATAGGAACATCCCACAGCTCACATTTCAAGTTCTTTCCTTTTCCCAGCTGTAAATCTGTTTACTACTTCCTCTTTTCCTTCTACTAATCACTCTTTGCTCCTCCCTATTTATTTCTTTTTTGACACTTGATTTTTTGTCATTCCCTTTCCCTTTAATCACTTCGTAGTTCCTAACAATCAACCCTTTATTCTCAACTTTCATCCTTTTAGGACATTCAATTCATCTTTATTCCCAACTGTTGCTTAATCTCTTTTCAAATTAACTTTCTTAGTTTTGTCACCAAATTCTCCTCATATACTTTTTCTTCCCCCTTTTGTACTCCCTTTCTTGCTACCTCTGTTCTATCTTCTGGAGGAAACTCCATAATATACTAAACTTCGTCTTTACTCCTCATAATACAATTACCTTCTATTTGTTTCTTAACATCTCCAACTCCTTCTGCATAGACTATCAACACTCTCTCAAGCTCATCATTCAACATCTCCTCATTACTTTTTAGAGCTCTATTCTCTATTTACAAGAATCATACTACTATTTGCAACTTCCTATTTCTTGTTCATACTATTCACCGAATTTCCATCTTCCTTGGAAAAGCCTAGCTCCCTACGTTCACTTTTTTTAAAATCACTAACTAAATTCTCCTTAACAAAATTCTCGTCTTTTTCCATTACACTTACTCTATCCATCTAACTCAATTGCATTTCTCCTTTATTCCCGCATCTTTTTGTTATATCAATCTTATCCATCTGGCTCAATTGACTTTCATACATGTTCTTGCCTTTTTCTGTTATAACCATCTTATTCCTTTTGTCTACCTTTTCCACGCGTCTGTTGTCAGCTTCTGATACATACGCCACCGTGTATGGCCTTATTTCTTCAGCTTGACTTTCCTCTTCATTTAATTTTCCCTTAGCCTTTCTTCGTGTTTCTACTCATCTGACCTTCATTCCTTCTTTTAATGGTGAGCCTTCATCCACAAACCATACATTCTTCTTCCTTTAACCTTATAACCTTCTCATTCCAATTCATCTTCTTACAATTTTTAATAACTTGACCCAATCTACCACACCTGAAACAAAAATGTGCGATCTTTTCATATTTCACATTCGCCCATACTATTCCTCCTTTCAATATTGGTACCAAGAAGCCAAGCACCAATGGCTTCTTAATATCAACTACAACCTTTATCCTCAAGAAACTCTTTTTGGCTCCTTATCATCATGCAGGACCTCAGCCCTTATCAAAATTCCCAAAGCACTACCTATCTTCTCAGCATTACTAAGAGTTAACGTCTCAAAAGGTAAGTTGTGAATCTGAATCCAGAAAGGTGCCTTAGTAAAACACATATCTTTAAGTGAAAGTTCAACCTCCCATCTTCTAAGACTCAAGCAATGCCCCATAACTAGCCACGAACCATTTCCAAAGCTTCTCTCATGCTTCTTTAATTCTTAAAAGAAATAGCATAGATGTTGCTATTTAGTTCCCAAACCATCTTCAAATCCTTTGAAGACCCCATACTCTATAGCACTCCCATTACTCCTTTCCTGTTCAATATTTTTTTAGTAATAATACTTCCAATCAGCATGTACTACATAGCTTCCTTTAGACTTTCTTTGGCCGGATCCAATCTGATCTTTAATTCATGCATTTTGCCCTTGTACCTACATATTTTGGATCTAAACAGAATGGACTAATGCAGGAATATAAACCTTCTATAACCTTGCAAATGAAGATCCAATTCACTAGTTTCCCTGCAAAGGAAACAATTAAGCAAAACCTATAAACAAAAAATAGAAATGAATCTTACTCAACTACAACCTAGACTTATTCTAAGGAATCAAAGCTGAGAAACTTTTCTTTTTTTTTTTTCTTTTTTGATGGATGACTCTAAAAGAAAGGAAAAAAAAAACAGAGAAAACAAGAAAATAGTTAAGAAAACCTAGGTGTTTGACTTGGCGAAATAACTTCTCATGACGAGTAAGAAAACTCTCATGCTAAGAGAGAAAACTCTTAGGTGATCATCAATTTTTGTCGAATTTAGCTATTTGAGATATAATGTTGATTTTATCGAACCTCCTTAATGGTGAATAACGATGAACTTGTTCTTCCTTAAATGTTTCTAACAAATTGTCTCTGAATTTCTTGTTGAATTTTGATGAAGAACAAACAAATGCATAAATAACTTTAACGCATACTAATAATGTCATTTTTCTTAAACTTATTTCGCTCCAACAATTATGACATGCACCAAGGATTTGTTGTGATCCATAACATATCCATTTATAGATATACTTTTCAAGAGTTGTGATCTTACAACCAAATGTTATGATCTTTAAAATGTATTGTTTGATCCAATTAACTTATATTTATAATAGAATTACAACTTTAGAAAACCAATGGTTATGTTTTTCAACCATTCGTAAGTGAAAGAACACCATTTCAAAGAGTACGCAACTCTTTGGAAAAAAACTATTTATTGAAAAGTTATGTCAAACTTTTATATTATTTTATTATTCCATTGATAAAACATGATGTTTAAATTGTTTGAAAATATCCAATAATCCCCACCATTTTCAAACAACCAACAATTATGTGATCTATTAATAAAATGTTGTATTTTTAATTTTATTGTTCAAAATTTGATCTCTGATGACTTTAAATATGTAAAACAAAACAAAAAATGTTTTGTTAGCTTTCACAAGTTTGAAAATGAAGTTCTTGATTGAGCACGGAAATGTAGTATAGTAGATTCATGAAAGGTTCAACTTTGCAAATTTATGTGATTCGCATGTGACATTTTCAACTTGTATTTTGGTTTATTATAATCAAATTGTTTTCGGGTTAGGTTAGATTGAGACATGAGCCACAGATTGCTTCTTGCAAGGACAATGTAGCATAAACAAAGATAATTCGAGTTGAAAATTGAATTCAAAGACGTGACTAATTCTTCACTTCACATAAAAATCCGAAGATTCGAGATTCATTTAATTTATAACTTTTTAATGAATTGCAAAGAATAATTATATTAAATGAATAATTGATGCACATTGTTTTTTAACTTTTTAAATAATTGAATTCAAAATTGAAATCTCTCCATTTCCAATATAATTCAAAAACAAAAATTAGACAATGACTGTACTAATATTTTTTTGTTACAATTAGAGAATTATTTTTTAATAATATATTCTTAACTTATTTTTCCTTACGAAGAAAAATTATCTTTCCCAATAGTAAAACCTTAAAAGTATAACTGTGGTTAATAAGGCAATTTTAATCAATGGAGGATGGTAAGATTCCAGAGCTTTGATTAAAATATAGTGTTAGAGGGTAAATATAGTGTTAGAGGGTATGTGAAGTTTGAACCTTAATTTGGTAGGAAATTTAGGATGAAACATGAGAAATTTCACGTAGCAATTCCATATTGACTGATAGAATATAATAATGTGTATGACTATGAGGAGGCTTTGCATGAAAGCAACATAACAACTACTGTTTGCAAAGTAAAATCTGTTTGATAATTAATTCATGCAGCCTTTTTTTCTGGGGTTTGGTCTGCTGCATTTGTAGCTTTGTCTTCAATCACCAATTAAGCACCAAATTCTCTTTCCTTTTCTCCATTTATGACCACATGAACTCGCTTGATATTTTATTAGCCTTAAACTAGTTCTTGATTAATAGTTAGTTTGGATGACAGTGAAATTAATTTCAATGAGATTGAAAAAAATGATTAGTAAAAAGGGTAATTTTAATAAAATAATAAAAAATATATTTAAATAAAAAGATAAAAAGGTAATATTATCCTTCCACTATTTTTTTTCCTATAAGATATGTGGTGAAATCCAAACAGATTATTAAAAAAAAAAAAAGCAGAAAATAATACAAATCCTAACATGACCATTCAACTCAAAAGTAAATCATTCTTTTTGCTCTATAACAATTTTTCTTTATTTTTTATAACTTTATTTGATTTTGTATCCATATATACTTTTTGCCTTTTCCTTCCAAATGTAAGTGACTAAAACATTTATTGTTTAATTGTTTAAGTGGTTCTCTAAAGTAGATATTTTCCAATAATTATAGCTTGCTTGGCCAAAAGAAGTGGCTGGAAAATTTGAAGTTTAATTTTTAAATTGTTTGTTGCTTTTCATATATTTTGAGAATTTTTTGTTTTGACAAGTCAAAAAGGAGCTCGAAAGTCAAGCACATTTAATTAGACCAGATAATTATTTAGTACAATTAAACCCATTGGACCTCTTTGAACACAAAATAAAAAGTTTTGCCCGGCCCAAAGATAATACACAGATCCCAACTAAAAAAGTTTAGCCTTGGATTTTAGGAAACTCTTCACCGGCATGCATGCTTCTAAGATCATACTGGCCATCAACACCAGAATTTGCTCGTTATACAGGCATTTCAGATGCCATTGTTCACTTTTAATACCGCATTTTTCTACTTTATCACGAGAATAAGATAAAATAATATAATATTATAAATTGAATTAGATTATATGGAATTGTCCTATCTTATGTTTGGAATATATAAAGATCAAGCGTAAGATAAGAAGATTTTTATATACTTTTTTTATCATATTTGTTATGTGTAAACTTAAGAGTATGATAAAATATTTTTTAGTTGATCAAAAGTACTCTTCTTTAAAGTAAATATAATTTAAATGTCTAATTTTTCTAATAAATATAATTCAAAGATTTTTTTTAACTAAAAAATATTACCATAATTTCTATAGTTAAAAGTTAAATTTATTTTTTTTTTTTAAAAAAGGTTTATTTTTGAATGAAGATTGATTTTTTAAAAAACTAAATACTTTTATAAAAATTATTTTGTTTAAAAGTATTTTTATTATAAATATTTTTACTTTTTTACTATTTTTTGTTTTTTATTTCTTTTTCTGATTTAAATTTAAATGATTTTTATGATTATTTAATATAGACAATGAAATTTTTAGATTCCACTAAGCCTACGGGGTGAGAGGCAAATGGCAATTGCTTGGGTTGAGATTAAGTTAATACCATTCATTTCTAGATCATTTGAAATTCCGGTTATGTTGAGGTTGAGTTCGGCATTTTCTTTTTGGGATTCAAGTCAGCTCAGATTATGTTATTTGAGATAAAAATATTTTGGGTTCAAGTAAATTTAAATTTGGATTATTTCACAATTAGATGAGATTTAGATTTGTTTAGAATAATTTCAAATTAATTTCAAAATAATTTAAATTTAGATTATTTTGGGTTCATATGAAGCAAATTCGACAGGAATTCATCAACAATTTCAAAATCAACTGCAATTTCTCAAATTTGCTTCAAATGAATATATTACTACTTTTACGCATCCCAGTGATGCCGATATGAAGTACTGGAAAGATTAAAGCAGAAAGGATAAAAACAGGTTGCCATATCGGCTTCGATTTTTAGCAGAATAAATGAATCATCAGCAATATAACAGGTGAAATTCCTAATGGTTTAAACTATTTATCATAAAAAACTTTTGATTTGGGATATTGTTGAAGTTAAATTCCACGTCATCCACTCATTTTTCTTTGCCAAGAAAACTGACCTCCGCTAAAAATAGTAAATGGATGCCAAGAAAATGAGGACATCAGTAAGGATAAGCCCCACCACATCGAAAACAAATTTGGGAGCAAATAATCCCCACACCTGCAAGCACAGAGAACGCAGATATTCATGGATGTCAAATATGTATTCATAGGTATTCAATTACTCGCGACAGATGCCTGTAGCGTACCATTAGATGCCGTCTTTGGATGGCAACGCAAAGGATAGTAGCAGTTACAGTAGTAGCCGTAATGAGTCCATACATCATAAATATCTAAAACAAGGACCGACAATCATTATTTGATTAGGAAAGCCAAAAATTAAAACCAGACTAATCATAGGAAAAACGATCATTATCATCAATTACAACATACACATCACATCTTAGCGGCGTCAATTAAAACTATGCTTGGTGCATAAAAAGAATGATAAAGTAACATTATGTTTGCTGCAAGCACAAAAAAAGAAAAGTTATATTACAAAGAGGATTAGTTATAGTTGATTCAATCCTCTAAAAAATATAATTTCTAATTTCATGTGATTAACTGATAGATACCGAAACATTTTATTAAACATTTTATAAGATGAGAGAAAAAAACCATTGATAGGATTTTTTATTCAATTTTTTTTCTTTCCTTTCCTTTTTCCTTTTGTTTATTTATTTACCTTTTTTCTTTGTTTCTTTTTCTCTTTTTTCTTTTTTTTCTTAAATAAAAAAAGGTTTTGATAAAATAATAATTTTTCTAACCAAAACTTTTTTTGGAATTAATTGATTTCTTAAAATTATTTTTTTAAAAAATATTTCTTACACATAAAAATTATTATGAATTATATTTTTAATTATAAAATTTGAATTACTATACTTAGCTCATTTTGTTAATTTTTAGTTTTTTTTCCTGCTCTCACTGTTTTTTTCATTTTTTTAGATTTTTTCCTCTTGCCATATAAGAAAATAAAACATGAAAAAAAATAAAAATATTTTTATTGAAAAATCAAGATACTTCTATCAAAATAACCAAGTTATTTTTTTCAAAAAAATTTAAAATATACTAACTTAAAATCATAAAAATTATTTTAAATATAAATCATAAAAAATTAAAAAAAGAACACATAGTGAAAAAATATAGGGAAATAATTAAAAATAATTTTTTAACAAAATCAATTTTTTTAGAACATTTAATTTAAAAAAAATGAAAAATCAACTTTTTATAGAAAATATATATTAAAATCTTAGCTATAGAAATTATAATGATATAACATCTAGCTAAAAATCTATGAAATTTATAAGAAAAAATTATAAATTTAAATTATATTTACTTTAAAAAATAGTACTTCTAATTAATAAAAAAAATCATTTTATCCTACTCTTAATTTTGCACATAACAAATATAATGATAGGAATATAAAAATCATTCTTACTCTTAATTTTTAAATTTACCATACATAAAATAAGATAATATAATCCAATTCAATATTATTTAATAATCTTATATTATCTTATCTTATTGATAATCTTATGCAACAAACACACCCTAACTGCATGGAATTACTCTTCATTTTTTAGCACACCATACATAAAATAGGAAAATATAATCTAATTCAATCTTATTTGAATATATTATCCTATCTTACTCACAATCGTATGCACCAAATGCATCCTAACTGCATGCGATTGGATTAGATGCTACGATTAACTATATAACTATCATCGTCTCTACCCTTTTAGGAAGGAATTAATTGGGTTAGCGATCAAATATAAAGAAGCATACTCGATTCTGTGCAAAGGAGTAAGATTTAATAATTTTACATAGATAAAATTACGTAAAATAGGATGAGAATTGAGAACACTTTCATTGCATGCATCAAAATCATGTACTAGAACAAAAACAATTTACTCATCTCTATCTTATTGCATCCTATCTATGATCCAATATAAAGCTGTAAATGAGTTAAGTTATTGGAGCCGACTCAATAATTATTGGAGTTAAACTCACTTATTTTCAAACCGAGTTCGACTATGGGCTACTCGAGTAATAAATCAAACCGAGTTCAATCTTGCTAACCTAATCGAACTTTTTTCAATATATTTTTTTAATATTTAATTATTAATTTAATATTTTACTCTCATAATATATGATTGAAAAATGACAAAATCATGTACCAAAAAAAAATGACAAAATCAAACTTATCGAATCTAACTCGAGCAATTCAAGTATCATGTCGAGTTGAGCTCGATCTCAAAATTAAACTCGATTGAGCTCAAACCGATCTTCGAGCCTCGAGTTTTCGAGTTGAATTGAGATCAAGCCTGATACTTGATCGTTTCGACTCGACACAATTACATCCTTGATCTTATATACCAAACACATCTTAGGAATATAGAAATCCTAGTCAAAAAAAAAAAAAAAACTTACCCGAAATAACTTCACAGAAAAGAGACTTCTATCGTGTTTGGTCTGATTGGACAGAGATGGGAACACAATAAAGAGAGGCAGCCCAAATACAGAAAGAATATGAGAAAATCCAAATGTATCAATTGTTAGAAGGATAGCTTGTCGTAAAAGAATGAACTCGTCAAACCTGAAAATGGAATGAGGTCAATAAATACATCTCTTGGGTCAAACAGCAATACACTGTTGCATAATTCTCTTAAAAAGAATGTTGCAAGCTATAATAAGAAATCAGTTACTAAAGAATTTTGTGATTAAGAAAGATAAAAGTAGCCAAGTTATTCTTTAAAGATTTTTTTGGAGGTTAGTTTTGGGATGGAAGCTGCAAAAATTTCAAACATAACAAATACTCACCCCATAAATGCAGCACCATATCGCAGGCCATCAAAAGCACACCTGAAGAAAGATTCATTACATATTCATGAACAGTTGCTTCTATTAGTAAAGTTCTTTAGATGGACACACGTTACATGGTAACAATAAAATTAAGGGAAAAGAAAGACCACAGGTAGAAGGATCTACCTCTAGCATAAGAACAGAATTAGCCAATTAATGAAGCCAAGAACGTCAATAACAAAATGTTGTCTGGCAGACATGCATGCTTCAGTATAAAGAACTAGATTCATCTTACCAGTGACCAGTTGCAAAAAACAGACACACAGATAAGAGAGTCCACTGCACAACAGGAAGAGGATCCAAAAGTGAAATTCCTGCAGCTCCATTGACAGTATGCTGTTCTATTCCTTCAAGCCTCATTATGCAATAACCTGCAAAAGGGAATGCTAACGCCTAAGTCATCATTTAGAAGCATGCATAGGTACAAGGTCATGTAAAACAAAAATCTGATCATCTTTATCCCGCAAAATTGTACTCTATAGCCTGGCAAGGAAAAAATAAATCAAATCCCCTGTGCAGCCCAAGTACATACTACAGTTGGCAAAAAGCACCTGCTACTATGGATCCTAAGGCAACCAAGGGACCTTGTTTTCCCGAGAGAATAAAAACTGTTGAACTGCATGCAGATAAAATAGGTATCATTTTAACAAAAAAGATCCCTTTGTAGTTCGAAGTTTCCTCCTTGCTGAACAGCAGAATTAATGTCAATAGTGACAGTTGACCAAGTCCAATAGCATAAATTGTCCGAGGGATGAAATTTTTTTCAAATCCTTTAAGCAGAAGGCCCAGATCCAATATGTTGCTTTCAGCGGCCCAATGCAAAGCTATGAGCAAATAGCATAAAATTGTTCCCATGATAACATACTCTGGAATTCCCCAACAACAGCGGCTAGAAGTGGCCTTGCAAAGAAAGTATCCTAATATTATTAATGCAAGAATTGGAACAATTTCAGCCATATATGCCCAGACCGGTTGGCCTATAGGAATCCCAAGCATCCATGAAGAGGATACATTCATGAACTGAGAAGTGGCAGCTTGCTTAGATAGCCCAACTTCGATGGCAATCCTAAGAATGAATATCAAAAGAAGAAATATAGCTGCCTGGGTACATTCAAGTCAAGTTAGCAACATGAAAAGCAAATTTCTTAAATTGATTTCTTAAATACTTATGCCAAAAGGAAAGGAAGGAGAGAAAAGAGGGATGGGGGTGTGCCCTAAACTTATTTAACCTTCAAGGTAAGCAATACTTACTTCAAATTTCATCTTCTTCTTTATGAAAGAAAAACGTAATGCTATGATGCCAGTTGTGGCCAAAAGGAAATTTGCAACTTTCCCCTCTCCTACTGATCTCAAGTAAGAAAGAAAGAAAGATTGTGCGTCAGCAACAATAATTAAAAGGTGCTTGCATCATATAACCAAATTTCAGATTCAGGAACTTACAAATAAAACTATTTGAAAGTAGGCTGCATGCACGTATCACCACTATAAAGGAAGCAAACATTAACCCAAGGGAAATTCCAGAACCTTTGGATGAAGGAGGAGAGACACCATATGACTTATTCACCTTCTTAATGGCATGGAAATGAACATATAATGATAATAACATAATCCCAATACCAGTGCCCATCATCTTTAAATCAAACTCAGTCCACTTTGAGCGAGCTAGTTCAGCAACATAAGAAAGAAAATTAAAATACGCAACTATTTGCCTTTTAAGATCTGGCAATGATGAGTTGCAACTTTCATTTTTGTACAACAATAAATTCTTAGTATATGACCAATTCTCCTCCGCTTTAGCATATAAATCTGATATGTGGCAGATGTCTTCAGAGGAAAATCCAATAACTGATAAATCCGAATAGACATCAATATATCTTTTAACCTACATAAGAAGAAGTTATTTCAGTGGAAACAAATAGAGTGACCAAGAAGGATGCCTCTGACAAATAATATATCATGCTGTACCTTCAGTTATGTCTTGTCATAATCCCTTTATTACTGCTTGCTAATGGTATCATATCAAGCAATTTATAGTCGATAAAAAAATGAACTTGTTTATATATATATATATATATATATATATATATATAATATTACAAACTTCCCATTGTGGTTGATGCTATAAGCCAAAGATCAAAACCCAAGAAAAAGAATACCTGCCATGAATTGATGCAAAGCACATTAACATAATTTTTCATCCATTCTTCCAACTTTGTTTGATCCTGAGCATTCCCCATTTTGTTGTCCTCCAAGTTCCATGTACCCACAGCTAGAGCATATAACTCAGGATTAACACGTCCAATGCTGCAAAAAGAGCAGAGAAGTGAATCAACAGTATGGTACTTTTGATGGAAAACTTGTTGGAACTACAAAAAGTAAAAAGAACATTAAAACTCAATGCAGAGAAGCATACTTAAAGTCAATTGGATGTAACCATAGATCAAGATATGCATTTAAGTATATACAGAGTTCACAGCTCTCAAAAATCATAAAATGTGGGCTAGATGAAAAGCCATTATAAAAAACAATCAGTTTCCACAATCTCTCTTTTAGTGGAAAAAGTAAAACAAAAACAAAAAAGTCTTGTCAGAAAGCAGCTTGATGTGACATGATGTTGGTTGCATTGGAGGCCTTTCTTTACACTCAAAGTCACTATCTTGTGCAATAATAAAATCCAGGTTGCAAAGGAAAAAAAAGACAGTCTTAAGAAAAACTCCTTCAAAACAAATGCAAAAGGTTTTTGCCCTAATTTTTATGATAAGATGAGTAACAGCTTTTCCCTGAAATTTTATTGATAATTGCACTTAGTTGATTAGCCAATTGAAAATAAAAATCAGGGATGCATTCTACTCACAAGTTGAGGTGCCAATAATGACAATGTGCCAGAGGAAAACACCAGAAAGAAAAATATCTTGCCTTTTTGGGACATTTATAGAAGGTCAATCTTAAGGGTAATTTACATGGTATTATTCCAATACAACCAACATTACTCATAATTTAGGAGACATAAAATGACTTTAAAAGAAGTCCAGAAATTAAATGTTAAAACAAAATAAAATAGCATACACTGACAAAAGAGAAAAAATGTAACGATCTTGAGGATAACTGAAAAAATGCTTACACGGCACCTTCCAAATGGAAAGGGGACACCGAGCAGTGATGACACTGTTACTGCAAAATCAAGCTGCAAGGAGTGACATGACTTAAATTTTGTTTTAGAAGAAAACAATCAAAGGCAAGTGACCAGAGACTGCAAGACCGTTCAGACCTGTTGAATGGAGCTGATGCATATATTCTTGTTAGCCTGTAACCAAAGGAAAAAATGAGAAAAGAAAAAATCGGGATCATGAGAATGCTACATAAATGGTCTAAAACTTTATAAAATTGTTACTATCAATAAGTTTTGTCCCTAAATAAATGATATGGTATGCAGAATCCTAGTATAAAATTATAATCAAGACACCTGATAAAAAAATTACAGCTAAAGCTTTCCCTAAAGTTAATGTCTAATGTCATTTTTTCCTTCCCTTTCTCCATGGTTATCAGCAAGGAAGAGAACAGCAGCCTCAGGAAAAGGAGAAGATCTCAAGTCCACCTAGAAGCCACCACATACATGCATAAATTGAAAGAGAGAGGAAATACCAAAATCTACCTCACAATATGAAGAATCAAATTCAGATGGCACAGAAGGCAAATCTTTAAAGCTCATAGCAAATATAGACGTTTCAACCTGCAAATGGTTCAAGTTAAGAGACTAGAAAAACAAATAATAAAATTAAATTTCTATCTAGTACATCTAGATAAGCATCAGACCTCCTCAGCACTTCCTCCACCATGATCCCCATTTAAGGTTTGCCCATGGTCACCCATTACAAGAAGTAAAGTATTCTCATGTAACTTGCCAGGTCCAGACTGTTTCTGAAGGACTTCAATTACTTTCTGAAGTAAACCAGCGGTCAGGTAGATACGTGAAAATAAGTAGACTCTTAGGAAACAACAGAAGGATAAGAATGAAAGTAAATATAACATAAGTTTCTTGCCTACAAAATATTTTCAATGTCAAGCTTCCTGAAAAACAAAACCACCATACAAATTGCAAAAATAAGTTCTCAACAGAATATTTTGCACAACAGGTAGGTTTGGGTCGGGAATGTTTATTTTAAAAAAAAAATTCTGCATTGAAGCAAGATGCCAATAGTGGTAAATAATTAGAATGCAACATTCAGTTGCATTACTTCAAGAAATTACCTCTAAAATTGTATTGTACTGCTCCAACTTTTCAACCATTGGAGTGGAATCAACACCATAGATGTGCCCTGCATGATCCTAACCACATAGAATTTGATAAAATTCAAATTTGCAGCATGACCACTTATACTGCATGCAAAATCTCGCAAACCTCCTGTAGTTTCAGAACATAAGGAAGCATCTACCACAGCTTTCAATCAAGACATTTAAATCAAACGTTGAAGCAAACAATGAAACATAACATTTATATTAAACAAGACGAAGGGACTTAGTTCAGGTAGCCTTTTCTAATATATTCCAATTTTAACATCTACTTAGATTTCAGTACGAATGACATAACACTTAGCTTGAGCAGGCAAAAATGTAGAGGAAAATAGCTATGCCCAAAGAATTAGAAAAAAAAAATGTTAGTATCTAAAATCAATTCAAATAAAGCATGTTCATCATACCACGCCAAGAAAATGAGCAATAAGGACATCCCAGTCTTGTTCATACAGTGACGGAAGTAGGTGCTCGATGCATCCATTATCTACCTGAGCAAAAGAAAAAAAAGGCATCATATATCACAGCAAATGAAATACAAATAGAGTGTGTCAAATAATTTTTCAATGAATTGATCAGTTAAAAAACAATGCATACCGTATCAAGATCCTTAACATTAAAGGAAGGGTATGGATAAGATTTATTAAAATGATCAGGAAACAACTGCGTCCATGTGTCGTCTCCCATCATCACCACTCTCTTCCCATTTTGAATCAACTGAATAAGGCAAAAACAAAACCAACATTAGATTGACAAACACCATTAAAATATTCAGTATTTCCTTTGGTTATTACTTTTGCTACTTAAATTTTGCTTCCCTAAAAGGAAAAGATAGGAACTAAAACAATAATCGATTAATTAAATTGAAGAACAAAACAAAAAAAAAACCCTAAAATGCAACACTATTCCAACATAATTGTTCTAAACAAAAAGAGAATCACACAATCTTAAAAAAAAATTACATTTCTTTTCAAAACCCACATTGTCTTTTACTTACATAAGCAAACAGAGTAACGATCAATCATTTGGGTATAAAACAAAAAGGGAAATTGAAAAAGGCAAACCTGATTAATGAAATTGTCTTCAACGATTGCAGGAGCACCAAAGCTGTTCCCAACATCAATAAAAGTAGGAAGTGCCCCTGTTGTCAATCCCTGAAACATCAATAGAAGAAAATTAATTCATGGCTATTTCCGGAAGGAAAAAGAATAGAACATGTAAAAAAAACCTTCAAACGTTGCAAACTGGTAGTTGGTGGATCAGCAATAGCTTTAAAAATCTTAGCTGAAGAAGGTTTCTCTAAAGCCACCCTCTGTAACACTTCCAATTTATCCATCCAAGGTTTTTTTTGTTCAAAAAAGGAACTTGGAGCAACGAAATCAAAACGCAGCGCGTCGAGAACAACGATGATGAGACGGTCAACGGCAGGCTTGGTCCAACAAGAAGAAGAAGAAATGCAAGCAGATTGAGAAAGATCGGAGCAGTCGCTGGAATGTGGAAGTTCAGTTCGGGTTAAGAGAAAGCCTTTGGTGAAGATTAAAATGGCCATGATGTGAAGGAACAAAATCAGGACCGTCCATTTTCCTAGACTCCACCATCCCCGCATTGTTTCTTTTCCTTTCTTTGACGAGGCTGGTCTGTAAAAGAAACTAATGAGGGAATAGAAAGAGGAAGTGGCGGTGGCGGAGGAAAACGATGTTGGAAAAAAGGCCGGCCGCTAACGGAAACTGTGATGAGATGAAAGACGGAGAGATGGTGGTAGTGGTGAGGGCGGTAGCGGTAGCGAGTGCTGCCAGCGGCTAAAAGTTCCTTCGGCCTTTTGTCGTTGGGGCTAAATCTTTCGGCCTGTTAAGTTCGGCTTTAGGTTTTGTTGCCTCTAATTTGGGCTTACGATGCAACAAGGTGCAATGGGAAGTTCGGGTTCCAAATCGACTTCAAAGAATCCAAATTCAGTTCCAACGCGATTGAATTTTTTTTTTTTTTACTTACAACTTGATTCAAAATAAAAATTGAATTATTCAAATTCATTTAATTAAGTTCATTTATTAAAAAAATAATTTTTATTTTCATATTCGACTACAAACTCAATTATTTAAGTTTAAATTTTAGCTCAAATTTAATTTTTTATAAATATTTTGTATCTGATATGACAAAGTCTATCTACATTGGGTCACGCTCAAAGGCGTCAGAGATCACCACGTGGCAAGAGATCATTGGGCCACGTGGCCTTCGGCGACAAAAGGCACAGCCGCGACATGACGCCTATCGCTGGCGATAGACTCCCCAGTCTATCGCCTGTCGTCATCACCCGACACGTGGCGCAACTCCAGCTTCCACTAGCGATAGACCTCTGACGCCACAACGTGCCACACATTGTGGGTCTCTTGTCGGCGACAGGTCTCTACTTTTCCCAAGATTTGTGAAATTTGTATTATATCCGGACACAAACTCTTAGCAAAATGACGTACTTATCCTCAAGTAATTAACCTAGAATATTTGCCTATAAATAAGCCCCAGGTACAATCTTATTCTCTAATTTTTGACTACTGGCTTTTACGCTTCCCAATACTGAAGAACTTTTGGCTAACTTAAGCATCGGAGTGTCTATGCAGGGAACCACCCCTGCGTCTCTCTGACTTTTCTTATTTTACAGAAGCTTTTTGGAGACACAAGGAGACAAAATACACACATCGACGTCAGCATACCTTTATTCTTGTTTTGTGCAACAACAATTGGCGCAGTCTGTGGGAAGCGTATAAAAAAGCCAATCAAGACTTTCTAAGATGGTGAGAACAAGATCGACGAACGTGAGGACTGGAAGTGAGGAAAACTCTGTGAGCTCCCCTGAACAACAGATTTGCCAGAGGAACCAGGTGAATAGGGAGGAAGAAAGAGTTACTGTGTCGGCGGCAGAATTTGAAGCTCTAAGGCGACAAAGTGAAGAAACTACCCAGGCGCTGAGAGCCATGGTAGATCTGTTCCAGGGAGTCCTCCCGACATTGAGTCTGTCGCCTGCCGTGCAGAATTTGGTAAGATGAACAAATCAAGGGGTCCCGCCGCAGGTGTTTGGGCGACAGGAGGATGCGACAGCGGTAGACCCCACTCGGCGGCAAGAGGTTCCCCCGTGGAGGAGAATGATATTCAGCAAGGTGCGGTAGGACAGGGGAGCAGGAGGCCTGTCGTAGGTACCCAGCGGGAGATTGAGGAAGCAGCAGACTTGGAGCCTGTGGCAGGGTTCAGGCGACAAACTCCAGGTGCAGGACGGCAGGTGTCTGGGTGATAGGACATTGACCGTGCGACAGGGTCTATCGCCCACCACCATGACTTGTCAAATTTTGCTGGTACCAACTTAGAACATGGTGTTGGAGGTGCTGGAAAGAAAGGTGGTGAAGATCAAAGCACTTGGGGAGCCGGGTCGGAGTTCGACCCCACTTGGTGTACGCAAATGGTACGAACAAATGCACCTCAAGCAAGGGGTAAGGAAGTAGCCGAAGACCTGCCTAATTCATCTCATGCCAGAAATCAGCTTGCTCCCCCGTGGACATGAAGAAGATGATAGAATAGGTACTTGAAGAGAAAAAACAAGTGTCTGCAGAGGAGAGCCAGAGAAGAAGAGTACCATTCTGTACGGCTATCATGCAAAAACTTCTACCTCCAAAGTTCAAAATGCCACAGATGGCCGCATACACCGGGAAGATGGACCCCTATGACCATATGCAAAACTATGAGGCCCTAATGTTGCTACATGGATGGGAAGATGAGATAATGTGCAGGGCCTTTTCTTTAACTCTGTCTGGACATGCGATGAAATGGTTTAATAACCTGCCTGAAGGGTCTATTGTCTCTTTTGACCAACTGCGAAGCGAGTTTCTTAAGGCGTTTGCGGTGAATAATCAAAGAAAGAAGGAACCGACCTATTTGCTCACTCTCAAGCAAGAAGCTAAGGAGTCATTGAAGAGTTATGTGGATCGGTTCAGAGATGCTACTCTAGAAGTGCGAGATCTGTAAGTTGGTATAGCCGTGGCAGCCATGTTACAGGGGACAAAATCTGAGAAACTGCAAGAATCCTTGTTGTTAGATCAGTCGACTACAATCTCAGACCTGCTTTCTCGGGCAAATAAGTATGTCACCCAGGAGGAAGTAATGAAAATGGTGGCGAATGGAGAATCCAAGGATAGAAGGAAACGAGGAAGAGTGGTCACTGAAGCATCCTCTAGCCAACCGAGAAAGTTTGAGAAAGCTCCCACACTAAAATACGCTACCTATACTCCACTCATTGAATCTCGGGCTTCGGTGTTGGCAGCTATTGAAGGGTCAGGTCTTATACAACCTCCAAAGAAGGTGTCAGGGAATCTGGGTCGTGACTCAAGGTCGTATTGCCACTACCACTCAGCGCATGGGCACACGACCGAAAAGTGTAGGTAGTTAATGAATCAGCTAGAAAAGCTAGCGCGAGAGGGGAAAATAAACCGTTTTGTGTGGAAAGTGACAGAAACAACTATCCTGCGCGAAACAGAGGAAACTATTTTAAAGATAGAAGAGGTGAAAACAGGGGACCTGTAAGATGAAATAAGGGTGACAGGAGAGATCATAACAGAAGGATAAATAGAAGGAATCAGGAGGAAGATAATGAACCCACAGGGCCAGCTATTAATGTAATATCCGAAGGTGAATCATTAGCTGGAACTTCTTCCTCATCTCGAAAATCTTACGCCCTATAGGCCCACCAAATCAACTCAGTAATGGAGGAAAAGCAGGATGAGGAACCCATTACTTTTACACCAGCCGATAGAGGGGATGTAGTGGTTCCTTATGATGACCCGATGGTAATTTCAGCGGTGGTAGCAAATCATCCGATTAGTCAAATCTTGCTCGACAATGGGAGTTCGGTGAACTTGATCTATTGAAACTGCTTCGAAAGGATGAATATCACAGAGGACAGGCTAAAGCTAGTACCTACACCCTTATACGGTTTCTGTGGAGAGAAGGTAAAGGTAGCATGCGCCATTCAGCTACCTGTTACATTAGAAGAGAGCCCAAAA
The DNA here is from genome assembly GCA_031772115.1 of Heritiera littoralis. Classification (NCBI taxonomy): domain Eukaryota; kingdom Viridiplantae; phylum Streptophyta; class Magnoliopsida; order Malvales; family Malvaceae; genus Heritiera; species Heritiera littoralis. The sequence continues at coordinate 795,715 of JAPDPK010000165.1, read as the reverse complement.
AGTGTCATCCGTCAAGCGTTGTTTATGGTGGTGAAATCAACGTCCGTGGCTTATAATATGATCTTCGGGCGACCATTGTTGAATGACATGAGAGCGGTGGTGCATCCCTGCTATTTGTTAATGAAGTTCCCGACTCCCCATGGTGTTGGACAAGTAAGGGGAGATCAAAGGAAAGCCAGAACGTGCAATGTCGCATCCACCATATGTAAGGGGATTCAGAGGAAGAAAACCCTTACAATTGAAGAACCGCCTAAGCCGAAACTTGATGAGGAGATGGAGGCAATTCGGTTGGATGAATAAGATGAAGAAAGAGTAGTGTATGTGGGAAGCCAATTGCCCGAAGAAGTAAAAGGAGAAATAATCCGATGCTTAAAGCAGAATATTGATGTATTTGCATGGACCCCAGCCGATATACCCGAAATTAACCTTGAAGTTGTTTGTCATCGGTTGAACGTAGTCTTAGGGGCAAGGCCGAAAAAAAAAAAGAAGAGGAATTTTGCTCCAGAGAGGCAACAGGCAATAAACGAAGAAATTTCAAAGTTGTTGCAAGCGAAATTCATTAGAGAGGTTAACTATCCAGAATGGTTGGCTAACGTTGTGATGGTGAAGAAAGCCAACGGGAAATGGAGAATGTGTGTGGACTTCACGGATCTAAACAAAGCTTGCCCTAAGGATTCGTATCCACTACCTCGAATTGACAAGTTGGTAGATGAATCTTGTGGGTACGAATTGCTTAGTTTCTTGGATGCCTTTTCTGGGTATCACCAAATCATGATGCATCCGAATGATGAGGAAAAGACTTCGTTCATTACCGATAGTGGGACATATTGCTATCGAGTAATGCCATTCGGTTTCAAAAACGAGGGGGCAACCTACCAGCGCATGGTAAATAGGGTGTTCCAAGACTTGTTGGGCAACATCATGTAAGCTTATGTTGATGATATGATCATCAAAAGCCGACAGGGAGAATCACATGCTGAGAAAATGACGAAGGTATTCAATGTGTTACGACAGTACGAGATGAAGTTAAATCCCAATAAATGCTCGTTCGGGATGAGGTCTGGAATGTTTTTAGGATTCATGATTGCTAATCGAGGGATAGAGGCTAATCCCGAGAAAGTTCAAACTATTTTGGATATGAGGCCACCTAATATTGTTAGAGAAGTTCAAAGGCTGACAGGGAGGATAGCAGCCTTAAATCGCTTCTTGTCCAAATCAGTTGAAAGAAGTCTGCCATTTTTTAAGGCGATAAAGGCAAGAAAGAACTTCAAGTTGACGGAAGAGTGCAACGACGCCTTTGAAAGGTTGAAAGACTACCTGAAAGAGTTGCCTCTATTATCTCGGCCACAGCCTAGAGACCACCTCCTCATGTACCTCAGTGTAGGAGAGAAAGCTGTAAGTGCAGTCCTACTAAGGAAAGAAGGGGACAGGGATTGCCTGATCTATTATGTAAGCAAAGTCCTGCTAGATACCGAGACAAGGTACCCTTTAGTTGAAAGAATAGCTCTATCCTTGGTAATGGCAACTCGGAAGTTACGACCTTACTTCCAAGCTCACTCTGTGACTATCTTAACGAATCAGCCTTTGAGGCAAATACTGCAGAAACCAGAACACTCCGGACGTCTAACTAAATGGGCTATCGAGTTGAGTGAATATGACATACACTTCTAGCCTCGCCAAGCAATAAAAGGGCAGGCATTGGCAGATATCATTGTAGAATGCACTGGCCGGGAAGTCAGAGAAGAAACAGAGTTAGTCTAGTAGAAATTATTTGTGGATGGGGCTCGTAACATGGATGGCAGTAGAGTTGGAATTGTGCTAACTTCGCCTGAAAGGAAAACCTATGAGTATTCCCTACGTTTCGATTTTCCAAGTTCGAATAATACAGTTGAGTACAAGGCCTTGATAGTCGGGATGAAACTTATTGAGAAACTAGGAGTCGGCAACTTAATGGCCCATAGCGATTCACAATTGGTGGTAAACCAATTCTCGGGTGAGTATGAAGCACGAGAACCCGCTTTAGTCCCTTATCTGCAGAAGGTGCAATTATTGGCACAATCGTTTAAGCACTTCCAATTGACTCAGATAAATCGGTCTGAGAATAACCATGCAGATGCTCTTTCAAAGTTAGCTTCTTCTAGAGGAGTCAAAGGGGGTATGGTCAAAGTGGAATCCCTCGCTAAGCCAACTATCGAAGAAGAAGGTGTTTGCGATATCGAGATCGGAGATGATTGGAGAGTCCCGATCAAAGACTGTATATTGGGGGACACACTCCCAACTAACAGAGACGAAGCTCGAAGGCTGAAATTGAAAAGTGCCAGGTTTACTGTGGTGAATGGAGAACTCTATAAGTAGGGATTCATAACGCCCTTGCTGAAGTGTCTAGGGCCGCAATAGGCTGAGTACACCTTAGCTGAAGTTCATAAAGGAATATGTGGTGAGCACTTGGGGGCTCAAGCCCTAGCCTCAAAAATATTACGTGCAGGGTTTTATTGGCTTACACTGAGGAAGGATGCCACCGACAAAAGTACGGAGATGCGAAAAGTGTCAGAAATTTGCACCTATAGCTATTGCACTGGTTTCGGCCCTTCAGAACACTCTTCAACCAACTCCTTTCGCACAATGGGGACTAGATATCCTAGGACCTTTTCCTCTAGGCTCAGGACAAAGGAAGTACTTACTTGTGGCCACAGATTACTTTACAAAGTGGATAGAGGCCGAGCCTTTGGCTACAATTTCTAAGAAGAAGGTGGAAGTAATGGTGTGGAAGGACATAATTTGTCGATTTAGGATCCCTCGTGTGATAAATGCAGATCATGGGAAGCAGTTCGACTGTGATGCTTTCTGGGATTTCTGTAAGGGCCTGAATATTCACCTAAGAATATCTTCGGTATCTTACCCACAGGCTAATGGGTAGGCAGAGGTGAGCAATCGAACTATACTGCACGGTTTGAAGACCAAACTGGACAAGGCAAAGGGAGCATGGGTAGATGAGCTCCCGAGTGTCCTATGGGCCTACAGATAGACAAGCAAAGTGTCGACAGGTCAAAAACACCGTTCAATTTGGTGTATGGGACTAAAGCCCTCATCCCAGTTGAAGTTGGAGCTGAGTCACCTAGATTGGTCCCTTACATTGAAGAACTTAACTCTCAAGGACTAAGGGAGAATCTAGACCTGATAGATGAGCTGAGAGACAGAGCAAAAATGAGACTAGCTGCTTACCAACAGAGGGTAGCCATTTATTATAATGCACGAGTTAAGAACAGAGAATTGCAAGAAGGAGACCTGGTATTGAGAAAGTCGGCAATTACAAACGCCCATAAGGAGGATGGAAAGCGCCGGGCTAATTGGGAAGGACCATACAGAATCAGAAAGATAGTCAGACCTAGCACAGGCACCTTAGAAACCTTGCAAAGAAAGAAGATCTCAAAGACTTGGAACGCCAACCATCTCAAGTTGTACTGGCAATAAACATTGTACTCTTTTCTGATTATTATTCTTGTCTTTATTTTTTCCATCTATCACTCCGTTACTTTACAGATATTATTGTTTTGCGATTATCTGATTCATGAATAAAGGCCAGCCAATCATTTTTTATATTCTCTAATGCAATGTGTGAGATAGATTATATGTTACAGGAATTGAAATGAGGCAAAAGCTGGCAAATCAAAAGTCCCTAAGCGAAAAATGCGCGAGACGGGCAAACTAAAGTCCCTAAGCAAAAAATGCGCGTGACGGGCAAATCAAAAGTCCCTAAGCGAAAAATGCGCGAGACGAGCAAATTAAAGTCCCTAAGCAAAAAATGCGCGAGACGGGCAAATTAAAGTCCCTAAGGGAAAAATGCGCGAGACAGGCAAATCAAAAGCCCCTAAGCGAAAAATGAGCGAAACGGGCAAACTAAAGTCCCTAAGCGAAAAATGTGCGAGATGGGCAAACTAAAGTCCCTAAGCGAAAAAAGCGCAAGACGGGCAAACTAAAGTCCCTAAGCGAAAAATGTGTGAGACGGGCAAATCTAAAAGTCCCTAAGCACAAAATGGTGCGAGACAGGCAAATACAAGTCCTTAAACGCAAAAGTGCACAAAATTGGCAAATCGCGGGATCGTCAAGCAAGGAGCAAATAGACAACTGCGATATCCAAATAACACAAAAGATGCAAACTATATAACACGTTAAGAGGTACGTTACAATTTTTCGCAATGAGTTGACAAATTATGTTTGACACCCTGGCATTTTAATCTTGCTTATTCTAAAAAGTCCTTAAGCGAAAAAAGCGCGAGATGGGCACAACGCTCGAGAAAAGTTCATCTTTGAACCAGAATAACAACACTGTTTCAAAGTAAAACTTGGGAAGCAACATGGTTGTAAAGGTGGTAAAGGTATGCTTTTGCTGCAAAAATAGAATTATTTGATCTTTCTAATACTACTTCAGAACTTTGTGATGTAATAATTATACAAGATATTCTACTGAATTCACATAGCAAAAGAAAGAGCTACAGAATGAAACGGTACTTTTCATTAAAAATGAATCTGTACATCGGAATTAACAAACAAAACAAAAAAATACAAAATCCTAATATAAGGTAAGGACCGAGTCAACCGGTTGAGAAGACGCTACATCAGTACTAGGGTCTTGAGGAGCCGGAGGATCAAGATCCTGAGGAGCTATCCCGGAAGAAGGAGCCTCGGTTGATGGCCCAATGACAGCCGCTAAGTCTTGCACGGGGTTGGCAGCGGTAGAATCAGAAAACTGAAGCTCATCACCATCTAGCTCTAACAGTGCCTCGATAGGCTCAGGCTGATCGCTTACCTTGATAGACTCAGAAACATCACGCACTGCTGAAGGCTCAGATCGGTCACGCGCTTCAGAAGACTCAGGCGGACGGTGTGGCTGCCGAGGAGGCCACGACCCTCAAGATTGTCCAACTCATATGCGGCTGCCTCCTCTAAATAGGCATCCAGACTTTGCGAGTCGGGCTCGTACTTGGTCCAAGAAGGAGCTTCATAGTACTTGGCCTCCTCAGTAAAGGCAATACAGGGAAAGTCTCACTAGGCCGATGCTTCTCCAGCCAAGCACGAGCCAAATAGAAGCCGTACTTGATGAATCCCATCGCGAACTCCTCCTTCTTGTCAAAGTAGCGTTGAGATAGGCGGTATTCACGGACGGCCTCAGCTCGGACCTCCCTTTGGCGGTCTAACACACTCTGCAGCTCATCAATGGCCTCATCTCACTGCATCCTCATAGCGTCCCGATCAGCGGTTGCCTTATTATAAGCTTCTTCATACCCCTAAAGGGAAACCACCTTCGCCTGCTCTTCTTGGAGCATCTGCTTGAGATCAACGGTCTTTTTAGTCAATTCCTCAACTTTACCGGCATATGGACGAAGCTGAACAACCTCATTCTGAAGCGCCATTTTTGCCTCTCAGAGCTCACTAATGTCTTTGTCAGCTTTCTCCTTGATAGCCCTATGACGAGCATTAACAGCCGCAATTTGCTGAGCCGTATGACAAAACAAAAAATAAAGGTAATTCAAAAACTTGACGTAAGAGGTGGAAAAAAAAGAGGAATACAATTACCAAATAAGCACAAAGCCCTCACCTTCATAGTGAGATAGTCAGAATTATCCTTCGCTTTTGTAAGGTTTGTGAAACCCACCTCGTCGCGAGGAAGGATGGTGCTCCATGCCAGACGAGACGCTATCCCGGCCTCCTCAATGCTGTCATTGTCGTTCACTCCGGGATAGGTCTGGAAGTCTTCTCCACTTACGATGACCCCGCTATCAACTGGATAGCGCCTCAAAGTAGGATTGGCTACCTTAGGCAAGATTGGTCTTGTAGGCATTGAGGCTTCAATAATCAACCTCTTCCTGTATTTGCGCCTAGGTTGGCGAGGAGCTGACCTACCCTCAGCGACACGAGAACTACCTTCTTGATGAGCTGAATCACTCCGTTGGGACCCAGAGCTCTCGTGATCGTCCGAACCACGATCATGGACAAGAGGCCTCTTTCATTTGTTTCTTCTAGCCTCTTGTGTAGTACGACTAGATCCACCACTAGCAGGAGGAGGAGGAGGAGGAACATGAGTCGGTCCAGATGAGGGGACTCTAACTTGCGATTGAGAAGGAGGAGCCGTTCGAGCAGCAACATTGGCATCCCTCCTACGCAGTAAATCTTGGAAGTTCATGCCTGCACAATATAAAAAGAAAGGATTAGCTGACCAAGTAAAACGCCAAGCACACGCATACAAGAAGTAAAAAAGGATTAGAAACCTAAAAAGCCACCAAAGTCCTCTAAACTATTCAAGTTTGAATCCAATGGAAAATTAACGAAAGGACTCCCGAAGGTGTCAGCCAGAGCCCACTCAGGGTTCTCCTCTAATTGATCACTAGTACCCGCGACCTTAGGGGTCTCGCCCTTCGAGTCCGAAGAGGATTCATCTACAAGGCGACCTACGAGGGTGGATGCTTCGGCTACGAGTACTGGTGGTGGCTGGCTAGGACCAGCATCAGAAACACATGGAGTTGTAGGGAGATTAGATGGGGCAGCAGAAGCCCCAAGAACGGTCCTGCTTACCCTCCAGCCGGCTGCGACAATATTCTCTTAGGTTAAAAGGGAAAATAAATTACGCTCCCCGGTAGAACAGATTCGCCGAATAGGCTCACCAAATTGGTCTATTAAAGTTTTTGTTTTAAATTTTTCCGAGCGTTGTGAGTGGTCGGCGGTATCACGATTCTATCTAGTGCGAATCCGTAAGTCGCTTGGAATCTCAACAACGACCCATTCACTCTCAAAGCCGCGCAATTTATTAGGAAGGTCCGAGAAAATTTTGTTGTTAGGAAACTCGTCGACCTTTAACCTTTAAAGAGAGAAAGTTATTAACCCTTTCAACCCACGAACTTTGAAAAAGGCGCTTAAAAGAGGAACTGTTGGAACAATATCCAAGTTATGACACACTACGAAAAACGCTACCAATTGAGCCCACGCATGGGGATGGAGTTGACACGGGACGATGTCCTTATACCTAAGAAACGCTTCGGCAAACTCAGGAAGAAGGAAGCGAAAACCGAAGGATAAAGAAGCCTTATGAACGGCTACACCGTTTCTAACTAAGTCGGGTGTAACCTCCCCTTCAGCTGGGAGTCTATAACGATAACCAGAGGGAAAAGGAAAACGAGTCCTGATCTCCTCTAAGTCAGCATTTGTCAAAGAACACACAACACCACCCATTCTAAGTGTTTTACCCGGACGTTGCGAATACATGGCAAAGGGGTAAGGGAAAACCAAAAACAGGCGACAGACTTAACAGGCGACAGACCTAACAGGCGACAGACCTAATAGGCGACAGACCTAACAGGTGACAGACCTAACAGACAATAGACTTAATGAGCGACAGCTCTAATGGGCGATAGACGTATAGCGATTGAGCGAAAGACTAAGGCACCAGCGGGAGACATAAAAATAAAGCGAGAGGTGATAAAATGTGGCGACAAGTGAATACTTACTGTTACCATGGTAGGCAAAAGACTCTTGGTATGGGGCGAAAGCCTTTGGTGACAGGTACTTTCGCCGGAAGAGTAAAATGGTGTGCGGCAGAGTGCTAGCATTTTCTCGTGATCGTCTACGTCAAGCCCCAACCGTTTATATAGCAGCGACAGAAAATACCAAACGTCGCGCCTAATGACGCCTCCCGCAAAACCAAGATCTTCCACCTGCAAAAAAAAATACCAGAAGAAATCACAAAAATAAGGAGGACTATTCATGTGGGCTAAGGCCCAAAACACATATTTATACTCTCTTGATAGGAGAAATCCAACAAGAGAGTGAGAGCAATTGATATGACAAAGTCTATCTAAATTGGGCCAAGCCCAAAGGCATCAGAGATCACCACGTGGCAAGAGATCATTGGGCCACGTGGACTTCGGCGACAGAAGGCACAGCCGCGACATGACACCTGTCGCTGGCGATAGACTCCCCAATCTATCGCCTGTCGTCGTCACTCGACACGTGGTGTAACTCCAGCTTCCGCTAGCGGCAGACCCCTGACGCCACAACATACCACACGTTGTGGGTCTCTCGCCGGCGATAGGCCTCTACTTTTCTCGAGATTTGTGGAATTTGTGTTATATCTGGACACAAACTCTTAGCAAAATAACATACTTATCCTCAGGTAATTAACCTAGAATATTCGCCTATAAATAGGCCCAAGGTACAATCTTATTCTCTAATTTTTGACTACTGGCTTTTACACTTCCCAATACTGAAGAACTTTTCGCTGACTTAAGCATTAGAGCGTCTACGCAGGGAACCACCCCTGCATCTCTCTGACCTTTCTTATTTTACAGAAGCTTTTTGGAGACACGTGGAGACAAAGTACGCACATCGACGTCAGCATACCTTTATTGTTGTTTTGTGCAACAACAGTATTTAATAATAATATGTCCTCAAATGTTAGTGCAAAATAAATAAAAGTCTTTAACCTTTTATTTCGTAAAAATTGATCCATCATATTTTATTTTTTAGTATATATAATCTAAAAATATTAAAATTAAAGAAAAAAGTTCAATTATCTTTAATTAACATTATCTCATATAACTATATGCTATGCGTCATGGTGGAAAATTATGTACACGTGTAGGATATGTGGCATAAATAATAATAAATATAATCATCAAATGTGAAATTTAGTCAATCTAGCTTTAAATCCAATGATATTCTAATATGTGCTAAAAATGTGTCAACCTTTCGTTTTTTTTTTTTCTGAAAAGCAAAAGAATTAAAAAAAAAGGAATCGAGAAAGATAAGAGGGAGAAACAAGGGGAAAGCCGACTAGCATTTGACTTAGTATCCTAGAGGCAGATCAGACAGATTCAGTGGCGGTGCCAAGATTTTGGATTAGAGAGAGCCAAACCATTTGCATAAAAAAATTTAATTATTCAATAAAATCTGTTACTAACTTAAATTTTTTATTTAGCATCAATATATTATTATTTTACCAAAAACATAAAAAATACATGTAAAACATGACATTCCATATATAGATAAAAAATGAAGTATGAAAAGAAAAAAATATATAATTATTGAAAAGGGAGGAAAGACAGATATTTTTATTTAAAACAATGCATGATTATTTTTGGTAAGAAAAAAATTATTTGAGTTGAAAGTTTTAATAAATTTTATTTTAATGCAGAGAATAAATATTAACTTTTATTCCATTTTATTTTGGAATCTTTTTTTAACAATTTTCATTGTTTAAAAATATATATATATATTTTTTAAAATGGTGCAGTAAAAACCATTGATATAAGATTAATTAATCTATCAATAAGAAAATACACATTAATTTAATCATTCTTCACAATTAAAAGTTTATCTAAAAAATTAATAATAAAAAACTTGAACTATATTAATTAATTATTTCTTTCGAATTTTAAGTGATGTTTTGTTTAACAATATTTATTTAAGATATAAAAAATAATTAACTGAAGTTTAAATTTTTTATAGGACTGTAACAATTAAAAAAAAATGCTTAACTAGTTTTTTTTTTAACATATATCTTACATACAAAGTTTAAATTAATAATATCTATAAAATAATTTCATGAAAATTAAAATCAAATAATTTTTTTCATTGTATAAAATGATATTAATACCCTTCAGAAATTTGTTTAAAATCTGATAGTTGATTTTTTTTTCTTAAAATTTAAGCTCTTATCTTTATAAAGATTGACATTTTTTTGGGATTTATAAGGAGAGGAGACATTTTGTTTTTTTGGAGGGGCCAAACATAAATTAAAATTTAAATTACATACATGTATAACAGTACAAATAAAAAAAATCAAAAATGTTGGGGGGGCCATGGCCCCTCCTTGCTATACTGGATAGATTTGACTTGGTCTAAGCAAATCCACGATAGTCTAACTATGTTCTAGCGAGATGAAAAATGAACTTCTTTATTTACCTTTCACACGTAAGTAAAATTATTAGAGGTTGTAAGTGGGTGGGTCGAATCGAGGTTGGGTTGGGTTATTTTAGATTAGATCATTTTGGGTTAAGAAAAATCATATCATTTTGAGTTCGAATCATTTCGGGTTTAGGTTAGATCGAGTTTAGATCAAGGAAAAATCAGATCATTTCGAGTTCGGATCATTTCGAGTTCGAATAAATGTTAGTTTGGGTCAATTTGGATTCAAATCAATTCGAGTTCAGATTAGGTCAGGTTGAGTCATTGACTTTTTTAGTCAATTCAGGTTGGTCGGATTTGGATTCAGGTCGAGCGGACAGGTTTTTCAGGTTAAGCCTTGATCATCTCAATGTGATTTATCTAGTATGAAAATGAACAAAAACCGTATTTCAAAGAATCACAAAACTCATAAAAGTAAAATTTTCTTCTTACATGACTTATAATAAAATTGCGATTGAAATAATCAAAATATTTAATAATCTGTATGATAGTTTTCTTTATAATATATTTACCAATATTCATAAATTAATTGCATTTTTTCATTTTATTTCTATTATCTATAATAATTAATAACTTTATAAATCAAAGTGATTTAATAATCTCTATTAAATATCATAATACACTACTATACATATATTTAATTTTTCTTGATTTTTTATAGAATAATTGGAAACATTAAGTATAGATTAAATAGCTTATGAACTCTATAATAGATTATCCATAAATAATTATACATAATATTAGGCTCAAATGAATATAATATAAAAGTGAATATTTAATGTTAATTAATTTCAAAAAAAATATAACATTGGAATTATTGAAAAAAATTATATTTTTATTATATTAAAATATTTTGATCGTTAATTTTAACATTTAAATATTTATTGATAATATTCAAATTAAGTTTGAATTTTTTCGGGTTTGGGTTAATTCGGATTAGGGTCAATTTGGGTTCGGATTATGGTCAATTTGGGTTCGGATTAATTTAGGCTCAAATCAAGTCGGGCTTGGGTTAGTCTAAATTCGGATGAATTTGGGTTCAGATCAATTTAGGTTCGGATCAGGTCGGGTTTGGATCAATGTGAATACGAATCAATTTGGTTACGAATCAATTCGGATTCAGCTCAGGTTGGATTTGGATTGTTGACTTTTTTAGTCAAATCGGATCGGTCAGATTTGATTTCTGGTTGATCGGATTAGTTTTTCGGGTTGGGTCAATTTTTGTTATCTCTAAAAATTATTCATTGATCATCTCTTTTGAAACTATTATGTTTTTTAAATGAAACCCATCAGATATCACCCTTCACATTAAGGGGTGAAATTGAACACACTTATTCAAAAAAAAGAAAAGGCAGTGTCATGCCCCGAAAACGTGGAAGTCTTGGGCTAACTTTTTCATTTTGTAACTTAATTTCTTACTTAGGTTGCATTCCTATCAGTGTAGGTTACTTACATTTCTTTTTTATAGAAATTTCCGCAGCATAATAGCTGTAACTATCCTAACCCTCTGCATGAAAACACTGTTTATATTTCTCAAATCTAGCCACAATTCCTAATACAGTTCATTTCAAAGTACATATTTATAATCCCACAGCAGTTGATTTTATTTATATTTTCTTAACCGTAACCATAAGATTCCGCAAAACTTATACAACCTTCATAATATCCCAACTTCCCATTAATATACATCACATCATATTAACTTATTCCCCCGAAATAACGTTTACAAACAAACAATATCAATTACATCTCAAAAGTATTGTTTATATACAAATATCTGTGTTATACAAGATGTCTGGTATAAAAAATAAGAGTATAACTTATGCATGTACAAAAAGTAGCCTGAAGAGAGACGCGTCCTCAACCTACGTCATGTATAGAGAAAGCAAGGGGATGATCACTGCAACTAATCTGGAAAGATAGAGAAGGGGTGAGCTTTTGTAAAGCCCAGAAAGAAATGCATTTAAAGCAGTCATAGTATCGACATATGCAAAAAATGAGATGCCATAAGAATGCATTTCATACTTTAAATCATCATGCGAAATCTTTAATACATATCTTTAAATTCATACTTGTTTCAAACATACATCATACTTTAGAAACTTAACATCATAATTCATAAAGCTTATCTTAGAATTCATGGAGACTAGGCGGGACCATATAGCCAGTATGCGAGTTATGACTAATCATCCTCCGAAGAGGGATACCTATGGCCATGGTAGGTAGCCATAGACTTGATCAGGTTTGTATAGCGAACATGCACTACGAAGGACCAACATACCCATAAGGGATAGAAGCATGCATAATATGGGCGAGAACATCACGACATGGGCTAAACATACGCCACAAGGGACGGGAATGTGCACAATATGGCGAGCATGACAAGCAATGACATAAACTACAAGATGGCCTTAGTCTCAAAACTTATTTATTTTCATACTTAAAACATTAGTAGAAAATCATGCATAGAAATCATAAGGTTAGTGTGATAACTGAGAATTTTTCCTATTTTGGTATTAAATTACTCGAGAATTTAATTTATGCAAATAAATAAGTGAAAGTAAATAAATAAATTTAATTACGAGATGGAAAAATTGTTGGAATTCCCGAATTTGATGAAGTGATGAAGTTGAAGAAATTACTTTAAATAATTTTCGGATATTAAGAGATCCAAATATTAAAGACATGGAAATGAGTATAATTATTTTGGATAATAGGAAATCCAAAATTTAAGAAAAATAAAAATGTGTATATATATACATATGCATAAATTAATAATTATATTTATAAATATTTATTTATAAATATAATTAAAAAAATAAAATAAAATAAAAACCAAAAAAGAGGGTCAGGATGTAACCCGATCACCCCTCTCCCATTTCCTTTCTCCTCTGCTGCAAACAGAAGAGAAAGACCAGATGAATGCCGACCCTGTCGGCTGAGGGAGAAGGAAAAGGAAAGAGGAGAGAAGTCGCCGGTGAGTCGAGGAGAGGAAGAGAGGGCTGGTCGGCGATGGAAAAGAAAAAGAAAGGAAAGAAAAGAGAAAGTCACGAAGCGAACCGGAAGTAGAAAGGAAAAAGGAAAAGTGGCAGTGCCACCGATCTGGCCACCGCCACGCCACCCACGCCGCCAGTGGAGGGAAAGGAAAGAGAAGGCGACCGCAGGTGAGGAAGAATGACGGTGAAGGAAGGAGAAACGTGGAGGAGAAGAGACCGAAATCCCACCTCCAGATCCGCCACCACCAGCGCCGTCGCTTGGGAAATATAGACCAGATCCGGCTTCGTGGCGATCCTAGGGTGCTGAGGAGTGGCCGAACCACCGGAATGGGTAGCCGCCGGTGATCGAACCGACCAACAAAAGTTGAACCAACTGAACCGGTCCGACCCGACCGAACCGGCTTGACCCAACCAAACCGATCCGACCCGGTCAACCAGGTCCGACCCGGTTCAGATCAGAAAAAAAAGAAAAGAAAAAAGAAGAAAGGAAAAGAAAAAAAAAGCAAAAGGAAAAGGAAGAAGAAGGAGAAGAAGAAGAAGAAATAGGTAAGGAAAATTAAAAGATTTCGCTACATTTCTATAAGATTTATTAGAAATTTTTGGATTATTTTCTAAATGAAAATATGTGTCAATTATTGAAATTGTAGCAAAACGGAAATGAGACGAATGGTGGAGTTCAGCTAGGCTCGGAAAACACGCTAAGCTTTGGCAAATAGGTAAGATACTTTTATAAAGCATTAGTAGCTTTATATTGTATAAATTAGAATTGTGATTTTTGATATGATGCATTGATTGAATTGATGTTAAAAATGCTAAGAAGACCCACAACTGATGGTAGGGGTCTTAGTAGAGACATAGGAATTGTGAGAATCAACGGCTGTGGTATAAATTGTGTTTTCCTTGCATGAGGTTTAGTAAAAATTAAGCCGTTATGCTGTCAAAATTTCCATGAAAATGTTTAAGGAAAAGGATTAAGTTTCTCATATAAATGGAATCTAGAAAGAATTATCGAAGATAAATTTGAAAGGACCTTATCGTGTCATAGGAAAATTGATTTTTGAAATGGTTGAGAAGGTAAATGGATGAACACGATAACGTGAGGAATTATATTGTGAGTCTTATAGAATAGACAATTCGAGTTATATCAACATTCCAAGTTGATTATTGAGTTGAAAATGAGATGGAATATCAGTTTGTTGGAATAGTGATGAAAGTAATGATAATTATACGATATAGCTTGGAAGAGGAGACCGTAGTTGGAATTTTGATAGTTGAGCGATTGAATTGTGGAATTATAAACGAAGTAATGATTTGAGAATTTGTCGAATTCGATCTCTTGATTTTAAATGATTTCGAATATGATAATATGGACAATTCAAGAGGTTGATGCTGAGACAATTTCACTGTATTACATCGTATTACTGGTTATACGTGAGATAATAAACGGACCTACACTAGTGATATGGGTCTTAGTATCAATGTTGTGTTACACAATGGACAGCTATGATGTTGAGTCATAACGAATATATGATTTGAGTATACATAACTTTATTGACATTGAGGTTGAATTACGACACAATCCGATCATTTATAGATTCAAATAAATGAGTGATGAAAATATATGAATATATAGTTTTGCTTATAACCATAGAATAGGCCTTGAATAATAAGATTGACGATTGCATAAGTTCAATATTAAATTATGCAGGCCATATGAAAAAATTGATATGAGGATTGTGATATGATTTTATGATAGTGAAAGAAATTGAACCTCAAGTCGAAAATTTTGAAAGTGTGCCAATAGGTCAAACCATAAATGGATTTGATAAATGACTTTGATCTTGTGGTTCTGTGATTCTTGATGTCGACTCTGGAATAGATATCGAATAAGGGTATCGGTATTTGCATAATTTCAGTATCTTGATGACTACATAGAAACTTGGTATTTAAATACTTATAGATACTAAGAGGATTCATACTAATAATGTGGTCCTAGTATCGATAATGAAATGTACAAATGATTGTTATAGTCGATAATTATCGAAAAAGGATATTGAATACCGAATGGTTTGAATATCGAATGGTTTGGTTATCGAATAATTTGAGTCTTGAGCAATTTGAATACTGAATGAAATGAATATTGATTAATTTGAATAGTGATTTACTGATTGGACAGAAAGAAAGTCTTGAAATCGAATAATTGATGGTGATAAAGTTAAATGAATCGCTTCACTGTATTGATGAAAATATTACCGAAGTTGCATACTAAAATGTTTTATAGCATCGCTTTTAAGTATAACTTATTACAACTTGAGACGTTATACTAACACTTATATGAATGCTATAAAGTATAGATTAGTTTTAAAAAGTAAAGTATATGGTAGATACACATTTTTATATATGAAGCATCTTAAAGAATTTTACCATATGCTTTACACGATTTTGACATGAAAAGATAAAGATTTAAATGTTTTATGAGACTGTAGGCACCCTAAAAGAATTAAATTCAATAAAGCATAATGAAAACCGCCTAATTGGAGCTTTGCTCATTAGGCAGAGATGCTTGTCCGACAATAGTCGTGGACAGGTCTCAGTCACGCCTGATCAGTGGGGCTGAGAGAGATGAGGTCTATGGCCATAGATAGCACCCTAGTTGGTTTCTAGGGGACAATGACATGATTTTCACTGCTAGCTACAATGATTTAAGTCTTTATTGATAGAGTGATAGGGATCTAGCCTAGTCTCTAACCGATATGATATGAAGTCTAGAATATGATTTTATTGATATGAACTCTAGACTTGACATGATTTATACAGTACATGAGACATGTTTGAAATGAAATATAATTTGAAACAGTACATGTTTTAAAAGTACATGTGATATGATTTCGACACTTATATGATTTATATATGATTTTGTGTCGAATTTGAAATGATATGCGGTCTAGAGTATAGATTGATTTGATATGAACTCTAGACCTGATATGACTTATAGTATATCAAAAATGTTTTAAAACAGCACATGTTGTAGATATGCTCTAAAAACGAATACATGAACTGAAATTAAACATGTTCCTATCATGCCTTAAAGCTAAATATGAAATGAATTGAAAATTCATATGTTGAGCATGTTCTAAAGTATATATGATATGATTGGAAATGATAGCGGTTTATACAGTAAAGTTGCATAAATTGCATATTAAACCTTGACATGATAATATGCTTTATACATGAGAATTCTATGAAGAATGTCATGACTCGGCATTAACGATAATTCATCTATATGATGTCATGATATGATAAGACATATGAATAGAAGATTGATATGAAGAGAATTATGATCTCACACTATTGTGATCATAAGTTCCCACACGATAAGTGATATGAATTGATGTAATACAGAAGTATGATTGTTAAATGTAAAGTGACTCAATAGGATATCTCAATTAAACATGATACACAATGAGATTGATGTGAGTATGGATTAATGATATATGATATCCAAATGATACATTATGCATTGTTGTACGATGCATTGTGGTATAAAGACGAGAAGATTAAAAGGTGATTAAGATGAATTATTCAGAAGTCTGAGTGATAGATAGATGACAGAAATCGTTGAAACATAAAGAATATATGAGGAGTATCATGACTCGGTGATAACGATATTTCATCTACATGATGTGATGATATGATATGATATGATACATGAATATAGAATATGCACGAAGAGAATTATGACTTTGTATCACCGTGATCATGATCCTCCATATGGAAAGTGATATGAAATGTTATCGATGAAAAAGGTGAACTGTAATTGCAAACTTGCAGGTTTTAAGCATTGCGATTTAAGATAGTATAATTCTACTCTTGCATTTATACTAGTATCTTACTGAGCCGTGGTTTTCCTCACCCCACTAAATTTCATCTCTTTCTAGATTATTGAAGTTACAATCTACTATGAGAGCTTTTAAGTGGACATTCAAAGACGGTATACAGGTTTGGTACTGGCCATTATCCTACGAATTCGCTTCATTGCCTTTGAGGTATACGTTCTTTGTAAATCTCTTATTTACATGTACAGACTTTAATTAATACACAGTATGTATTTTGTTTAACGAGTCGGGATGTACCTTAGAAGTGTGATAAAGTATTGTATAGAGGATCAGTGAAATTAGAGTAGTAACTAAACTGCACCGAATACAAACCTTAAAATGAAAAGGAAAAATTTAGTCCATAAATTTGTAGACTAAGAAAAGTATAAGTATTAAAGGAAAGTTGCGGCCTTTGGGTCGTGACAGTTTGTTTTCTTAGGCATCCTTTGTTAACATAAAACATGAACTTCAGTTTTAAGGCGATAAATTTTTCTTTTGAAAATCGGTTGGTACATCCAACTAGTTTTCAAAAACTTTGGAAAATAACTTCGGAATGTAATTCATACTTCAAACATTTCTTTATAAATTAATGTGAAAGTAACGGACACCATCACAACTTTAAATTACTCCCTTACCTATCGAATCTCAAGGCAGCAATTGTCCTCAAGTCTCAGAGGTGCCTCGATTTGCATGCCTACACCACTCGTTGCCCAAAACAATTTCGAAACCATCAATAATACTCATACTTATCTTAACATACTTTAATATATCTTAAGTAATCATAAACATCATTAGAATTGGCCTTATTCGCTAACTTTCCTACTTGTTCGGTTTTACAGATAAATGTGTCATTTCGATATATTTATATTCGTTAGACTTAAACTTACCAAAACAATGTTTTACATGTTCTTTTAACACTTTACATAATACTTCAAGGCTTGATAATTGCCAAATTCCACCATTTCATTGTTTTTGGTTAAACCAGAGCTTAAACCAAACTTTTTGTATTAAACTAACACCATACAATCATCAACCAAACAAACTTCACCATTTTCATATAGAACTTAGGCTACCCAAAACATTACCTAACCCTAGAAAATCCATTTCAAAATTCTACTTTAGCCAAAATCATGCAAATTCAATATACATCAACATATCTCAACTTCATCTTATTCCAACAATTTTACCTTAATGTTGACCAACTTTAACCAAAGATTCATCCACTAACAATCACCCTCAGCTGTAAATCAACATGTATACAACTTAGAAACACCACAAAAAAGCTTAAAAATCCATCAAAGAAGTAAGGAAATCACTTTCTCTCACCTTGCAAAACAGGGCAGTTCTGTCCAAATTTCTTCTCACTAACTTTTCACTAAGCAAATGACCTTTGTTTTGGCTGAATCTTTTTTTATATGGTAGGGGACTTATGGAAGAACAATCGATCCTTCTTGGTCAAACTCTAAATCAGCTTGGAATGTGGCTAAAGGTGTAAAACGGGCTAAAGCCTGCGAGTCGATTTGTTAAACCTACGAGCTTTTTAAGGGCCAGTTTCTTTTTTTTTTAGGCCCGTTGGCCCATGCACGCCGATTCACACAATTCGCTACCTGGCTCACAGGCTAGTCCATTTAGGCCCTCTTTAATTTTATATATAATTAGTTTTTAAATTATATTATTAATGTATATTTATTTCTTATCGAAATAGTACATAACATGATTTTATTGTATTCTAGCTAAAAAAATGAATTCATATAATTTTAGTTTGAATTCAAACCATGACATTATTTATATGATAGTGAAAAAAAAGATGTTGGAAAAGTTTAATGTTTAATAGAAATTTATGTTTTTTCAAGTTTGTAATTATTTATTTTAAAATACTATAAGTAAATTGCAATTGTATTTAGATTGTATTTATATGTGAATTTTAAAAATTTTTTAAAATTTTATTTTACTTTTATTAATTTTTATTTAAAAAAATTACTTGGCTCGCAGGACGGCCTGGTCCATATTAAAAACAGACTAGGCATATAAAATTCAGCCCATTAAAAAATGGGCCTAAATGGGCTTAGCCTATTTAGGCCTGTATCCACGCAGCCCACCCCTCGCCTGCCCTACCCGTTTTACACCCCTTAGTGGTCGACAACATTCCACAATGTGAAGTAGATGAGGACATGTACGGTAGGTTAGGAGGGGGAGTTCTTTTTGGTTCCTTTAAGTTACAAGGGCTATAATACCTTTTTAGAGACTGAATTGGGTCTTCTTTCTTGGGGTAAAATTTCAAGCCCAAACTCTACTCCTAGCTCATTCAATTTGGTCCAAAACCAAAGCTTAGCAGTAAGCAGAAATTTGGCTGCTAGCTGGCCTGCACCAATAAATCCATAAAAATTATTTTCCAGCCCATTTTTGTGATTTGAACACTTCTCAAGTGTTCTAATATGTGTCTAGTATATTTCTATGAAATTTGGCACCCTCTTATTTGGGAAAAAGTTCCAGTTGGGCTCATTTTATGCAATTTAGTCTTTTCTTGTGTTAAAGCACTAAAGTTTTCGGTTTTCTTCTAAAATTTGTTTAAATGTTTTAACCTCAAATTTTCCACCAAAATTTAATTCTCCAAGTTACTTATACCCTATATTGACTTACTATGGGGTCAGAATAATAAATTATTTTTTGGATTTACGGGATTTATTCGGTTACTTGGTTAACTTTCTCGGTTTAGTGCTAACTTAGAATTTCATGAACTTTTTCACTCCAAACATTTCAATTCAATCTTTCAAACATCAATTCATACTTATTTTAATATAAATCTTTGAAAAACACTTTAATTTAAAATCTTAACTCGAGTTTCGTGTAAAATCTTAACTCGAGTTTCGTGTGCCTAATCCGAGCTCTTCGATTCTTTCGGGCCTTACATAAACATCAAATCCATTCATTGAAATTCCTTCTAGTTTTTAATTAAATAATAATATGAAAATTTTGGGTTTCACATTCTCCCCACCATTTAGAAATTTGGTCCTCCAAATTCATATCATTTCGGGTTCGGATCATTTCTGCTGGAAGCCAATCAACAATTATTTATTTATATTTTATTATTTTTATCTTATTTTATTATTTTTTTCTACACATTTTAATAATCTTTACATTATTTTAAATTATATCATTTCCTTATATCTAATATATATATATATATATATATATATATATACACACACATATATATTTATATTTATATTTATATTATCTAATTATATAATTTATTATTTTTTTATAGAGTTATATATCTTATATGCAAATATATATATATATATATATATTTTTTTTCTTACTTGTCTTTTCCCATATATTTATATGTGTGTGTGTGTGTGTATCATGTTTGTTCCCGTATAATCACATATCTTATCCAATTAATATATATTTAAAATTTTCTTTCATACATATTCATATTGTTACATTAATTTCCTTATTTATCTATTCACACACACACACACATATATGTATATATTATTTACATATATATATATATGTTTCATATATATATATATATATACAGATAAATATTAATTATATATCTATTGTTCTCATCAAATACACCAAATTCATTTTTTTTTGATTTCATCACTTTGTAACAATAAAGATTCCAAAAAAATACAACTCAATACTTAATTTATTCGATCTATACATTCATTTACAATTCCAGTAAGGTAATTTAATGGTCTTCACATCTGCCGTGCATCCACATTGGTTGAAATTAGACTTGAAGAAGTCCACAAAATGATGACGTGCAACAATTGACATTAGATGTTGAGTGGGAGATAATTGTGAAACGGTTTGATGCATGTGATATCTCACGAAAACTAGCCTTGAAAAAAAGTTGAGAGAACTAGGTGATCCAGCAACAACATTCCTTATTCCTCCAATTGAAAAGGCTAAGACAAAAGGTCGTACTCGAGCATTGAAGATGGACACATCAACTCGTCGAGAACCTTCTTATTTTGAGATTATTGAGTCTGGTCATGACAATACCATTTCACCCACAACAGCAAGTTTAGTAAAATTGGCAAAGAAGAGGAAGAAATTACCCGTGTATCGTAAATGTGCCAAGATTAGATATATAGATTCTTTTCCAGTCAAGATATGTCCATTCATTCACGATGTTGTTGATGTTGAGTTTGATGGACTTTGCAGATTTAGAGCTATAGCAGGGTTGTTGGGTATGACTGTAGATGCATGGCCACAAGTGCGACGAGATTTGATTGATGAGTTAAGTAGACACAGAGATGAATATGTACGTCTCTATGGATCTTAGGAGTGTGTTGATGAATTGATGCAATCGTTGGTGTGTT
Source organism: Heritiera littoralis (assembly GCA_031772115.1). Classification (NCBI taxonomy): domain Eukaryota; kingdom Viridiplantae; phylum Streptophyta; class Magnoliopsida; order Malvales; family Malvaceae; genus Heritiera; species Heritiera littoralis. The sequence continues at coordinate 774,547 of JAPDPK010000165.1, read as the reverse complement.
TCAACACGGCAGCGTGTAAGGATAATTGGATGATCTTTCCAGATATGGGTCATTTGATATCCTCACGATGTGATGTCGTGCTCGTCCATTTATCTTCAAGACAATGCCTACCATATCTTCCATTCAGATCTATTGCAGCTCCCCCACTACAACATAGGCTAATTGCTATTGGATTTGTGAACAACTGTCATTTTGTTCAAGTATAGATCACGATGAAAGTTTACTATTATTTATTGTTTTCATTCGGATTTAATTAAATTAATGCATTATTGCAGGTCTTGTTAGATCCGAGAGCACCGATACCTCTGATTGCATGCAACTGGCATAGTTATTGATATGAATGCGCTCGAGAGTGGAAGCTTCCATATGTTCCTCGGATCGAGGATTTCAAATTATTATTTTTTTCAAACGCAGTTGTTGCGACTCAAGAGACGATCAATCTAGATGAATTATGATGTATTAAGTAACTAAATATAATACATTGTTGTAAGCGTTGTAATCATATTTTATTGGATTATGTCTATTTTATTCATTTTATGATTATGTGTTAATTATAGACCATTTATTTATGATTATGTGTTAGTTATATGTAAATATTATTAATATTTTTTTTTACTTTCATAATTTATGGAAATATAATTAAAAATATATTTATTATTTTGTTAATTTCTTAATAATATATTATAATAATTTATTATTATAATTATTATTTTAAGTAAAAAGAAATGATTGTTTCAAATGACTTGATAAATATAATATGATGGATGAGATAATGAGACAAAAGTAATCTAAATATAGACATAAATATATCTATCATTTTCTTACAAAAGTATAACTCAAATTATAAAATATAATATCTACTATCTCCTCCTCTTTTGTCTCACATATACAGAAGGAGATGTAGGAGGTGGTAGGGAAAATGTTGGTGGTGCAGCTGGTGCTGAAGGTGGTGGTGGAGCCACTGGTGCTGGTGGTGCAGCTAGTGCCGAAGGTGGTGAAGCTAGTGCTGCTGGTAGTGCAGCTGCTGCTAGTACAGCTGCAACTGCAGCTAATGGTACTGATGCTGTTGGCAAACGCGGTGGAGCAGTTGAGGATGGAGGGGGAGGTGGAGGTTTGATGAAGAAGTTGTCTGTGGATGATGTGGGGGCACTACAATACTCCTGGGCAATCTCACTATGCACAGCCTGCCGCTAAACATCCAAGTCTTAATCATCTCCACCCATCTCTATTGTGTGAAGTCTGTCATTTATGTGTCCCACGATGCGCTACAAAATCATGAAAATATAAATATATCAATTTCAAGATAAAAAAGACATTAATAACATTAAATAAGAAATGACTAACCTCCCAGTCAATCACTCTGTGCTGCTCTGTCGATTTATATGCAGGATTCTGTATATAACGATGTGAAATGGTCATATACCAAATCATGTAATCCGCTGTGGACTCTCCAGGGTTCCTATCTTGCGCACCTCTCCTATCCTCATTAATCACATGATAATCCCAACTATCCCAGTACCCAGGCTGAAAGCTATACTACACATTATAATTAGCTGGCTTCGATCCTCATCTCGCGTGAGATGGGATGAGAGGTAGAGGTGGAATGCTCTGCACATAGCCCTACTGCCGAAGAACTCTATTCGGATGGTACGGCTCCACGATGTCATTGAACTTAATGCATTCGCAAAAGAATGAAATCTCTGGCAATGGATGTCTCTCTCTAATGTTTGCATATGGATCCCAGCAGACCGGATGATACTGAAGGTCATCAAGTTGCTCCCTCAGTATCTGTAGAGAAATACTACAGCTAAGTGGCTTCCATCGTCGAGCACGCAACTGCCTCTCTCTTTATGACATGTCTCGTACTGGATTTAGCAATGGAAAATGCTCGTAAATCCATGCTTGCATAAAACAAAACAGATATTCATAATCAAATCATAAGCTAATAAATATCATAGAAATCAATATTATTCTTATTAAATAAATATTAAATACCTAAAGCAATGTCATATAACCAGCTATCGAATGGCACTCCGCTCTGTTGGCCTTGCCCAACTATCTATACATCTGAGTAAGGCAAGTTGCACCCCATGCAATCTCACCGAGGGTAGTAAGATCCTCCAAAAAAGATAAGTACGCGACTGGTACTCGCATTGCACTCTTATCAGCAAATAGAGTGCAACCAAGTAGAAATAATAAGAATGCGCGAGTCACGTACTCTAACTGCTCGTTGCTATCAGAGTCAGTAACCATGCAAAACATATCTTTCAGCCACTGCATCCTAACTTGTGGTCCTCTAGTGGCGGTCGTCTCTTCCTTTGCCTTTTCTTCAGTCACTCCAAGCAACCGCACTAACATTCTATTTGCCTTGTCAATGGAGATAGTATCAAAAGATATAGTCCTCTTGACCACGGGGATGCCAAGCAACGAAGACACATCATCTAGAGTGATGGTCATCTCTTCGAAAGGCATGTGAAATGTGTTCATCTTTGGATGCCACCTCTCGGTAAATGCGGTAATAATAGTCTTGTTGCACGTGAGATAACTACATCGCAACAATGGAACCAACCCTGACCGTACGATCCTGGAAAGGATGCGTGACCAACTCTGATCTAATGGCCATGTACCGACTTTAGGACTATGATTAATAACTTTTAACTCCCTTTGCTCTTGTAGCAAGACCAAATAAATAATAGTCATATTATGAAGTCTAATTTACATTATAATAAATATCTAATAAAGTTCACTTATACCTTTTGCTGCCAAATAGTTGCAGCAACATGTGATCCATAACTAAGTAGTAGAGATGTATCAACTGGACCACCAGGATACGATCCAATAGAAGCGGTTGTCTGACTAGATGTATTGGCTTGCTCAGTAGTTGGTGCCTCGCCAGATGTACTCAGCTGCTGCCTCTGCGCCACATCTGGTGCAACGCCAGATGTACTAAGCTCTTGCTTTTCCTCAATAGCTGCTGCCTTAAGACCTTGTCTCCTCCTCTTAGACGCAGTGGGTACCCACCTCGGATCCACTGACGCTTCTAATTCACATATAATCTAAACTAAAAATAAAAAATAAGTTAAATATAATCTAAACTAAAAATAAAAAATAAGTTAAATTTAATCTAAAAATAAAAAAATAAAAAATAAGTTAAATTTAATCTAAAGTAAAAATAAACTTTATTTTAGGGTGCCGCGAGCCTCACTAATCTCGCAGCTCCTTAGGTGCTGTGAGCATGTTTTGTGTTGCGGCACCTTAGTGTCACGAATACTCTATCTTAAGCAGCACCAAAGTGCCGCGCATGCATATTAGGTCGCAACAATTCATTGATGCGAGTTGCAGAATTGATCCTCAATTCTTTTTTTTCAAAATTTCCACATTTATATTCGTTTAAATGAAAAAATAATGAATATTTAACATCTGTAATTGAAAATAGAAGCTATATTTACCTTATTTACTTAAAAAACTTAACGATTTGAGAAGGATTTGAGGAAATGAGAGTTAGGAAAAATGTTTTTGGAGGGGAACTTTGGGTGTGCCATGGGTTAGGGGTATAATGGGATGAGAATGTTGAGATGTGGGGTGTGAGTAGTATAAAATTTGGGGGGTTAGGGTGTGGGTAGTAAATACGGTGTGTCTAGTTCAAGGTAAAGTGTGTTTAGAAAAACTCTTTAATTTAAGGCAGCGGAACAAAAGTCAAACTTTCTTAATTCACTACAGCAAAATAGACTTTTAGTGGCATTTTATTAGCGGCGTTTTTTGATTAAATGCCGCTAATTCTATTTTTTTATTTTTCTTTTCGACATTTTTAGACAGTAACACCTCAAATTTTTAATATTGCGGCGTTTTGCAGTAAAAACGCCGCTTGTTTGAGTTACATAGTGGCGTTTTAATCCCAAAACGCCACTAGTTTCAGTATGAAATAAATAAGAAAATAAATAATTTCTTTAACTTTTTTTTACATATTTATTTCATAGCGGCGTTTCTCTTGAAAAACGCCACTATGTTTCTATTCATCTACCCTCTCCCACCCCATTTTTCCCAACTTCACTCGAACCTTCTTAGGAAACGCAATTATCACTCTCTCAACCTAAAATCTATAAATAGCAGTATAGATTAAACCTCACTTTGTCAACTCTCCATTTTTTCCCCAAATCACACTCTCTTTGTGATTTCCCCAATCAATTTGTCTGTCCAAAAGGAAATGCTGAAGAAGGTAAAGGAAATCTACATACGCAAAAGGAAATCTCACATTGATTGAAGGAAATCTCATGTCGATCAATTAGCTCACGTCGATTCAATTTTTGTACTGTTAGAGAATCAATTGGTTTTGAAAATGTTGAGTTCATACGAGATTGCCGGTGGATTCTAGTGATATAGTCATAAGCACAAACCAATTGTTTCTGAAATCTTCTTAGGTTTGGTTTTACATCGCTTGAATTAAGTGCCCTGTAAATCTTTACTAATTCTGTTGTTCGTTTAGATCTCAGAACATGAACCTAAAACCCATTTCTTTTGCTGCTTTTACCAAAATGTTCTTGTTAGTTATTGATAAGTCTCTAAAATATACATTTTTAGAGCATTTTATTGCATTAATTTTTGCTTAAATTTTGGAATTTTAATATAATTTCCTCCCATTTTAATGAAATTGTTTTCATATGTAGGAATTTTGAGAAGAATGAGAAAATCAAGGAAAAATATTTGGATTTGGTGTTTAACCCTTAGAGTCCATAAACTTAGCCTTCTCCAAACCCCAAATCCTATTCCTACCACCTTATCACTAAATTAATTTTTTTATCCAAACCCTTTTAGAAATTCTTTAACCCTTACCCCATTATGATCCACTCAAACCTATCCCACTCTTACATAAAGCCCAAGCATAAATATAGCCTATTTTAAATACCAAAGTCTACAAGCCTAAAACATTTTAAATCTAAAACCATCTTGAAGTCTTGACATTTTTTTACGCAAACCCAAGTCATAGTCATTTATGGACTTATTTTTGTCAAGAAGCCCAAAGGAGAAGGCAGCCCATGGAGATTTTCTGCCAAAGCCCTGTACAAGAGCCCAACCAGCCACTCTTTTCTTGACCCATCGTGAAGGCCATTTAACAAAGAAAAGGAAAAGAAGCTGCCAAGCTAAGGAAAGCCCAACTTGAAGACACTTGCTGGAAGAGAAGCCCTAGGTTATAAAAGAGAACATGAAACTAAGAAAAAAGCGTGAAGGAGGTGGAGTGAGACAAGCTTCTTCACAAATTTTCTTCAGTTTCCGTTTACTGCTTTCAAGTTGTTTAAACACTTTATTTTATTGGCTTCGATTAGGTTTTAACAGGGGAGAGAGCTTGGCTAGTGACAACAGCCATCTTTCTCGACATCTACTGCACTTTCATCTTTTCTTTTGTAAAAGCAAGCTCTTTATTTTTTGATATAAGATTTAATTCAAGCACTGTTATTTCATATCTTAAATTAGTTCAGAGATTGTTTAGATCAGTCTACAAAGTTTTATTTTCAAGTTTTCATTGGACAAAATTGATTTCTTTTATTGTAGTTTAAGGTTTTGTTTCAAAGTTCATCTTGTTTCCTTTTAGTGTCTGTTCTTTATCTATTTCTGTCATAAATACGTTTCTTTATTGCTTGTGTGCTGAAGTTGGAGATCTGCGTTGCTGCCTTGTTGTATGTGTGAACTGGGCACAAGTGGTTGGAGACGTGTGAAGCAGTGAGGTACTGGAGCAGAAATGTAGCCATGGACTGGTTGTTACTGCGTGTTTCTTTGAAGTTCTCCTTAAGCTTAGCAATAGTTTTAGTTACTTTCTGATGTGGGTCAAGCTAAAGATTACTGGGCTTTTATATTAATAAGGCTAAAGAACATTGGGCCTAATGACAGCCTCAGTCTAAGAGAAAAGAAGCCTCAGAAGGCTCATAAATGATCCACTGGGTTATCATTTAAGCTGTGGGTCCTAAAGGTAATTACGCGCAAATAAACTCCTATAAATAAGTGACAAGTATCAGCTTTAAACCCTAAGCTCTATTTGCCTACTGAAACCCTGCCAAAACCCTGTCTGACTTAAGCATCGGACTGCGTGCGTAGGGTTAAAGCCCCTGCGCCCCCTGATGGTTTCTACTTTGCAGAGCTCATGGAGACACGTGGAGGAAGAAGACAAGGACCGACGTCAGCAATCAATCATTGTTAATTTTGGCAACAACAATTGGCGCCGTCTGTAGGAATTGAGCAAAAAGCCAAATATTAAGTCTGCGATAGGGCGCGGGAGACCTAACACCTGCGGGAGACCTATTACCTGCAGGAGACCTGTTAAAAAATAACAAAATAAAATAAATATATATGCGACAGAACAATCTATCATAGTTTCACGCGACAGAACAGTCTGTCGCCTGCAAGGTGCACGCGACAGAGCAATTGAATGCGACAAAGCAAATTGTGAGCCAGCAGGCATGCGACAGACAGTCTGTCGCAAGCTAGCAAGAGGCCCACACGACATGTATTGGGTGAGAGACAACACTGAGCGAGAGACAACACTGGGCGAGAGACTAGCTCTCGCCCCTGACAAGCTTGGCGAGAGAGGCTTTAGGCTAGAGAACCTCATGTATAATGAGTCCTACATACTGCAAAACCAACCAAAGACATACGTGTATTAGAAAACAATCTAAGAATAATCTTAGCTGGCGGCATAATAGCTTAATAGCCCAAGTTCACGTCATGTGCAAGAATGATGACACTAATGCAGCTAATACCAAGCACCCTCATCACCATCACCTTCCTCCAGCTTTCATTACCCCAAGCTGAGACCATCATCATCCTCGCCAGTGTCTACCCTACACCGAACCGTTCAAAGCTGTTCATCTGTGCCTTGCACATCGCCCTTGTTGCCCTTACGAGTCGCATCATCGCTGCACTGCACTACCCGTTGTTTTCATAGCCAGCAACCGGAACTGCAACATAACGTTAAAACATCCCAAGCTACTGCAAGGATTTGTTGCTCCTTCATTAGTACATATTGGTAGAGATCCCAGCCCAGAACAAGCTGTCTCGTGAGCTGAAACAAAATATTTAAGAACTAGAGCATGTTCTTAGTGAAAGTACTATCGATGCAGATCCTCCGCCACAAACTATATCATGCCAGTGTGCTTTTAAAATTCCTTTTATAAGTTTCCTGACGTTTTGATATAACCTGAGCACACTAGAGCCAACTTCTTATACTTAGTATTTATTTAATTGGTACTGAGTCAAGCTGGGATGACAAGCAGCATTAAGTTAAACTGCCCATCACAGCAGTTTAACCGCAGTTATCATTACGAATTATAGATGGTAAAGTATCACATAGTGGGTTCAAAATCTCTGTGGGTAATGCAGTGTGCTTTGATCATGCAGTTTTCTTGGGTTCTCTCTCTCTCTGTTTCTCTTTATCCATCTATCTATAATTTTCTTTTGCAAGATTGGTCAGATAAATAGTGGTGACAATAATCCTGTGATCTCTACTAAACTAGTACGGGAAGAAGAAAGCAAAGCAAAGAATATTTAATTAGAGAAAAATAAGAAAAAGAACAAGGGATGGTCAACTATCTCAATAAATGAGTTCGCATTTGTGGTAAAAATTAACAATTTTCTAGTTGTCTAGCATTTTGAGTTTGAAGATGTTGATCCACGTCAATTATTTATATATATATATATATATATACATACATATATATATATGTATATATATGTATATATATATACATATATATATGTATATATATGTATATATATATACATATATATATATACATATATATACATATATATATGTATATACATATACATATATATATATATACATATATGTATATATATATACATATATATATGTATATATATGTATATATATGTATATATATGTGTGTATATGTATATATATGTATATGTATATATATATGTATATGTGTGTATATATATATATATATATATATATATATTTATATAAAAGAAGCTGAAATCCTAAAGACCGAAGAAGATGGCTGTGAGGAAGAAATAACAACAAAGCTGAAAGTAGGCTGTGACTCTTTGCAAGGGGCATATTGAAATGGTCAAGAATTTGCTCGAAGGAGGAGCAAGCGTAAATAAACCAGATGCAAGAGGAAGAACGCCAAGAGCATTGGCAGAACAACAAGGAAACAAGAGCATACATGAGCTCTAAAAAAAATAAAATAAAAATAAAATAAAATTAGTTGAACATAAAATAGACATGATTGGGCCAGAAACAGCAGATGACCCTAAGAATAGTCAGATCAAACATAGAAGTGGGGCCCAAATTTTCTTCAATTCACCCAGTTATGGAGAGGTAATACTACCGACCAAGAAAAGAGTTGCCATTCACATGCAGTTCCGGAGCAGTAGCACATCAAGTAGACAACATGGAAAGTTGATACTCCTACCCGATTCAATACAAGAGCTGCTCAGATTGGCTGGGGAAAAGTTTGGAGGCTACACATTTACAAAAGTCATTAATGCGGAGAATGCAGAAATAGATGATGTAGATGTGATTCGAGATGGTGATAATCTGTTTCTCCTTCAAGATGAAGGAGAAAATGTTGATATCAGTGTGACCTGGTGATAATAAAAGGGCAGTCATGAACAGATGCCGACGATTTGTAACCTTTAGGCAATGCCAATGATAATGAAATAATAACAAAAAATATAACAGAATTATTGATTTGGCACTCAAAATTGCAATTGTACTGTTAAATTAGAGAGTTCAACTACACGGATATTTCACTCAATGTTTTGGTGGGCAAAACCCCATCCACACATAGCCTCAAAAATGTCTATCGGATCAAATAAATGTTACAATACTGTCAAGATTAAGTGGGCCAGGTAAATTGAAGTTATATATCTATCCCAGAGACTCTGCTGTTTAAAATTTGGATATACTGCACCAATCCAGGTTCTTGAAGGATCAGGGTATCTATCTACAATAAAATAGTTAAAGCAACCAGCACAATGTACCAGTGTTTCAAATAGCGGCCGCATAACGGAATAGCGGCCGCTATTTCGCGGTAGCGGCAGTGGCCGCCACCGCTATTTGAAGAAAAACGGATGTGAGAGATAGTTCACACTCATAACGCCCAATAGCAGCCGCTACAAATCGTTGTAACGCAGGAAAGCGGCAATAACGGCCCGTTATTGCCGCTATTCTCCGTTTTTCATTAAAAATTTAAGTAAAAAAAAAAAAACTTCAGAATCAACCATCAAAGCTCAGAAAATTTTCACTTGACAGACAAAAATCTAAAACATTCACTAGCTTCACACAACCAAAATTTCAACCTCAATCAACAAGAATAAACATCGATTCACAAGAAGCAACAGCACAACACAACAATTGGCATGTAAGCAATTTACATAAAACTTAAAATTACTCACTTTTTGAAACAGATCTGGATTAAAGAAAGGGATCTGTCGAATTAAGAGAGGAGATCTTGAGAGTTGAGACTTGAACTTGGCTTGAGTGAGTCTGTACCCTGTAGTGGAGTTGTGGGAGTGGCATGGGCATTGTGGGTTCTGGCTGTCGGTCGGACGGAAGCTGAGCTGTTGAGGCCTGATGCATTGTCGACTGTCACAACGCCGTCGCACACATGGCCGTCTGGGAGGAGAAAAAGAGAGCAATGCTTGCCTGATGACTTTCCTATTTTCTGTTTGCATTCTGTGAGGTAGTGATCGATGAATCTATTGTCTATTGAGGGAGAAAAAGAGATTAATCGATTGGGAAGGGACATGGATGGTGAGGCCGAAAGGGGTGCGGGTGAGATTGGCAGGCGAAAGGGGTGTCTTTATTTTTTACATTGCAAATGTTAAGGCATTTGTATTAGGTGACTTTAAATTTTTAGTGTGTGAATGGGTGGGATTGGGCAGGCCGACAAAAGGCTTTGGGTTGGGTTTATATATTTTTTTTTTTTTACATTATAAATGTTTAGGAATTTGCATTAGGTAAATTCAAGTAAATTATTAATGTAATTTTTTTTACTATAATTTGTAATGTAATTAAATATACTATTAAATATTATTATAATTTAAGAGAAAAAGAAAAAAATGTTTTTATGAAAAAAAGAAAATGTTATTAATATTGATATTTGATAATAGAAATGTGATGGCTTAAGTTAATTGATAGTGAAAAATTAAAATTAAATGTTTAATGTAATCATTAATCAAACATTATTATAACTCAAGAAAATATTGATAATGTGAATGTAATAAATTAAATTATTATTACTAATTCAAGGGCTGAAAATGTGAATAATTAATGGTTCAAATTCAATTATCATATATCTATGAAAATTTGATGTTTTTATTATATTGGTTTATAATTATTTGTTTAATAACAAATGGTATTAAATATTATTATAACTTAAGAAAAAAATTAATATTGATAATGTGATATTGATATATAAATGTGAATGTCTAAGTTAATTGATTGTGGCAAATTAATATTAAATTCGTAATATAAAGAAACATTATTGTAATGCAAGAGAATATTGATAATGTAAATGTAATGAATTAATTTATTATTACTTATTAAAGGGTTGAAAATGTGATTAATTGATGATTGAAATTCGATTTTTATCTATGTTTGAAAAATGTGATGACTCTATCTCATTTGTTTATAATTATTTTTTTAATGAAAAATGTCAAGCATACCACCAAGTGATGGGTTTCCAAGTAAAGGACGAGAAGGTGTGCTAAGTGATGATATCTGTTAGCATTAATTCTTATTAGTACATAATTATTTATCTCTATTTTCAATATTTGTTATTTTTTTAATTATCATAAGTAATTTTTAAAATATGAATATTTTATTATAATTCAGAAAATTATGAATAACATTTTTTTTCACATCAATAATAGACTTGAGTTATTATAAATTACTTTTAAAACTATAAAATAAGATTTTACATGATTATAATTACAATTATTACACTTTATATAAAATTGTGTGAAATTAAAAAAAATTCACGACCGCGATGACCGTGATGAGCGCAATTACCGCCGCTATGTCCGCAACCGCGATAAACGTAACGCGACCGAAAACGCGGCCGCGACCGCAATTTAAAACAATGCAATGTACTGCAAATAGGGTCACCTGAAATCAACCCGAGAGGAAAATAACCCAATTTTCAAGAACTGAGGCAATATTTCTGATAGAAGTGAGACAAGAGGAAGTTTCAGTGGCTTACAGAAATGAGCTTGGTGCACCGAGTCCAGAAGTAGTTGAACCAGATATCTTTCTCAAGTCTGAAGGAAGGAAAACCTGGAGTTGACTCGTCTCAGACGCCAGAGTCTGAGCATGTTTAGTAGCCTGAGCCAAAGTTCACCACCATGATTTGTGAACATGAGGTTGAGAGACTGAAATGGGGCTGTGGAACAGACATCGAAAGCAAACCAGGTAGATATGTACCTAGATGTCGGATGGATTATATGAAAAAAGTTCATTAGTTGTTGCTCGAACGGTATATAAACATTTTTTATTCTTAATTAATGGTTGAAAAGGCCTTTGATCAAATGCTGCAAAATCTTATTTACCTGATGGCAATCTTCTTGGGATCATCAACGAGGAGATAAGATTGGCTATCAAGATATGCAACAAAAGAAGGTGAGGACGATATCAACAGCAAAGAATCCATTTACAATGTTGTCAACAATGAAAAGTGCATCTTTCCCATAAGTTAGGAATGCAAACTCAAATGGACAGATCCAGGCAGAGTAAATGACTGGAACCACCAGCCACATCTCCCAAGCCCTGTAATAAGGAATAGGACATGGAGCAGCTTTGATATATTGAAAGAAATATTTCAGTAAATAACGGCCATGGTCATCACCTACAACGAGGGTCGAAAGGCGGTATTATATATTTACGTAGCTTGGTCGCCTGGTTAATTCTGGCCCCAAGTGATGGAAGGGGATCACTTGAGAAGAAACTGCCATGAATGGCACTGACCATATGATGAAATTCATCAGTACAGAACCGTTGGTGTGGGGGAATTGTCAATGTTTCGTCAAAACATAGAAGATAAAAAAAAAAAGAGAGAGAGCACGCGGCCAATTGCTTGGATGCGAGGTTAACAAAGTTCCTTGCACATTATTATAATCTTCATCGACCAAATCCTGACATATGGGTGGTAGCCAGATTTGAGGTACTCTCATATAATGTTTTCAATTTTCATGTCCACTCTAACAGTTGTGATTGAATTAGGCAGGTGTCCGAGGCAGGCACTAGCCACTGTCGTGTGAGGCAGCAAGCCAGGGAGAGCTTGGTTCGATATAGCTGGATCAAAAACAACTTGTGGTAAGCTCGTGAAGGTAGATTGCTGGTACCGAGGCACGACTTAGTACACAAGCCATGGTTGACAGCAAAACATCCTAGCACTCGTACTTGGAATTGTACTGGTTGTAAACATTTGCTATTATTGTTTTAACATTTGCTACAATTATATTGTTACTTACTCCATTTAATTGAAAATACTACATTATGAAACGAAAGGCCAATTATTTTTATCTTTACTATGATAATCCTCCATATTTGATAGACATGTTGCAGGAATAGAAGAAGAAAAAACGGAAGCTAGCCAAAGAGACAGGCACAAATAAGTCCCCCCAGCGAAAAATGCGCGAGATGGGTAAAAATAAGACCCTAAGCGAGAAGAAGATGCGAGACAGGCACAAATAAGTCCCTAAGCGAAAAGAAGATGCGAGATGGGCACAAATAAGTCCTTAAGCGAAAAGAAGACGCGAGACGGGCACAAATAAGTCCATAAGTGAAAAATGCGCAAGACGGGCAAAAATAAGAAGACCCTAAGCGAGAAGAAGACGCGAGGCGGGCACAAATAAGTCCCTAAGCGAAAAATGCGCGAGATGGGCAAAAATAAGACCCTAAGCGAAAAGAAGACGCAAGACGGGCACAAATAAGTCCCTAAGCGAAAAATGCGCAAGACGGGCAAAAATAAGACCTTAAGCGAGAAGAAGACGCGAGACAGGCACAAATAAGTCCCTAAGCGAAAAATGCGCATGACAGGCAAAAATAAGTCCCTACGCGAGAAAATCAAAAGTCCCTAAGCGAAAAATGCGCGAGACGGGCAAATCAAAAGTCCCTAAGCACAAGAGGTGCGAGACGGGCAAAACAAAAAGTCTCTAAGCACAAAAGGGTGCAAGACGGGCAAAAATAAGTCTCTAAACGAGATACGTTACAGTTTTATCAGATTACATTTAACGTATTATGTTGGCATCTCGGATATAAACGATATTATATTCTAACAAGTCCTTAAGCGGAAAGTACGCAAGACAGGACCAATACTCCAGTAAAAGTTTTTTTTGACACAAAAAGTCGCAAAGAAAAACTTGGGGAGCACACAGTATGCAGGCTGTGAGGTATGGTACGAGATACGTTACAATTTTATCATTTGATATGTGCTACAATTGATTGACAAAGTGCATTTAACTTTTTATATTGGCATTCCGGATATAAAAACAATGTTCTAGTCTTATCAATTCTATAAAGTCCCTACGCGAAAAATGTGCAAGATGGGCAACACATGGGCTTGAAGCGAAAAATGCGCGAGGTAAGCCATGAATCAAATAAAAGTCTCTAAGCAAAAAATGCACGAGATGAGCAACACATGGGCTTGAAGCGAAAAGTGCACGAAGAAAGTCTGATTATTATAGATTAGTGCAAGGTAAATGTGTAGTTGCCTCTGTAAATGTGTTTAAAAATGTGTTGATGAGTTTGTAAAAGACTAAGCTCTTTCACAAAAATCTGGGGAGCACTCTAGATTAACTTTTGCATCAAAAGGAGCATCGAAATTAATAAGCACCCAGGCATATGCGTCCTGAGGCGCTATAATATCAAGAGCTTGATCCTTAGGAAAATTAGTCTCTGGATTATCTAAATAATCTTCGTCTAAGCCTGTGAGAACCTCGACCATCTCGAGTAGAAGAAAAGGCTCCTAAGGGCTGGTAAGATCAGATAGATCCTTATAAGTATTATCCTCAGAAAAGGTTCCAAATCCTCAGCATATGGATCAAGCTTCAACCAATCAAGAGCATGCCAAGTACAAATCGCATCTGATGAAACCAGATAAGAACATATGCATCCTCTTGTTGCACTTCTTGATGATGCGCCTTCGTGGCTTTAACTTAGATTTGGTTTTCTTCCTCATGGCTAATAGAAGGCTTTGGTGGCTCTGCAATCTTGTAATTTCTCCTTATAGCTCTTGGTTTCATCAACTAAGACCTTAAAATTCAAAAAAAAGGGTGACATATTCCACTTGAGAAGCATTTAGCTTAGAGGAGAAGAACATATCCCGGTAGTGTCTTGAAAAAGGCACTTGACAAAAGAAATGATGACACGATGTCATTTCTGTTACAAATAATGATGAAGTCCACTAGTTGAGCCCTTAAATGAAGATGAAAAAACTCTTGTGATAATCCTAGAAAGAGGGTAGCAAAAGAATTTGAAAAACCCATTCTTTATATACTCTTTCGCAGGATAAACTCTGCGAAAGAGTGGGGAGCAATTGATGTGGGTCAAGCTAAAGATTACTGGGCTTTTATATTAATAAGGCTAAAGAACATTGGCCTAATGACAGCCTCAGTCTAAGAGAAAAAAAGCCTCAGAAGGCCCATAAATGATCCACTAAGTTATCATTTAAGCTGTGGGTCTTAAAGGTAATTACGCGCAAATAAACTCCTATAAATAGGTGACAGGTATCATCTTTAAACCCTAAGCTCTATTTGCCTATTGAAACCCTGTCAAAACCCTGTCTGACTTAAGCATCGGAGTGCGTGCGCAGGGGAAAGCCCCTGCGCCCCCTGATGGTTTTCTACTTTGCAGAGTTCGTGGAGACACGTGGAGGAAGAAGACAAGGATCGACGTCAGCAATCAATCATTGTTAATTTTGGCAACAACACTTTTAAATTTTGTTTTTATTTTTTTTTAAGGATTTTAAGTTTTAAAACTTTAATCCAGAGACATTACAATTTATAGTGCTAGTGTTTAGTCTATAGTTTAAAACTTGAAGTGCTAGTGTTTAGTTGTTTTCTGCTTTGTTTCTTTCTATGTCTGCGTGAACGAGCTACTATTTGTCACTGTCGTTTGCTGAGTTTGGTGTGGGCGACACAAGGCAGGGTTGGGGCAGGTTGCAAGCAGGAGGCAGGCGTGAAGTTGCTGCTGTGTGTTGCCGGACTGGTCTGCCTGAACACTGCCTGTGATTACTGGTGTGAGCTGCAACTTTGGCATGTACGTGGCTGAAGCGTGACAATGGCTGCTGTGCATATCAGGTTGGGCAAGGGACGCGTGACAATGGCTGCTGTGCATATCAGGTTGGGCAAGGGACGTGAGCAGCAGGTGTTGGTCGTGGCATGGCAGAGCAGTATGGCATGGCAAAGGCTGTGGACGTTTCTGGGTTGGCGAGGCTAGCAGGAGATACACGTGACAGGGGCACTTTATTAGCTTTATTTATTTATTATTTTTTTTGTTCTGCTGCAAATCAGCTTTAGTTTTAGGTTTTATATTATATATTAGTTTATTAGTTTGTTTTATATTTTATATGTTAGATTAGTTGATTAGTTTTTAACTTATATTAGTTATTAGTTTTTTTTTATATTTCAACTGAATTTATCATTTTGCAAATTATTTTAGTTTGAATTTATTAGTTTAGTTTATAGTTATTACTTTATTTTGTTTATTGTTTAATTTTAAATTAGGAAATTAGAATAGCATTTTTAATTTTAGTTTTATGTAATTTTATTTTATATTGATCAATTTAAATTTTTTTTATTATTTTACTTAGTTAGTTAACATGAAAATTGATTAGTTTGAATAAATCTAGGTGTGACCAATTTTAGTACTTAACTAAATAATCTATACAATCCTCGTGGAACGATACTCTACCCACTCTTTATTACTTGTCACGACCCGTGCACTTGCGGTGTAGGTCTTAGAGCGCAATAAGTTTTTGGCGCCGTTGCCGGGGATTAGTTTAGGTTGTCTTTAGTTAATATTAAAACCAATCATGCATAGGTTTAGTTCAAGCCTTTTCTTATTCTTATTTTTGTAAATATTTCTTCCTCTAATATTTTAATTTTGTTCTTTTGTGAGGTACCATGGCGAATTTGGCAAAGCTTAGAACTTTGGGAGATTATGTTATGCCTTGTGTGCCTACGATACATTCAAGCATTAGGAAGCCCGAAATCGAAGCTAACAGCTTTGAGATCGAGCCGGACTTCATCCTAATGATCTTGAATTCAGTTCAATTTGAAGGTTTGCCTAGTGAAGATCCATATGCTCATCTTGTCAAATTCTTGGAGATATGTGACTTATGCAGGTATGATGGTGTTTCTGATGATGCCATTTGATTGAGACTTTTCTCATTCTCACTCCGGGATAAGGCAAAGGATTGGTTGCGGTCACTTCCTTATCATTCTATTTGTACGTGGGATGATTTGGCTCATAAGTTCTTAGCTAGATTCATTTCACTTGAGTATATGGCAAAGATGAGGAATCAAATTTTATCATTCTGGTAATATGACTCCGAGTCTTTTTGTGAAGCATGGGAAAGATTTAAAGACTTGATTAGGAGATGTCCCTCCCATGGATTACCTATGTGGCTACAAATTCAAAGTTTCTATAATGGTTTGGGTGATTCATCGAGAGTTTTGATTGATGCGGCTGCGGGTGGAGCTCTTATGGGGAAGTCAGTTGAGGAAGCATACAAGTTGATAGATTTAATGGCGTCCAGTGACTTCCAATGGCAATATAAGAGAGATACACTAGGGAAGATCATCTACAATCAAAAGCTTGATCTTATTGAGACTTGGACTTCTCTAGAAGCCACCTTGCTCGAAAAAGTCTACATAAGTCCTTTTATTTCTTATGAGATATGCGAAGGGAGTCATGCCACTGAGAATTGTCCTATCAATTTGACTTGGGTGAGTCATCCGAGCTATTCCTCGAGCAACTACGAAAAGCTTTCATCACCTTCTTTGGAGCTTATGGAGACATGTGACCTTTCTCCTCAAGCTCCTTTGCAAGCATTGCATCAAGAGGTGTTGAGTAAAGAAGTTGAAAGCTTACACCACTCGAGCATATTGAACGTGAAAGTGTGGTTGATGAAAAAGAAATGGAGAATAATAAGGATGAGAAAGAAGTCCAAGTAGAAGGGTTTGAGATTGAAGTCCAAGTTCCACAGGTTGATAAGAAACATCGAGAGGCATCTTTCATTGTTTCTTCATGGAACTTTCCACATGAGAATGAAGAGGGTTATATCTTAGAGGACTGTGGAGTGAAGTTCTTTGAAGAAAAATATCTGATGGAGTCACCTTTCATGGTGGTGCACTATATGCATCCATCAATCTTCAGACCATTCAAACTACCTTGAAGGATGATAGAGATAGTCAAGCCGATGACTATAAATCAAGCGCTTTTGGGGAGGCAACCCCAGCTTTTTATTAGTTTATTAGTTGTGTTTTTCTTTTATTAGTTTTAGTGTTAGTATTTTGTAGCTTTGATTTTTTTTCTTTCTATTTTGTAGGTTTGAGTCCAAGTTTGGAGGAGCAGTAAAGCAAACTTTTTAGGCATGCAGTAAGCTTCAACGAAAAATCCAGGGGAGTTTCCTTCTATCTTTTCTTAATTGTTAAATCACTTACACATTGAGGACAATGTGCACTTCAAGTTTGGGGGGAAGGAAATTTGAGCTAAATTTTTTCAAAAATTCCAAAATTTTTCAAACTTTTTGGGCTTTAAATGTTTTGCCTTGAGATATATTGTGCTTGATTTGGTTATTTCCCATGTCCCTATGATTGAGATTTTCATTGAGTCTGATTTTGATCTTTGGAAAAGCATGATTATTGAGAAGCATGAGTTGAATTCTTAAACTTACCTTGTTCTGATTATGATTTCTCCATCTTTATGCACTATGTCTTGATCATGGATTTGTATGCATGTTTAGAGAAGGATTATGTGAATATAGGATTGTATTTGTCTTTGAAGTTGTGAGCATATCTTAGAATTTATTTGATATTCTCTCGAGGCGAAATTTTTAGCCCATGCTTAGTTAGGAAAATGATTTAGGCAATCCTTGGATCGTTTGAGCTTTTCAAGCTAACCTTGGACATACTTGCCCTTAATCACCCCTCTGTGCCAAACTAGCATATTTTTGTTTATACACCTACAAGTTAATTTCCTTTAGCCAAATAAATACACTTTCCTATCCCTTACCCTCAAAGCATGTGTTTTACTAGGATATATCATGAGCTATGTACAAATTTGGGTAGATATATAGGATATATAAAAAAAAATTGAAAATGAAAAAAAAAGAAGCAAAAAAAAAAAAAGAAAAGAAAGAAAAATAGAAAAATAGAAAATTAAAAAAAAAGAAAATGAATGAAAAATGAGAAAAACACAAAAATAGAATAAAGTGTATAACAAAGAAAGAAGAAAATAAGTTTGGGGGAGCTAATTGAAGCTTGAAAAAGTAAAGATCCTAGAGTTTAATGCATGATTTTGGGGTTATTAAGCCTAAATTGACTTTTACCATACCTTAACCGTAACCTTATATTACAAGCTTAATGAAGTCCTATTGATTCTTGATTGAGTATGGCTACATTAGTGGAGAGAGAAGTGAAAAGCAAACCTATGGGATTGTTCATGCTTTAGAGACTTTGCTTTTCATGTTTGCATAATCTTATCCGGATATGTATGCTTTGATATGTGATGGACACTTCACACACACACGGAGAATCTAATTAGGACTTGGGCATGTGATGGGTGGAAACTCTGTGTTCATCAATAATTGTGATTTTTCCTTAGATTAGATGAGTACTCTGTCTATGAGGTGTTTGTGGGGAACGAATCTATCAAGTGTATGTTATCTTGTGGCATGTTTTGAGATTATTTTGCTTGAGGACAAGCAAAATATTAAGTTTGGGGGCGTGATAAGTCTCTAAAATATACATTTTTAGAGCATTTTATTGCATTAATTTTTGCTTAAATTTTGGAATTTTAATATAATTTCCTCCCATTTTAATGAAATTGTTTTCATATGTAGGAATTTTGAGAAGAATGAGAAAATCAAGAAAATAGCAAGAAAATCAAGGAAAAATATTTGGATTTAGGGTTTAACCCCTAGAGTCCATAAACTTAGCCTTTTCCAAACCCCAAATCCTATTCCTACCACCTTATCACTAAATTAATTTTTTTATCCAAACCCTTTTAGAAATTCTTTAACCCTTACCCTATTATGATCCACTCAAACCTATCCCACTCTTACATAAAGCCCAAGCATTAATATAGCCCATTTTAAATACCAAAGTCCACAAGCCTAAAACATTTTAAATCTAAAACCATCTTGAAGTCTTGACATTTTTTGAAAATCAACTTTACTTTCCCAAATCTGATATTCAAGGGTAGAGGGATTACATGCAGGAATATCATCTTTGGGATATAGAAACCTCCACAACCAATGACCTTAGTACCTCACCATTGATTTCCATTCCCACATCCATTGAACTTGAACTTGAATCGAGTAAGCCGCAGTTACACTTGGAGCCTGAACAAAGTCTTCCTTTAACCCAAAATATTCCGAGTGTGCTCCCACCAACTTCTAATGAACTTCGTGTCTACTCAAGAAGACAATGCACTCAAGAGGGGCACAACATCCAACATCCAAACCTGATCAAGAGCCTAATTCAGATTCAAATCTTGAAGGTAACACTAATTCTGATACTTCTCACAGTATATTACCTAATGATGATTTATTGCCAATTACTTTGAGGAAGGGTGTTCGATCATGTACACAACATGCTATCCAGAATTATATTTCTTACAGAAGGCTTTCACCAAGATTTCAAGCACTTGTTTCCAATCTAAATGAGATTCAAGTTCCCAGTATGTGGAAATCCAGTCCATATTCTATGGGATTGGATATGATTGACTTTTTATTTATTTCCTAAGATAAAGGGATTTGGTATCTTGACCAAATATTTCCCTGATTGGTTTCATTTAAAACTTTCCTTTATTTAGGATTCCTTTTCCTTTTCTGAAAATGGTATATAGGATATACAGGGATTTACATAGATTTCCTAGTTTAGCCTACAACTATTTATATTCTTTGAAAGCTACAGTTTTTTGTGTAGAAAATCAGAAAAACATGTTCGTATCAATTTCTACATTCTCTACAATATCAGTTTCTACATGGTATCAAGAGCATACGACCCATTAAAATTCTTACTTTGATTCTTTTCCCACCATGCTGAGCGATAGCACAACATCAAAGGTGACTCCAAACTCAAGGAGCATGATCAGCAACATTGCTTGGAAGGCTGTACACGTTAGGGAGAGTTATGGGAAGAAACCTACTGATGAGATGCCACATCAGTCCCTTCAGCAAAACAGACCTGAAATTGTGAGAACTGCCACTTTGGCACAAAAAGGTAATTTTCTAAGCGCTTTAAGTGTTAAACGTGATAGCTCAAAAGCATGGATTGTTGACTTAGGCGCATCAGACCATATGACTGGTGATGCATCGTTATTTCATGAATACAGCCCATGTTCTGGAAATTTTAGAGTTCGTATTGCAGATGGCTCACTATCTAAAGTGGTTGGTATCGGTTTAGTTGCTATCTCCAAGGACATAATGCTTAATTTTGTTCTCCATGTTCCTAATTTGGATTGTAATCTCTTATCTATTGTATATAATATCACCAATTCATCATTATTGTATGACTATGATTTATATGTTAGTACTAGTATTATGTTTGTTACTTTGTTTTAATATCTTGTTCTTATTATATTAATTTGTATGACTATGATTTGTATGTTAGTACTAGTATTATGTTTGTTAGTTTGATTTAATATCTTGTTCCTATTATATTAATTTGTATGTTAGTATTTTGTTATTTTAATTTCCTATAATGTGATTAATGATATAGAATAATATCATCAATTCTGTTGGCTCTATAGGCTATACCGAGAGGGGGGGGTGAATCGGTTTTAACTAACCTTAGGTTCGTTTTTCGGTTTTTCTAAATTCTCTAGCCTATTTGAATATTTTCTAAGTTCTCTAAGCTAGGCAAGCATGCAATCCAAGTTCAATGCAATAAACACACTATAATTGCACGTAAATAAAGAGTAGGGAAAGAGAGATTTACACAAGCGATTTATAGAGGTTCGGCTACTTGCCTACGTCCTCTACCTTGAGACGCTCCCAAGGATTTTCTCCAAATCCACTATCTTGAATTTGTGATTACAATCCCTCTTTTCAAGGCTCAAGAGTAACCTCCCTCTTTTTCTAGGCTCAAGAGAAACCTCTCTCTTTTTCTTAGGCTAAAGAGTAACCTCCCTCTTTTCTAGGCTTAAGAGAAACCTCCCCTTTACAAGGAATGATGGGTTTACAATTGTGTAATCAAAGAAAGGCCTCTATGTAGGCAAGTGATTACAGAAATTAAGCTCAATGAAAACCTATACAAGATTTTGTGCTAAGCACTACAAGGAATAAGAGAATGATAGATGATGTAGACTTTGGAGCTCTTGATTGTTGTTTGAGGCATGAGGAAGATGAATAAGATGATGAAAGATGTTGCTTGGTTGTTCCTCTGCCTTCCTTTAGCTTCTAAGCCTCTATTTATAGCCCCTTGGATGGTTTGTGGACGTTGGTTGGAGCCAAAACCGAAACTAGCCGTTGTATCTCACAGAAAATAGCCGTTGGGGACTTTCTGACATAAAGGGATCGATCCCTTTCCTTAAGGGATCGATCCCATGCTTCATTTTGGCCTTCCGGGGCACACTGCCAAAAAGGGATCGATCCCTTTCCTTAGGGGATCGATCCCATTCTTCCAGAATGGGTTTTTCCTGCACTTTTGGGTTAGAAATGATGTGGTCTTTGATCCTAATTCAACCCAAAACATATTGGCACTTTTGTGGGAGTTTTTCATGACTTTCTTTGATGAAAACATTGTCCAAAAATTCATTAAGTGATTTTCTATAATATTCAAAACATTTATAAAGAATTAAGACCAATACGGATGTATCATTAAATCATGGTCTTAATGTTTGGGTATGATTACTTAAAATGTATTGAGAAAATCATGTGTGATAAGGCAAATTTACAATATGAATTAAAACATTAAAGCTCACTTAAGTTTTTGTCATTTCAAAATATGTATGGCAATTTAAAGCTAACAATCTCCCCCTTTTTGATATGACAAAACTTAATGTAAATTTGCTTTGAAAATTCTTTGATAAAATACTCCCCCTCGAATAAAGCAGGACTTTATAAAGCTCCCTCTTAATTTAAGCATGGGTTTTGAAAATGAATTTTCCCTCATTATCTCTCCCCCTTAATATCTCTCCCTTTATCTATCTCTCCCCCTTTTTGTCATAGCAAAAAGAAGGAAAAATAAGAAAAATATGCTTCCCCTAAAAATTATGGCTATGTGAGAGAAAAAATGTGCTCCATCCAACAAGAAACATGTTAGTACATGGGACTTATAGCACAAATAAATAAGTCAATATTCTCAAAGAGTATGAAATATTTATGCAAGGAATATGACTTATGATCCTATACCAATTGTTTATAAATGATTTTGATACCAATTGTTGACAAGTAATTTTGCAAGAAGGTTCCAATTGGTAAGAAGTTAAGCAAGTTGTATGTAAATATCTACTAAGGTCTATGAC
Organism: Heritiera littoralis; assembly: GCA_031772115.1. Taxonomy (NCBI): domain Eukaryota; kingdom Viridiplantae; phylum Streptophyta; class Magnoliopsida; order Malvales; family Malvaceae; genus Heritiera; species Heritiera littoralis. The sequence goes on along the minus strand of JAPDPK010000165.1, from coordinate 751,833 downwards.
TTGCTCATCTCAATCTTATTAAGCACCTAAGTATATCAACTGTTCTTTCTAAAGTCCAACTAAGGTGCATGGTAATACATCATGATTATGAGCTAACATTAGGTGACATATGATGTGCATGAGCTCATAAATCACGTTCAAGCAAGAGTGTGCATAGAATCAAGATATATAGCAATTAACTACAAATTCTAGCACACAAGAGTTTCATGCGAAAATATCCTAAGTGAATTCTTCTCTATTTGTCATTTCAAACTAAAGAGCACAAGAAGAATTGTCAATTTAAAGCTCATACCAATTGGCAATTTAGTTTTGGCTTACCAATTATCGAAAATATGGTTCCCAATGATACTAATTGTTATTTCAATCTAAATACCAATTGTTACTAATGGTTGACTTAGTCATTTTGCATGAATCCAATATCTATGTGTAGTGTGTTCATGTCAAGAAAATAATCATTCCAAATATGCAAGAACACAATCACACATCATCAAATATGCATATGGATCAATTAAACATAAGCATACTATCATAAAGTATTAATCCATATTCATATTCACAAAGTTATACCATATGGAAGATTCATAAAATCAAAGTATTCAAGCAAACACATTTTCTTCCATGTTTTCAAGCACAAAAATCCTATGCTCATTTTCCAATTCAAGTCCATAACCAATTATGAGCAAGGAAAGATTAAAATAATAAATGCATGGATATCAAGTTTTGTTCAAGTTTGCATTTATCTTTGAATGTTGGTGTTGTCATTAAGACCCTAGTTCTTTAAGTACAAGGATGATAAAGTTTCATTCATTTGGATATTTAGGATCCATTTACCATCACAAATTATAGGCCAATGACCATTATTAATTGTTGAATTTACATTTGAAATCAATCCACTAGATGTATAATTATCATGAAACCTAGTGTGGAATTGATAAGTCAAGTTAAGATACATAATCCTATAAGCATGCTTGACAAAGATGAACAAAAAGGAATGAAGAATATTCATTATGCACAAGTTCATCAAATTCTCAAAAATATCCATAAATCATTGAAATAAATCTCAAATTATGTTTAAGCATTCATTGAAAATATATTTCAAGATTATTTCAAGATTTATGCAATTCATGAATGTTTTCAACAAGGAAAATGATTTTGCACTTATGAGTTCAATGAAAAATGATATTGATTGTTGAAAGTGATACCATTTGTTGGAAATGATACAAATTGATGAAGTTAAGGCATGATATCAATGAAAAATGATTTTTCATATATTAAAGATCATCAAAAAGAAGTTAAAACAATGAATTTTAAGTTGAGAAGAAGGAAGATATCAAGAAAGTGAAAAATCCTTCTCAAATTCGGTTGAAAAAGTGCAGAAATGCCCTTTTTGGCCTGAGGGGATCGATCCCTTTTGGAGGGGGATCGATTCCTTAAGTCCAGAATGCACCAATTCTGTTTTCTGCTCAAGGGGATCGATCCTGCTTGTTGAGGGATCGATCCCTCATCCTGTATCTGCAGATTTTTGACAGAAAATCCAACCTTTGAGGTACCAAAACTTTGTTTTTGAGTATTTTAAGTCCAAGTAATGGTTTAAACATTTGTAAAACATGATTTTGGACTTGTATGAATGAAAATCATGAATGAAAAACCATTTAACAATAGATTTTGCAATTTTGGAAGGATTTTCACCAATAAAAGCATTTTTGGTCTCAAAGGAGGTCATTTTGAGAGTTATGCATATTTTGGCCAAACCAATGCATTGGATACCACAAATATGTCAAAACAAACTTGTTCACATAGGTTTTAAGCACATATATCATTAAAGCTTACATCTTGTGAACAACATGCCATAATTTCCAACATACAAGTTCTTCATTCTTGCTCATGACATGAGATTTTGTGTAAATGACATATTTGATCATTTGAGGCAAGTAAATACATTGTCAACACATAGAAAACTTGCTCAAAATGCAGAAATCCAATAATCACTTCAAAATCATAAATCATGCTTTTCATTCAATGCATCAATTACTATTCATCAAACATTCAAAGATCATTGTCATGCCTTTTTGTTCAATCATTCAACTCACAATGCATCAAGAATCATCAACCAACTTTCTCATCAAGGCACAAATAATCAAATAATAGTTTTAAGGAGTAAAGAATTAATCTTACAAAACTCCTTTGCTTGAGTATGCTTTGCCTTGAATTGTTGAGTCCACCTTGAGCCTTTCTTTGAAGAATTGTTGTGATCTTTGCCAAGGATGGATATCTCAAGCTCTTTCTTTTTCTCATTAGCACAAGCAATCTCCATAGAAGTGTGTAGAGCATTCAAACTTCATTGTTTCTTGTATCTCCATGCTCTAACACTCCTACAACAAACACATTTTTAAGCATGCTTTGGTACCCAAATTTTCTTGGGTCCTTGAGAGTTAGTGCTCACAATTTTTGATCCTTTTGGGATCCATTTCAAGCTCAAATCATCATTATTTATTGCATGCTTTGGCACCCACATTTTCTTAACTACTCTTCCTCTAAATGTAGTTTTTCTATAAGTGCATGCTTGTGAAGAGTGTCCTATTCTATTGCAAAGTGAGCATGTAAGAGATAAATCATGCATAGTATTTTTGCTCACAAGGAAATTCTTAAGATGAGTTTCTTTTTGTATTGCATTATATCCTAACCCATCTTTGTCAAAGAAAGCTCTTTGGGTTTCTAACATGTGATCTAGCTTTTGTTGACCCATATAAAACCTAGAAAATGAGTTATGCAAATTTAAGTTCTTTTTATTCAACTCATTCATTTCTAAGTTAGCTTCTTCTAATTTCTTTTCAAATTCTAGCTTAGCATTTATCAAGGCTTCATTTTCTATTTTTAATTTAGCAATGATTTTCTTATATTTGGAGTTCATGCATTGAAATTCATTTGCTAAATCATTAAAGGCATTTTGTAGTTCACTAAAGGTATAATCATTATCTTCACTAGAACTACAACTACCTTCATCATCACTAATAGCCATGAAGCATGAGTAGGCTACCTCATCATCTATGTTTTCCTCATCGGAGCTATCACTATCACTCCATGTAGCCACAAATGCTTTCTTCCTAGGTTTCCTATCCTTTCCTTTCCTAAGTAAGGGGCAATCTAACTTAGTATGACCCGGTTCATTACACTCATAACATACTAAGGGGTCCTTTTCTCTTCTACTTGACTCTCCCCTTTGATGTCTCCTATTACTCTCTCTCTCTTTCATTCTCATAAATCTATTGAATCTTTTGGCAAACATTGCCATTTCCTTTTCTTCCTCATTTCCACTCTCATCACTATCATCCTCATAAGTGGAAGACTTAAGTGCTACTCCTACTTTCTTTGAAGGCTCTTCATTTCTTTTCATTTTCATTTCATATGTAAGTAGAGAGCCCATAAGCTCATCTAGAGACAAGGTATTTGGATCCTTAGACTCTTCTATTGCGGTTACCTTTGCCTCCCAAGATTTAGGCAAGCTATTCAAAATTTTCTTTACTATTTCAACATTGGAATAAGTCTTGCCTAGAGCCTTAAGTCCATTAATTATATTATTAAACCTAGTGAACATTTCACTAATGGACTCATTTTCTTTCATCCTAAATAGCTCATAATCATGTGTGAGCATTCCTACCTTAGTCTCTCTAACTTGATTGGTCCCTTCATGTGTGATGGCTAGTTTGTCCCATATTTGTTTAGCATTTTCACATAGGGACACTCTATTATATTCATTGGGACCTAATGCACAAAAGAGAGTGTGCATGGCCTTGGCATTCAATTGTGCCACTCTCATGTCATTTGTGTCCCACTCATCCTCACTCTTAGGGACATCCTTTCCATCTACTTTCTTCATGGGAATTCTAGGACCATTCACTATAATTCTCCACACTTCATAATCGTTTGATTGTACAAATAACATCATTCTAGTTTTCCAATATGAATAGTTCTCACTATTAAAGAGTGGAGGTCTAACTAATGATTGTCCATCTTCTCCTAGGGGTGTGCCTATATTCAAATGAGCCATTTAAGATCGTTTTGCTCGATAGAGGTTAATCTAATTCAATCTCGAGCCCAAGCTCTGATACCAATTGTTGGCTCTATAGGCTATACCGAGAGGGGGGGTGAATCGGTTTTAACTAACCTTAGGTTCGTTTTTCGGTTTTTCTAAATTCTCTAGCCTATTTGAATATTTTCTAAGTTCTCTAAGCTAGGCAAGCATGCAATCCAAGTTCAATGCAATAAACACACTATAATTGCACGTAAATAAAGAGTAGGGAAAGAGAGATTTACACAAGCGATTTATAGAGGTTCGGCTACTTGCCTACGTCCTCTACCTTGAGACGCTCCCAAGGATTTTCTCCAAATCCACTATCTTGAATTTGTGATTACAATCCCTCTTTTCAAGGCTCAAGAGTAACCTCCCTCTTTTTCTAGGCTCAAGAGAAACCTCTCTCTTTTTCTTAGGCTAAAGAGTAACCTCCCTCTTTTCTAGGCTTAAGAGAAACCTCCCCTTTACAAGGAATGATGGGTTTACAATTGTGTAATCAAAGAAAGGCCTCTATGTAGGCAAGTGATTACAGAAATTAAGCTCAATGAAAACCTATACAAGATTTTGTGCTAAGCACTACAAGGAATAAGAGAATGATAGATGATGTAGACTTTGGAGCTCTTGATTGTTGTTTGAGGCATGAGGAAGATGAATAAGATGATGAAAGATGTTGCTTGGTTGTTCCTCTGCCTTCCTTTAGCTTCTAAGCCTCTATTTATAGCCCCTTGGATGGTTTGTGGACGTTGGTTGGAGCCAAAACCGAAACTAGCCGTTGTATCTCACAGAAAATAGCCGTTGGGGACTTTCTGACATAAAGGGATCGATCCCTTTCCTTAGGGGATCGATCCCATGCTTCATTTTGGCCTTCCGGGGCACACTGCCAAAAAGGGATCGATCCCTTTCCTTAGGGGATCGATCCCATTCTTCCAGAATGGGTTTTTCCTGCACTTTTGGGTTAGAAATGATGTGGTCTTTGATCCTAATTCAACCCAAAACATATTGGCACTTTTGTGGGAGTTTTTCATGACTTTCTTTGATGAAAACATTGTCCAAAAATTCATTAAGTGATTTTCTATAATATTCAAAACATTTATAAAGAATTAAGACCAATACGGATGTATCATTAAATCATGGTCTTAATGTTTGGGTATGATTACTTAAAATGTATTGAGAAAATCATGTGTGATAAGGCAAATTTACAATATGAATTAAAACATTAAAGCTCACTTAAGTTTTTGTCATTTCAAAATATGTATGGCAATTTAAAGCTAACAAATTCTACTATTCTTATTATATATAATATCATCAATTCATTGTCATCATATGACTATGATTTAAGATTAAGTATATAAAATAAATCAGTAAATCATTAATAAGTATATTAATATTATTCTTACTATAATAATTTGTAGGTTAATATTATGTTATTTTATTTTCTATAATGTGATAATTGATATAGACTAAATTAATAAACTATAAAATCTCTTAGTATACTGAATAATGTAATTCTATAAAGTATAAACTCTTAATTTCTTATCAATATTATGTGATACAGTTAGTGTCCGTGACATAAAATAATTAATTAATTATACAATATTTTATTAGTATAATACAATATTTATATTTTATAAATTATAATAAAAAATATCATATATATTTATACATTATAGTATTGTATTTAAGTTCTTAACTTAAGTTCTTAATACTTTATTTTCAAAATTTATAAAATTTTATTATCTTAACCATAATTAATTAATTTAATTTCATGATTAAATTTATTAGTTTATTTTATTGCAATATTTATTAAAGCATTAGTTTGTTTTAATAAATTAATTTTCATAACACATTATACTAATATATTACAATTGTTCATATGGTAAAACACTTATGTATTTTACTTTTGGCCAAGGTTCAATTCCTACTAAAAACATATATGATTACCGTGTCTTATTCGTGTATCCGTGTAACAAGATTTTCTTTAAACGTGTTTTCGTGTCGTGTACGTGTTAATCGTGTATTCGTGTAACACGAATTTCTTAAACGTGTTTCCATGTCTTACACGTGTTTAGCCGTGTCAGACACGGCTAAACACGAAAATTGCCGTGTTTAAATCCGTGTCGACACGGATAAACACGAAACACTAATTTTCCAAACACGTACATAGTTTTTTCGTATCGTTTTCGTGTCGTGTCACCCGTGTTGTGTCTAGATTTGCCAGATCTACACACAATCTCTGTGTGTGTATTATTAATTTCTTCTTTAAGACACCAATAACATTAGAAGAATGAGGTACTAGTCACCAATAATCTTTCAATTGCTCCTGCTACCGTTTTTAGTTTCAACCGGACAAGATTTTAAAAAGGACATCCGCAAATAGAATCTTTGCAAAAGCACATACTCCTTTTATATCAGTTTTAAAAATTTATGAAACCCTAGAATTATTTACTTGTGTTCCTTTTATTTTAAGAAATTAAATCTGTTGTACGCGCTTTCAACTTGTATACAACCAATACAATTGATTTTAGATTATCAATTATACACTGGTAACTGTCTTTTTCTTGAATTTGCAGAGCTCCTAGGGATAGATGCTAGACCATACACTTTCAATTATGCTGAACTCAAAGCTGCTACAGAGGATTTCAATCCTGCAAATAAGCTTGAAGAGGGAGGATTTGGGCCAGTCTACAAGGTAATTTATGGTTCTATTATGGTAAACATGTGGATTAATGCATCTTGATATGGAATTTTGGTCTGAAATGCCCATAACACCTGTGGGTCCATGACTAATCTCAGATTACAGAACCTTTTATGTTAATTTTACTAAGTGGATGTTGTTCTCTCATTTTGGTTGTCAATCAATGTTGACATATACAAATAAGGAAGGAGACTAGACGAGAGCAGGGATAAGACATGAGCATTTGAAAACAAAATACATGAAATTTAACATTTTTTTATTGTTATTCTATCCTTTATCTTGCAAGAAACTATGAGCTCCCATGAAGGGATTGTTGAAGAAAATAAAAAAAATGGGATTACAGATCTTGTCCACTTGGGGTACTATGAAGATGAAAAACATGAACTTCTTCTTGGACTTGATGAGTGTCGTCAGTCACCAAAAATAAAATTTCCTATCTCTACTATGTAGATAGCGGAGCAAGGGTCGAACCCACAGAGACTGAATTTTTTAAGTTAATTATTAAATTAAAAATCTAATCTTAGGGTTTAGGGAAAGAAGAAGTTTGGGGGTTTTGGAGACTATTCTAAAATAAAGAAAATAAGAATTATGAAGTATCAAAGACAAATAGCAAAAAGCTTCAGTTACGAGGCAATCAATCATTCTTGGATTTTGATGTTGGTCATTGATTACAAAATATCACTGTCAATTAAATAGTCAACCGTAGCATAACAACAAGCTCTGTTACACCATCTTTCCTTACTGAGTCGTTAGTTAAAGCAAGCTCTTTAACTAATCTCTAACTACTTAACCTACCTAGAACAAGCTCTCTAGATATAAGTTGTAGCAGCATTAACAACAAGAAAGATATGGGTTGACATTAGATAACAAACACATAAGCTCGGTTTATTTAATCTAAACCTTAATTCTCCTCCATCCCTAGTGATTAACTCCACAAGCAATTACGGACTTATGTTTTTAATCTGGCGGTAGATTATTTAGTTTAACTAAATAGTGTGCACCCTATCTAATCAAACAAACAATCATTATAATGTGCTCAGAGAATCTTGGATACTTAATCAACAATTATACAATAGGTTCAAGAATCTCACAACATGCTTTTCCCAAGAATAATTAATTTACCTCATAACTGAATAAGAAAACTACTCACTAGACATATTCAAGATTATAAAATTCAAGTTTAATATCATAAAGAAGACAATTATCATGCAATAAACAATTAAACTATCAATCTTTAATAATATCAAACAAGAAATCTATAATCAAGATTATAATCTAGCAAGCAAGAACACACAAACAATATTAATTTAAATAAAGAAAACAAAATCAGAATTAAAAATAATAAAGAAATCAGCAACTAATTAAAAATAAAGAAAAAATAAAATTTTATTAAAAACCCTAAAGAAAATCCTACAAGACTAAAAGAGAAAAGAGGGATGTGAGGGATTTGAGGGCTTGCTGTTTATGAGAGCCTTGTGCTCTTTATATAGGCCTAAGGAAGAGTTTAAAAGACTTTCCTAAGCAATGTGGGATTTAGATAAGAGTTTACTTGGGAAACAAGTAATTTGACTAGTCAAACTCTTACCTTTATCTCATCATTTTTTTACAATTATTTTCTAAGTAAAATTCCTAAGGCCTATTTTTATTAATTAATTATAGATCTAAGACATAATAAAATTAAGAAATTATCTTCTCTCAACAAAATCTGGTCTTGAACTTGCTTTGTTGGAATTTCTTCTCAATCTCGTTTTTCTGCCCAGAATTTCGTAGTGATTTTGTCCAGACGTTTGACCCACCAAATGAACTCCAAATTTTGCGATCTTGGACATTCTGGAAACCTTGAGAAGTCCTCTACAACTTCTATGAAGGCCACTTCTTGAGATCAGGTCGTTAAATTGGTCAAAAACGTCAATCTTTCAAGCTGGATAGAAAATACTGCACTTTGCTCTTTTTATCTTCTTTTTATTCCAACTTTGATATTTAATACCTAAAACATAAAATAAACATTAGTAAGCTCTTTTAGGCATAAAACATCAATAAACAAAATATATTAGCACATATAAAATTCACAAAATATCATCCTATCAGGACTTCAACTTCTGGAATTGAACTTCTTTGATCACGAACAGTCACGAACTAAATGCAGAGAAAGACTTCAAGGCGTGCTGCTATAATGCCACTTTCCTTAAGACTTATTTCACCCCCACCAGTTATGGTATGCAACAGGGATTATGGAAATAGCCTCAGGATACAATGAAGTCAACTTGTTTAATATTACCTTGCACTTGTAATATTAAACCACTAAACACTTTAGACAAATACAAAAGTATTATGTCTTAGCCAAAGTTTTCTACAGCAAACAATGTCTAAGAGACTTGTTTTCTATTTTGAGATTGGGAGAGAAAAAAGTGAAGGAAACCGAAACAAACACGCAGCGGAATTTAAATCATTCGGCCTCCACCAGGATCGATTCGGAGAGTTGCCTGATTAGGGTTTCGAGATTTTACCTAACGTTTTCTCTGATTTTCTGTCGTTGGTCGAGTCACAAGCAACAACTTTTCGTTCCTGCCTCTATGGTATCCACACGAACGGATCTCACAACTCTTGAACATCTCACGATCAGAAGCCTTAAAGAGCGTTTTTTATTTTAACCGAATTGCTAGCTTCGATTAAAAGAATATTTTGTTTTGTTTGAAAGAAGCTCTAAAACCACAGAGAACAGGTTTCTCTTTTCTGTTTAATTGTGCGGCTCAGTTTTAGAAAACACAAAACATCCTTTTATAGGCAGTAAATTTTACCCTAAAATTTACTATCAAACAGAACTCTAATCCTACTTAGAATAGGATTAGTTATATCCTTAATCCAATTCAGAATAGGATTAGTTATATCCTTAATCCAATTCAGAATAGGATTAATTAAGTTCCTCATTGATCTGTTCTAAGTGTGCGACCCAATAGGTTCTCAAAACAATGGCAATGACAAAATTGTCACAAGCAATGAACGGTATCTAGCAACACATCATTGCTACCCATGTAACGAGAATGTCAATAACTCGACATAACCTTACTCGTGATAGATGTTACCGTGTAGTCTAATCCCTTTATCCTTTGATGTCTTGATTTGACACAAGTCATGGAATGTGTCACACTTGTATAGTCTAATCAGCGTTTCTTGAGTAGACTAATTAAACAAATAAAATCAATATCTCATATTGACTTATTCGAGCACGGCCATGCATTTCTTAGTCTCACTCTATCAAAGGGCCCAAGACATCACTCTTGTTATATAAGAGGGATAAATCCTATCTTGATCACTCAACATCCCTCTACATAGATCAAGGCATACCCAATTACTACCTTTATAGTCCATCCTGTTATGAATGACATCTAGCAGCATTAAAGTATGCAATTCTCTATGTTGGGATCTCTGATGATCTCAAGTCAAAGGATCACATACACCATTATCACTATGAGAATCGCTTATGACACTCATATAACAATCCATGTAGCGTTCTCATGGAGGGTCGATCCAGTACATAGTTCTCTAACATGTACCTATGTGATGACTTGATATCCTATATCCATGACAATGGTCATCAGTCAACCACATACTAGTCTTATTGTATCATTGTTATCCTTGTTTACAATAATACTTGACTAGGGATATTTTAAGAATAGTTTGTTATTACTATTCTAAGGACATTATCATATAAGATTACATTACGTAGTTATAAGACAAATATAATAATGAACTATAATAAATAAAAATGTCATGATACATAAAAAAATGCCAAAGTCAATCATCTAATGAATGGTTCTAAGGGCATAATCTAACAAAAAGAATTCAGAATATTTTCGTTATATTTGAATGAAGATTGTCATCTCTTTTATAGAGATAATTTCAAGAGATGTAACCTTTGATTTGAATGTCACAACCTTTCAATTGTGTTGTTTCATTTAAATAAACACATATTTCAGATTGTTCACACCTCTTAAATTCAATGGTTATGTCCTTTAACCATTTTGTAGTGAAAGATTACCTTTTGAATGAGGTTGCACCTATTCAAAGAAAACTAGTCGTTACAATTTATTTTGCACTAGAGCAGTTGACTGCCATAAAAGGCAGTTGACTGCCCTTGGATTTCCAGGCAAGGAAGTCGGATGCCCGAAAATAGCATCTGAATGCCCTAGTGTATTTTTGAAACAGTATGCAACTTTCAGGAGGGCAGTCGACTGCCTTAAAGTAACTTAAAATCTGAGTTTTCACTTTGTATAGGCAGTTGACTGCCCTATTTGGGCAGTTGACTGCCATCCCGGGGCATCCGACTGCCCTCCTAGGGCATCCGACTGCCCAAGAGCATTTTTCGAACAGAATGTTCACTGCGCAAGGGCAGTTGATTGCCCTCTATGGGCAGTTGACTGCCCTATAAAATTAGTAAAAATGATTTTAACATGATTTTACTTCACCCGGAGTCATACCAAACACTAGTTTTACTTGTACGTTGATTAAACAACATTTTAATCAGTCTTTTCACTTTATATTTTGAAATTTTCTAACAATCCCCCACCAATTTCAAAATAGAACAAGTCTAATACTTGAGGAATCCTCATGCATAAAATGATGGTGAACTAGGTCTTGAACCATCACCTTAGAGAAAAAGTACTTTCAGTTAATCAGAACGGTATGGTGGACTAAGTCTTGAACCAACGGTTCTATGATGATTAACTAATGACTAAATCTCACATGAGACTTCAAAAATTTGTCCAAAGTCATTTAGTAGAACTTCGACACTTATACTGGCCATGTGTCTTGTATCATTTCATGAGTGCTTAAGAGCTAAACCCTAAGCTCCTAGAAGCGGCACCACTTCCACTCATATAGGTGAACTCATCAAAAATGCAATCATATAAGCATTCCAACACTTACGTGTTATGGGTTCATTAAGAGTAACAACTCAACCTCTTTATTTTCATATGATTTCAAGTATTCATAACCTTTGAGATATATAACAGCATAATACTTGCAGCCACATTCAGATAATGTACTTGATCTCATTGAACTCAAGACTAAATGTCCAATTAAGCGTTGAGTTGAGTTTCCATTATGTGTGACTAATTCAAATGGGTTTTAGTCCCATCCCCTTGGAAGTTCTAGACACTATCTCTCTTGTGAGACCTTTTGTCAATAGATCCGCTAAGTTTTCACTTGACTTGACAAAGTTAATGGTGATCACCCCATCTTTAATCAATTGTCTAACATAGCTGTGCCTTAGACCAATATGTCTAGATTTCCCATTATATACTTGGCTATAAGCCTTTGATAGTGTAGCTTCACTATCACAATGTATTGATATAGGTGACATTGGTTTAGGCCATAAAGGAATTTCATAGAGTAAGTTTCTCAACCACTCAGCCTCCTTACTTGCCGAAGCTAATGCCACAAATTCTGACGCCATAGTAGAATCAGAAATACAAGTTTGTTTCTTGGATCCCCAAGAAACTGCACCCCCACCAAACATGAATATCCATCCACTAGTGGATGAATGATCCTCCATGTTATTAATCCAACTTGCATCTGTGTAACCTTCTAAAACAGAAGGTTCACCACTATAAGCAATGCCATAATTCATAGTTTTCTTCAAGTAACTTAATACTCTAGAAATGGCATTCCAATGCATGTTACCTGGATTGCTTGTATATCTACTAAGCTTTCCAACAGCAAAAGCAATATCCAGTCTTATGCATGTCATGGCATACATCAAACAACCAATCACTCTTGCATATTCAAGTTGTGCAATTGGTTTATCCTTATTTGAATTCAATTTCAAATTTGGATCATATGGTGTTGCAACCGTTGCACATTCATAGTGGTTAAACCTTTTGAGAATATTCTCAATATAATGTGATTGGGATAAGATTAAGTTGTTTTCTCTTTTATGAATTCTTATTCCCAAAATCACATTTGCAACACCCATGTCTTTCATGGAAAAGTTTTTCGATAAAAATTTCTTGGTATTTTCAACTTGTTCCAAGTCTGTACCAAAAATTAACATGTCATCTACATATAAACATATGATGACACCTTTTCCATTTATGATCTTACTATAGACACATTTATCGAATTCATTTATAATGTATCCGTTTGCTAGGAGTACTTCATCAAACTTTTGATGCCATTGCTTAGGTGCTTGCTTAAGTCCATACAAGGACTTCATTAATTTACACACTTTCCTTTCTTGTCCAGGAATAATAAATCCTTTGGGTTGTTCTATATACACCTCCTCATCCAATTCACCATATAAAAATGCTGTTTTGACGTCCATTTGGTGAATTTCCAATTTATAAATTGAGGCCAATGCTATTAGCATTCTTATTGTAGCAATTCTTGCTACTGGTGCATATGTATCGAAATAATCGATTCCATGTTTTTGTGTAAATCCCTTAGCAACAAGTCTAGCCTTAAACTTGTCTATAGTACCATCCACTTTCATTTTCTTTTTGAAAATCCACTTACAACCAATTAGTTTGCAACCTGGAGGTAAATCTACTAAGATCCAAGTATTGTTCCCCCTAATTGAATCCATCTCATCATTTATAGCTTCTTTCCAAAAAGCTACATCTTGAGACTTCATAGCCTCTTCAAATGATTTTGGATCAGATTCAATATTGAAACAATATTCAATGTGATTGCTTATGGTTTCTCTTGATCCCTCCACAAGAAACATGTGAAAATCTGAACCATAAGTCTTAGCTTTTCTTGCTCTTTTGCTTGTTCTTGGTACAAGGTTTTGTTCTTCAATTGTGGTAGAATTCCCTAATTCCTTAGAATTAGTTTGAGCAACTTCTTTTTGTAAAGGATTCAGTTTGAACCTTCCGTCATCAAACAATGCATCTCTTGATTCAATAACCGTATTAATTGATATTGAATTATTTGGTTCAACAACCAAAAATCTATATGCCTTACTATTTTGTGCATAACCAATAAAGATGCACTCAATTCCCTTCTTACCTAATTTCTTTCTTTTAGGTTCAGGAATTCTTACAATTGCTCTACAACCCCATACCTTAAGGTAACTCAAGTTGGGTTTCCTTTTCTTCCATAATTCATATGGGATAATATTGTTCCTTTTGATAGGAACTCTATTAAGAATGTGACATGCAGTCAACATTGCTTCCCCCCAAAATCCTTGTCCTAATCCTGAATAGGATAACATAGCATTAACCATTTCGATTAATGTTCTATTTTTCCTTTCAGCCACACCATTAGATTGGGGACTATATGGTGCTGTAATCTCATGAACAATGCCAATAGTTTCAAAATATGTTGGATCATAGTACTCTCCTCCCCTATCAGTTTTTAAGGTTTTAATCTTAACATTACAATGTAATTCTACTTCATTTTTATAAACTTTAAACTTATCTAATGATTCATCCTTAGAATGCATTAAGTAGACATAACAATATTTGGAGAAATCATCTATGAATGTCACATAATATTTCTTTCCTCCTATTGATGGGGTTCCATGTAAATCTCCTACATCACTATGCACTAATTCTAACAATTTAGAATTTCTTTCTACCTTGGAAAAAGGTTTCTTTGTTATTTTAGTTAGCATGCAAGTTCTACATTTTTCATCACTTCTAACTACATATGGAACCATATTAGATTTAGACATCATGATTACTTTATCATAGTTTATATGTCCTAATCTACTATGCCATAAATCAAAAGAATCCACAATATAAGCTGAATCATTCTTCTTATTGATATTGAAATGAGATACATTAAGTTTAAACATGCCTTCATTAGCATATCCCTTTCCCACAAAAGTTCCACTCTTGGATAGTATACACTTATCCCCCTCAAAGATAACTTTGAACCCAAACTTATTGAGTAAACTAACAGACACTAGATTCTTCCTAACTTCTGGAACATAGAAAACATTGGTTAAAGTCAATATTTTTCCAGAAGTGAAGTTTAAATCTATGGTCCCTTTTCCTTTGATTTCTGTTTAAGAAGAATTCCCCATGTAGAGCACATTGCCATCTACTTCCTCTTTGAAAGTTTTGAACATAGCCTTGTTTGTGCACACATGTTTTGTAGCACTAGAATCTATCCACCATGCTTCTTTGTCTTCAATGACATTGATTTCAGAAATCATAGCAACAAAGTTGTCCTTGGTTGCATTGGATGCTTCTTTCTTCTTTTTGAAGACATAGCAATCCCTTTTGAAGTGCCCTGGTTTTCCACAGTGGAAACATGCACCTTTCCTCTTGAACTTCTTGCCTTTGGTGGAAAGTTCTTTCTTCTTCTTTGTGGATTTTTTGTTGGAAACAGTATCCTCCACCACATGGACTTTGGAGATGTTAGTCTCCTTCTCCTTTTCTTTGTCATTCTCCTTGCGATATTGCTCTTCAATTCTAAGATAGTTTGCAAGGTAATCAAGAGTGATTTCTTCCTTTTTGTGTTTCAAGGTTCTCTTGATATCCTTCCATGATGCTGGAAGTTTGTCAATTATAGAGGACACTATAATTGACTCATCCATGTTCATTGAATACTGCTTAAACTTGTTAAGGATGACTTCAATCTCAGCAAACTGTTCCATAATAGGTCTGGAATCATTCATTCTAAAAATGTTCCAACTTGTTACCAGGAACTTTTTGCTAGTTGCGTCTTCCTTCATGTATCTTGCATCCAGCTTTTCCCATAACTCTTTTGATGTGTTTATTGTGATGTAAGTATCAAATAAAGAATCAAACATACCATTTAGGATACATCCTCTACAAGTGTAGTCATCGTTGTCCCACTTTTGTCTTTGATGCACTTCCTCATTTGTATCATCTTCTTTTTCTTCTGGTCTTGGTGTTGTGAGTACATAGAGCACATTGAGGGATGTAAGTAAAATCTTCATCTTCTGTTGCCACCTTAGGAAGTTCCCTCCATCGAAACTCTCCAACTTTTGGAAGTTGAATGCCAATTCTTTCAATGTTTCCGTCTTCATGGTTTCTGAGAAATAAGTCTTAAGATTGTTGAAGAAAATAAAAAAAAATGGGATTACAGATCTTGTCCACTTGGGGTACTATGAAGATGAAAAACATGAACTTCTTCTTGGACTTCAACTTCTGGAATTGAACTTCTTTAATCACGAACAGTTACGAACTAAATGCAGAGAAAGACTTCAAGGCGTGCTGCTATAATGCCACTTTCCTTAAGACTTATTTCACCCCCACCAGTTATGGTATGCAACAGGGATTATGGAAATAGCCTCAGGATACAATGAAGTCAACTTGTTTAATATTACCTTGCACTTGTAATATTAAACCACTAAAAACTCTTTAGACAAATACAAAAGTATTATGTCTTAGCCAAAGTTTTCTACAGCAAACAATGTCTAAGAGACTTGTTTTCTATTTTGAGATTGGGAGAGAAAAAAGAATTCAGAATATTTTCGTTATATTTGAATGAAGATTGTCATCTCTTTTATAGAGATAATTTCAAGAGATGTAACCTTTGATTTGAATGTCACAACCTTTAAATTGTGTTGTTTCATTTAAACAAACACATATTTCAGATTGTTCACACCTCTTAAATTCAATGGTTATGTCCTTTAACCATTATGTAGTGAAAGATTACCCTTTGAATGAGGTTGCACCTATTCAAAGAAAACTAGTCGTTACAATTCATTTTGCACTAGAGCAGTTGACTGCCATAAAAGGCAGTTAACTGCCCTTGGATTTCCAGGCAAGGAAGTCGGATGCCCGAAAATAGCATCTGAATGCCCTAGTGTATTTTTGAAACAGTATGCAACTTCCAGAAGGGCAGTCGACTGCCTTAAAGTAACTTAAAATCCGAGTTTTCACTTTGTATAGGCAGTTGACTGCCCTATTTGGGCAGTTGACTGCCATCCCAGGGCATCCGACTGCCCTCCCAAGGCATCCGACTGCCCAAGAGCATTTTTTGAACAGAATGTTCACTGCGCAAGGGCAGTTGACTGCCCTATAAAATTAGTAAAAATCATTTTAACATGATTTTACTTCACCCGGAGTCATACCAAACATTAGTTTTACTTGTACGTTGATTAAACAACATTTTAATCAGTCTTTTCACTTTATATTTTGAAATTTTCTAACAGGGAACGCTGTGGATATAAGTTGATTTTACTTTGATGGAATCAAATGCGAAACATTGACACTAAAAGACCGAATGCAAGAAACTCCAGGATAATAAAATATATTGAAGCACTATAGTAATAATTCCTTGTTTAACTTTGTTATATCTTCTTTTTCTTTTTCATAGTTTTTTTATTTGAATTGTGCTACACAGGGAAGACTTTATGATGGGAGAATAATTGCTGTCAAGCAATTGTCAGTAGCATCCCGCCAAGGCAAGAGCCAGTTTGTTACAGAAATTGCCACTATATCAGCTGTGCAACACTGTAACCTTGTCAAACTATATGGATGCTTTATCGAGGCAGATCAACGTCTCCTCGTTTATGAGTAACTGGAAAACAAAAGTCTAGACCAAATATTGTTTGGTATGAAGATAGAATCAAAAAAATCATATGCTTTTCTTTCTAAGACAGAAAGTTGTAAATATATTGAATGTATAGTTACATATGGCTTTCATCGAGCAGGAAAAATTTTGAACCTCAGTTGGTCAACGCGCTAAGATATATGCTTGGGAGTAGCACGAGGTTTAGCTTACCTTCATGAAGAATCAAGGGTTCGCATTTTGCACGGAGACGTCAAGTCCAGCAATATTTTGCTTGATTCTAATCTCACCCCAAAATCTCTGATTTTGGTTTAGCCAAACTTTACCATGATACAAAGACCTATGTAAGTACCGGTGTTGCAGGGACAATGTAAGATTCTGAAGACAACCCAACTTAATATTTCTGAATTAATTATTTTTCACCATTTTTTATGCATCCAGTGAATAAATAGTAAATGGTTGTTGTCATTACCAATGTAGTGGGTATCTTGCACCGGAGTATGCAATGCGTGGACAACTTACAGAGAAGACTGATGTGTTTGCCTTTGGTGTTGTGGCTTTAGAGATTGTTAGCGGAAGACTTAATTCTGATGGAAGCTTGGAGGAAGAACAGATGTACCTTCTTGAATGGGTATGAATTTATTTCCCTTTTGGGTATCTGGGAGATTTAGTATATTAGTGTGTTGTACAGTTATATTCCTCTGAACTTGGCTTTAGAACCAAGGCTTTGACAAGTAAATGGATACCAATAGGGCTACACTGGTGATTCGTGTGCATGATATATTCCAGTTTACTGTTTTACAAGTCTCTTTTCTTTTCTTTTAATTTTTCCCAAATAGAGATGTTTAAAAATGTCCAATTTAGCTTGATTGATCTTGCCCTGCATGCAGAACAATTCCCATCATCATTGAGTTGTAATAATATATGATTTTCTACTACTTGTTGGATTTATATCACTGCTAGGCATGTTTTTGTAACTTAGCCAGGACGATTTGACAATATACATGTATTTCACTATTAAAAATGGAATGCCAATCTATCGAAAAAAATTGAAATGTCAATGAAACTCCTCTTCATATTTATGTTTGAGTTTTGGACATCCCTTGCAATTGATTATGCTCTCTCTCTCTCTCTCTCAAATGCAATTGAAATGATCTCTTTTGCCACTTATGGCATGTGAAAAAATTGTCACATCCTGCAAAGTTGTTATGGGATTCAAGAGTTTTGGGTGACTTGCAATCTTGCATTCACTTCTCTTTCACCCAAATACAAGTCATGTTCATTTAAGTCTCATGTATTTTTAAATTACACTTATTGACTTGGATTCATGTCACCTTAAGCAATTTAATGCACATTCTACAAATCTAATCCTCTGCTTTCTGAGTTTCATATGCATTATGCATAATTATATTTTTAAAATATGCTTTCATCTTTCTGCTTGTTAGGCTTGGCACCTGCATGAAACGGATCACGAAGTTGAGCTAGCGGACAGTAATTTATCAGAATTCAACAAGGAAGAATTGAAGCGTGTGATTGGAATAGCTCTTTTGTGCACTCAGACATCACCAATGCAGAGGCCATCCATGTCTCGTGTGGTGGCTATGCTTTCTGGGGATACTGAAGTGAGCAGAGTAGTTTCAAAGCCTGGATACTTGACTGACTGGACATTCAATGACACAACAAACTTTACGAGTAATCTGGCAACTAGAGCAAGTGAAACCAGCTACGATACCTCCACAAGTACAAGCATAGTAGCTGTCACAGACACTTCTCCAGCAAATGTTACTAAACCTATGCTCCATGGTATCATTGGGGAGGGAAGGTGAGGTTTTGCACTTTCTATCATTCAGGTGAGGTTTTGCACTTTCTATCATTCTTTTTGTGGTATATATTCCTGATTGTTGTTCATGTATATAACCACAGAATGTGAGCTGCAGCTGTTATTAGTTTCTTTGTTAGACTGGTTTTACAATTATTTCCGAAATAAAATTAAAAGTTTTTGCAGTAGTTCATTTTTATGGAGTGATATGGGGTTTGGGTTGAAGTTATGCACAAGTTGCTTGCACCAATTTGCCGCCATAGAATCTTCAAAAGTATCCTGGATATATCAAAAACAAGTCAACATTAGTTACTGTTTTAACATAGTCATGAATTTCAAAATGGAGCAAAACCTTTTACTATTTAGTCTATCTACTCGCATTTCCAAGACTTTCATTTTAAATAGCATTAAAGAGAGGCCAGCCATACTCGAATTTAAAATCACTTATTGCTGAAGCGATGGACTAATCATGTTTGAATTTCTATTCGGAATTGAATTTTGATTGCTGAAATTAAGAGTCCAATACTACCAACAGACCACACGGTCTCTATAGAAAACAAAACAAATGGATGAAATGAATCCTCTCATGATAGTAAATCTCATTAGAAAGTCATCCTACCAACTAAACTAAAGTAGAGACATCATTTTTAAGCACAATAGTAAGTTTAATGTTCGTTCTATTTTGGTAATTTGATTTCTAACAAGTTGATCAATCGTGCCTATAAAAGAGGTTGACACGGTTAAGAAAAATAATTGTGAAACTAGAATGGTTTGAGTTGTGTTACGGAAGTTTTTACAAATATATTCAAAATTGAGATAATTACTAATAAGTGTAGCGGTGAGCTCACGGCATTTGATAAAATTTGTTACGTTGCATTTTTAAAATAAATAAATAAATAGAAATAAAAAACTCTTGAAAAACTTAATTCACACATAAAATGACATAGCTTCTCAAGTTAAAGTTAGAAGACTATTTACATTATTGAGTCATGAGACCATTTTCATAAACATTTGAATAATACTACCAAATGGAGCTCTCACAACAGGTCATATTTAGTGAACTTATTCTTTAATAAGCATCCATAGCTATCATTAAATATCCTTATATTTCAACCTATGAGAATGGTTGCTTACTTTATAAGTAAAGAGGTTTAGGACGTGCTAGTCTTTGAGCACTATAAATGTCTTATTTTGATAGTATGATGACCAGAAACAATTTAAGAACATAGCTTTGATGTATAAGGATCTCATAATTGTAAGCCATTAAAATTTTTGTACAAAGCTAATTTGTTTCTTGGGCTTCACCAATTTTGTGACTAATTAACCCATTATTGTCATCAATAAACAGTGAAGGGAAACTTTTATATCACTTACCATAAATGATCGTACATTACCATAGTATCATACCTCTTGCCAAGTGAGTTGGCTCTAAGACATATACTAACACCACAAACATCCTTGAGGCTTATGCACATCGAAACCCGAGAGGAATGGGTGTATTTTTTCCATCTATACAGTTTTATATACTTAACTTTTGTCTATGTAAACTCGTTTTTTGTGTTAGAGAATTTCTAAACACACCCTGAGGAGTGCTAGGTGCACCCTAAATAAATGACATTTTTTGCTTACACAACTAACCTTTGACAACATTACTATTATACCCTCCCAATCACTCAGCACACCCTACACTCTCTCATCCTCTTCTTCCCTTCACACATTTTAAACAATTAAAACTCATCCAAAAATCTAATTTATGAAGTATTTTGATGATGTTTCAAGCAAGAATTCATTTATGGATGAAGAAGTAGATGAAATGTGTCAGATTCCTAAAGAGGTATGCTCTTATTAGAAAATTTTGATAATTTTTTTCTCATTTTTTCGGTGTAAGGTTAGATAAAATGAATTTCGATGCTCCCGGTAATGAATTACCAAGAGTTACAATGTACTCCCAACAGTGAATTACTGGGAGTGCATTGTATCTCTTGACAATTCATTACCAAGAGACATGATAGGTCTTGACTGAGACCCTTTTAATGGTCGCGACATGCGGTTGTTGGGACCCTTCACAGGGTCTTGGTAAATGCCTGCTGAGACTCAATATAAGTCTCAACACTCAACTACCAAGCCTTATAACAAAGGCTCAACAGTCGAGTGTCGAGCCTTATGTTATGAGCTTGGCAGTTTCTTGCTGAGCATCATATTAAAGGCTCAGCACTGTCTTGCCGAGCCTTATTTTAAAGGTAATAATTTATTTAATTATTTAGAAATTTGCTATTTATTTAATTATTTAGTTAATTGTTTACATAATAAAACTAAAAATTTGTTGAATATTTGTAGGATAACAGAAGATTAGTGGTTTACCAGCAAGAAGCAAAGACTTCCCAATTTGATTGCACCGAGTCATTTACGACGGACAAGATTTTTTCTACTCAAGAAGAGTTCATCACATGGGCAAGGAAGATAGGTAGAAATGTAGGATTCATAGTTGTGATTAGAAGATCTAAACTAGCAATTTTTTTCAAGAAAACCTAGGTTACGACTCTGTTGTGAACAAAGTGGAAGATTTAGGAGTTGAAAAAGAAGAAAGCAAAAACAGATAAAGTAACTCTTAAGGGTGTTGGAACAAAGAAATGTGGCTGTCCATTCGAGCTCCTGGGT
This sequence comes from Heritiera littoralis, assembly GCA_031772115.1. Lineage (NCBI taxonomy): Eukaryota > Viridiplantae > Streptophyta > Magnoliopsida > Malvales > Malvaceae > Heritiera > Heritiera littoralis. Next base: position 730,098 of record JAPDPK010000165.1, on the reverse strand, counting down.
GTGAAATTAAAAAAGGAGGATAAGTGGTGAGTTCAAGTAGTAAGTGGGAAGCACAATCATGTGCCTGCGAGGCATGTTGAGGGTCATCCATTTGCCGCAAGATTGTCAGTTGAGGAGAAGAAAGTTGTGGCTGATATGACCAAGAACATGGTCAAACCACAAAATATTCTCATGATGTTGAAAAGCAAGAATGAGAAGAATGTAAGTATTGTGAAGACCATTTACAATGCACGGCAAGCTTATAAATTGATTGAGAAAGTTGGTAGGTCACAAATACAACAACTGATGAAACGATTGAATGAGTGGTAATACGTTGAGTGCCATCGGAGTGATGAGTCAATTATTGTTGTGAAAGACTTGTTTTGGGTGCATCCTACATCGGTAGTATTATTGCATGCTTTCCCATATGTGTTGATTATGGATTGCACATATAAAACGAACAGATATCGGTTGCCACTCCTCAAGATTGTTGTTGTCACATCAACGAATTTGACGTTTTCGATTACATTTGTGTACATGGAGGTCGAGCGTCAAGAGAACTATACGTGGGTGTTACAAAAGTTAAAAAGTTTAATGATAGGTGTTGCATCACCATCAGTTATAGTCACAGATTGAGATTTGGTATTGATGAATGCAGTTCAAGTAGTATTTCCCTCCACAACCAATCTGTTATGCAGATGGCACATATTGAAGAATGTGCTTACAAACTATAAAAAGTTATTTGAGTGCAAAGAGAGGTGGGATGCATTCATGGCATCATGGACTGTTCTTATGTTCTCATTGACGGAGGAGGAGTATGATAGGCATTTAAGCTCAATGCACTTGAATTATCATAGTTATTCAAAAGCGCTACAATATGTGAATGACACTTGGTTGTATAAGTATAAGGAGCAATTTGTTGCGACTTGGATAGAAAAAGTAATCCATTTCAGCAATGTGAACTAATAGGTACGTTCATTGTCATCTTTTAAGTATACGTTTGTTTTCAATGATTTTTGAATTGATAATTAATACATGTTCTAATTTGTGTTGTAGAGAGCAGAGTGCACATACAAAGTTGAAACGACATCTTGGATCATCTCAAGGTGATTTTGAAACATCTTGGAACGTGATCAACTCTTTGATTGAGCTGCAACATATGGACATAAATGCTTCATTTGAGGCAAGCCTTACTGTTGTTGAACACAACTTCAAACCATCATTATTCAAAGAGTTAAGAGGGTTGGTATCAAAGATGGCTTTCCATATGATATTAAGGGAGGCAAAGGAAGTAAAGGATGCAAATATTGATATTCACTCTTGTGGCTGTGTAATGAGAATGACACATGGGTTGCTGTGTGCTCATGAAATTGCTGAATATATACGATTTGGACAACCAATCCCTTGATCTACCGTGCATTCACATTGGTTGAAATTAGACTTGACGAAGTCCACAAATGAAGACGTGTAGCAGTTAACATTGGATGCTGAGTGGGAGATAATTGTGAAACGATTCGATGCATGTGATATTTCAAGAAAACTAGCCTTGAAGAAAAAGTTGAGAGAACTAGATGATCTGGCAACAGCATTCCTAGTTCCTCTAGTTGACAACGGGTTGTACTCGAGCATTGAGGATAGACACATCAACTCAATGGGAACCTTCTTATTTTGAGATTGTCAAGTCTGGTCATGACAGTACTATTTCACCTACAATGAAAAGTTCAGTGAAACTGGTGAAGAAGAGGTAGAAATTACCCATGTATCGTAAAGGTGCCAAGACTTGATATATGGATTCTTTTCCAATTGAGATATGTCAATTCATTCACGATGTTATTGATGTCGAGTTTGATGGACACTACAGATTTAGAGTTATAGCAGGGTTGTTGGGTATGGTGTAGATGCATGGCTACAAGTGCGACGAGATTTGATGGATGAGTTAAGTAGACACGGAAATGATTATGTGCGTCTCTATGGATGTTAGGAGCGTGCTGACAAATTGATGCAATCATTGGTGTGTTTCACCACAGTAGCTTATAAGGATAATTGGATGACCTTACAAGACATGGGTCATTTGATATCCTCATGGTATGATATCGTGCTTGTCCATTTATCTTAGAGACCGTGCCTGACATATCTTCCGCTCAAATCTATTGCACCTCTCCCACTACAACATAGGTTAATTGCTATTGGATTTGTGAGCAACTGTCATTTTGTTCAGATATAGATCTCGGTGAAAGTTTTTTATTGTTTATTGTTCTCACTCGAATTTAATTAAATATAATGTATTGTTGCAAGTGTTGTTAGATTTAAGAGCACCGATACCTTCGATTGCATGCAACTGGCGTAGGTATCGATATGAATGTGCTCAAGAGTGGGATATATGAAGAGGAAGACAAGATGAAATCTACAGGCGACACTAGCTTACAGTATGTTATACTTGATTTGAGTGTTGTTGGTAACATTGACACCAACAGAAAACGTCGTCGATGGTTTTCTTTGTGTCCATGAACAACATTCCTCCCCAGGTTCATTGAAGGTGGCTTTAAGAGATTTTGTAATGACAAGAGAGAATTATTGAACTGTTAATTATGAAAATTATTTACTTAAACTAGGTAAACTAGTAAATAAATAGATTGAACTCAAGCTCACACTTTATGAGACTCGAACTTTAGACATTAAAATCAAACCACACAATATCCTTCACTTTAGTGTAGATTTAATATGATTTGCATTCAAGATACCAAGGTGGATAGATGAAGAGGAAGACAAGATGAAATCTATAGGGGACACTAGCTTACAGTATGTTATACTTGATTTGACTATTGTTGATAACATTGATACCAGCAAAAAACTCCATCGATAGTTTTCTGTGTCCGTGAATAGGATTCCTCACTAAGTTCATTAGAGGTGGCTTTAGGAGATTATGTAATGACCAGGGAGAATTGTTAAACTGGTAATTATGAAAATTACTTTACTGAAACTATGTCAACTAATAAATAACTAGATTAAACAGGCTAAACTTAAGACAACACTTAGTAAGACTCGAACCTAAGACCTCAAAATCAAATCATATAGATAAACTTCACCATTGTGTAGATTTAATATGATATGCATTCAAGATACCAAGGTGGATAGATGAAGAGGAAGACAAGATGAAATCTACTAGGGACACTAGCTTACAGGATGTTATACTTGATTTGAGTGTTGTTGGTAACATTGACACTAGAAAACACTGTCGATGGTTTTCTATGTTTGTGAACAAAACTCCTCCCTATGTTCACCAGAGGTGGCTTCAGGAGATTTTGTAGTAATAAGGGAGAATTGTTGAACTGATAATTATAAAAATTACATTACTCAAACTAGATAAACTGATAAATAACTAGACTAAGTTGAAACTAACACTTAATGAGACTCGCACTTAACCACTCAAAATCCCAAAATATTTTCCTTACCATTAAACCAAAGCCTTGAGCTAAATGATGCCACTTTTTGAATATGGCTACGCCAATAGTCTTCCTCCATCTCAACGACAGTACGCCCTATCATGAGAGAGCAGAATTTGAAATTTTTAGGATGTTTTGGTCCTTCATATTTGTTCAGTAATAATGCACAATGTTCAAACGTCCATGGTACACCTCCCATAACTCTTACCTGGTTTTCTTCTTACAGAAACTGGAATAGAAAAATGTTTTCGTCCAAAGCTTTACAAGCCATACATACCTTAGGAAGATTGTATATTGTATTTTTCGAATTGAAGGGTTATTGACTTATTTGTATTTGTTGAGCATAATTAGAGCTAACAAATCTTGTTCCAACAAAAAAAAAGATACAGATGCGAAATTGAGAAAGGCTCAGAAAGCTGAGTCCCCTTTTTTCTTCATTACTTTTCGATATATTTTTAATCCGTATTTATATATAATTTTTTTTTAATTTTATAAATAAATCTTATACATATAAAAATAATAATAAATGTATTAAAAGATAATACACAGACAAATAATAGAATTGAGTGCAATCCAAAAGTGCCAAGCGACATCGCATGAACTTTCCTGCAACACATCTAACGTTGCCAATGCCAACATATATCCCCAACCATGTTTGGTTCTCTATAAAGTGAGAAACACTGAAAATAAACTTTAGGCTACTGATTTTCTCCTCCGTGTTGGTTTTATTGCTGAAATCATGGGTATCTTTTTTCTACTTAATTTGTTTTTCAGTCAAAATTTGACAGCAGCTGAAATCACTGTCAAAAGCTGATGAAGTCAGGACTCGGTCCAGGGGGGAGGGCTTAGAAGAATCAAAGTATGAATCTTAAATATCAGCAAGGTTTGAGGATTACTTTATGCAGATTAATTATTCTCTGCAATTGCGGAAGCGATCCCCAATGCATTTCGAGAAATTAAAGCAATATACTTCATTTTCTTCACATCTTTCTTTGATAGAAGCCAGCTTCGCCAGGCTTTCACTACTTCAGCCATCGGTGTTTGAATTTGACAAACAGAAAAGAGTGATGAAATGTCTTGGACGTAAAAATAAGTCATTAAACGTGGGTGGAAATTTGGAGTACATTTTGCTGGTATTTTATGTTGGGAAATTTTTTAGTGAGCCTACATATATCAATTAATTGTACATTATAGGTTATCTAATGTGTTTAGTCCACCTAAAGTGATCAAATAAAGTTTAAGTTATTGGACTTTAGGACATTTCAATTAGTATGGGCTTTGCAATGTGTAGAGATCTAATATTTTATTTAATTTTCATGATGGGCCAAAATAAAATAAAATATACTTCAAGTATAAATAGGTTATTATCCACAATCTAAATATAACATAATTCTCACAATCAAATCAAATCATTGAGTGAGATACAAATTCTCTCAAAATGTTTAAACATGGAAGACTCTAACTCCAAGAAATCAATTTCAATAGATTCAGATATACTTCCGTATTACTTTTCTTGATGATTAAACATGAGATCCTGGGTATGTTTATCTATACGAATTTCCTACAAGTGGTATCAAGAGCGTGTTCATGTTTGATCATTGAGAATTAAAATTTTTTTGTGTAAAACGTTAGGGCTTTTATTCCTTAGGGAATAAGGATTAAAATCATGTGAACAATTTTCTGGAATTTTGTTTTATGTTTCATGAATTTTATCTTTAATCTTTTAAATCTAGAAATTAAAATTTAACCAAAACAATTATATTTAATATGTTTTAATTCAAATTGTTTAATGATAATTGTTTCTTGTGACTTTTATAGTTGAATCAAAGTCACAATTTCAGTAAATATTTGGTTTTGGTTGAAAGAAATCAAGAAAAGAAGTTGGGGTTTTCATGGAGTTTTCTTAAAATTTCTTGAATCTTATTTGATCTAATTAAACACCAAATTTGTTGTTTTGATCCTGGTTTTTGCATCGGTTTTATAAGTGAAGGTTTAATTCTATGATTAAAGTTTAAATTTGGTGAAAAAGGAATGAAAAATAAAGAAAATTCAAGAAAAAAAAGGTAGAACAGACTCGAACGACTTTGTTTTACAACCAGCCGGGTCGGTGAAGGGGAAGACAAGATCCCGATTTGGGATCTTGTCCCAAGTGCAAGGGTGGTGCGTGGGATACACGCGCCACCATCCGGTGGCCTTTTGGCAGCTAATTTTTCCAGATCATCATATTTTTTTATTTCCTATTTTTTGGGCATTTTTATGGAATTTTATGACACTGTTAAACAATTATTATTTAATATTCATTGTAATTTCGGCGTTAGATATATTATGCACATTTTTTCCTGAAATTTTATTTCATGATATTTTGAGATGATTGGTAGTATTCACTCTCCCTATTGATGTGATTTAATTTGTGTACTCTCAATATTTTATATGTGTGCATAATATGTTAAAAATAAAGTTCAAAATAAATTAAATTAATATACAATGCCACCAAAGTGACCTCTTTTATGTTAATTTATTTATTTTGAAAATTAAGGTTGTCATTTAAGAATTTAAATGATTGTGTTTTTAATCCCTGCGGAAAATAATCGGCCCAAAGGAAGGTTATTTTTTGGCCGGATTACAAACACAATAAGGTAGTAAATATGTGATAAAATTATTTTTTTTGTCATGCATGCAATATGTCGGCTCAAAGGAAGGCATATTGTTAGCAAGATTTGATTATCAGTATTTACTAATAAAGTTCAAGAGTACCGCTTACAAACTAAAACTTCTGTCCAAAGACTAAATTTTAACGTTGTGCTTGATATCTTATATGGCCCAAAATTATTGTTTGTTAATTGTGAGCTTATTGTTGTTGTTTTTCTGTTTATAGTAAATGTTTCTTTTATATTTGCCAATTTGAATAATATCCCGATGCTTAACGGCATTAACTTCGAGAAATGGAAGGAGCATGTTACCATTGTGCTTGGGTGCATGGATTTAGACTATGCGGTCAGGTCTGATAAACCTCCCGGCCTTGCTGATAATAGTACAGCTACGACAAGGGCACTTTATGAAAAATGGGAGCATTCAAACCGCATGAGTCTAATGATCATGAAGCACTCAATTCCGGATACCATCAGAGGTGCAATACTTGAGGAAGAAAATACTAAAAGTTTCTTGCAATAGATTGCAAATAGATTCGCTGCAAATCAAGAGGTAGAAACAAGCACCATTTTGTCCAAGCTTGTTTTAATGCGATATAATGGCAAAGGAAACATAAGAGAATATATTATGGAAATGTCTAATCTTGTTACAGGACTAAAAGCACTAAAGTTAGAGTTGTCTAAGGATATTCTCTGCACTTGGTCTTAATATCTCTTCTTACACAATTCAGACCTTTTAAAATAAGTTATAACACTCAAAAGGAGAAATGGACTCGTAATGAGCTCATTGCTTAGTGTGTGCAAAGGAAGAGAGGTTGAAACAAGAAAAGATAGAAAGTGCTCAGTTAGCATCTTCTTCCAATGACACTGTTCCCAACAAAAAGAGAAAAAGGAACACAAGAAAAGGCACTGCAAGTACTAGAACCTCATAGCCTAAGGGGCAACAAGAACAAGATAAGGTGATCACTTGTTTCTTTTACTGTAAAGGTGGTCATGTGACGAAGGATTGTTCTAAGTATGCTAAATGGCTTGCTAAAAAGGGTAAACTTCTCAACTTTGTTTATTTTGAAGTTAATTTGGCTTTAGTACCCAATCACACTTGGTGGATAGATACGGGTGCAACTACTCACATAAGTGTGACTATGCAGGGTTGTTTAAGGAGCAAAAAGCCAACTGATGCTGAAAGATTCATCTACGTAGGAAATGGCGAAAGAGCTCATGTTGAGGCTATTTGTCTATTTAGATTAAAGTTACAATCTGGTTGCTATTTAGATTTAAAAGAAACTTTTTATGTACCATCATTTAGATGAAATTTAATTTCTATTTCTTATTTGGACAAATCAGGATATTCTTGCTCATTTGGAAATGGAAAATTTAGTCTTTTTCAGTATTCAAATCTTATTGGCACAAGTTTTTTAGTTGATAATCTATATAAATTAGATCTTCATGCCTCACACATTAATGAATCCTTGCATATAAATAATTATGGTACAAAGCGCAAATTAATCAATGAGAATTCTTCCATGTTATGGCACAAGTGTTTAGCACATATTTCTGAACAAAGAATAAAGAGGCTTGTGTCAGAAGGAATTCTCGATTCCCTTGATTTTTTAAATTTCAAAATCTGTGTTAAGTGTATTAAGGGAAAACAAACAAATATTAAAAAAACTGGTGCTAATAGGAGTTTAAACGTCTTAGATTTAATTTATACTGACATTTTTGGTCCATTCTATATAGCTTCTTGGAGTGGTCAACAGTTTTTTATTACTTTCATAGATGATTGTTCTCGTTATGGGTACCTATACTTGATACATGAGAAGTCTCAGGCATTGGACGTTTTCAAAACCTATAAAGCTGAAGTTGAAAATCAACTTGGTAGGAAAATTAAAGCCTTTAAATCTGACCGTGGAAGTGAATATTGCAGTGAAATGACAGATTAGGCGAACAACGTCTAGGCCCTTTTGCAAAGTATTTAGCGAAATGTGGCTACGTTCCTCAATACACCATGCCAGGGACTCCAAGTTAAAATGGTGTAGCTAAGAGACGAAATCGGACCCTAAAGGATATGGTTAAAAGTATGATTAGTCATTCTTCTTTGCCAGAGTAACTTTGGGGAGAAGCCTTAAAGAATGCAGTGTATATTCTTAATTGAGTTCCAAGCAAAGCAGTAGCTAAAACCCCGTATGAATTACGGACAGGAAAGAAGCCTAGTATTAGGCATTTACATATTTGAGGTTGTCCAACTGAGACTAGGCCATACAAGCCTAATAAAAGGAAATTGGACTCAAGAACAATAAGCTGTTATTTTGTCAGATACTTAGAAAGATCAAGGGGTTTCAAATTTTATGATCCTTCAAATAGATCCTTTTTCGAAACAGGGAATGCAAAGTTTATTGAGGATGTTGAATATGATGAGGGTGCCAAACTTAGGAACTTTGTCTTTGAGGAAGAACATGGTACTGTTCCTACAGTTGCAATTGAAAATGATCAGATAATTATGTCTAACATTGTTCAAGATGCAAATCCAGACTATCAAGACACTCCTTGGTTACATCCTACTCATATTGAAGAGAAACAACAACCTTAATTGGAAGTGCCATTAAGGAGATCCTTGAGAGATAGGAGATCAGCGATTCCAAATGATTACATCGTTTATCTCCAAGAACACGAGTTTGATATAGAACTAGAAGATGATCCAAAATCTTTTAGTGAAGCCAAACAAATTGTTCACTCTCATAAATGGATTGAGACCATGAAAGATGAGATGAAATCAATGGAGAACAATGACGTTTGGGGTCTTGTCGAATTACCTAAAGGAGCGAAACCTATTGGTTGTAAATAGATTTTCAAAACCAAGCGGGATTCGAAAGGCAATATCAAAAGATATAAAGCACGTCTAATTGCCAAAGGTTTTGCTCAAAAAGAAGGCATTGATTATAAAGAGACTTTCTCTACGATTTCATCGAAAGACTCTTTTAGAATCATTATGGCACTTGTAGCTTATTATAATTTGGAGCTACAATAGATGGATGTAAAGACAGCATTTCTCAATGGTGACATTGAAGAAACAATTTATATGATGCAACTAGAAAATTTCATGTCGGATGAATCAAAACATTTGGTGTGCAAAGTAAAGAAATCCATCTATGGTTTAAAACAAGCATCCCGTTAATGGTATCGAAAATTTGATCAAGTGATCACCTCTTTTGGTTTTAAGGAGAACACTGTTGATAAATGTATTTATCACAAGATCAGTGGGAGCAAGTTTATTTTTCTGGCGTTATATGTCGATGCAAGTAGCGATATAGGCTTATTGCATGAAACCAAAAGATTTCTTTCAAATAAATTTGAGATGAAAGATCTTGGGAATGCATCTTTTGTGTTGGGCATACAGATCCATCGAGATCGTTCTCGAGGAATACTTGACTTATCACAAAAGGCATATATCAATAAGGTGCTTAGCATATTTGACAAGAAAAATTGTGCATCAGGAGACACACCCATTGCTAAGGGTGATAAATTTAGTTTGCTTCAATGCCCAAGAAATAATATTGAAGAGAAAGAGATGCAGAAGATTCCTTATGCTTCATCTGTAGAGAGTCTCATGCATGCTCAAGTTTGTACGTGTCCAGATATTGCGTACATAGTTGGTATGCTTGGCAGATATTTAAGTAACCTTGAAATGGATCATTGGAAAGAAATAAAGAGGGTTATGAGGTATTTATAGAGAACTAAAGATTACTTGCTCACATATCAAAGGTCAGATCATTTAGAAATTGTTGGGTATTCAGACTCCGATTTTGCTGGTTGCCTTAATAGTAAAAGATCCACTTCTGGTTATGCTTTCATGTTAGCTGGAGGAGCTATATCTTGGAAGACTGTAAAGCAGTCACTCATAGCTTCTTCTATCATGAAAGCAAAGTTTATAGCTTGCTATGAGGCATCGAACCAAGCAATATGGTTGCCGAACCTAGTGATAAAGATGGTATTAAGAGGCCATTGAAGATTTATTGTGATAATAAAGCCGCAGAATTATACTCTAAAAACAACAGAAGCTCATCGAAGTCAAAGCATATTGACATCAAGTTTCTTGTTGTTAAAGAGAGAGTTTAGAGTCTTCATATATCTATTGAATATATCAATACGAACTCCATGATTGCAGATCCACTTACTAAGGGTGTACCACCTAAGGTGTTTCATGAGCATGTAGCTCGTATGGGTGTGGTTCACTTTGATGATATGCTTGTGTAGTAGGAGTTTGTTTCATTTATATTCATTTGTTATTGAGATATTTCTGATCAGAATAAAGTATTATTGTTATTACTGAAACTCTGAAATAAAGTTTTATTCTTTCAAATTGTAGTTAAGCATAAAGTTTTTGAAAGCAGGACTAGTTGAAAATAGGTATATTTAAGGGATCACGTTGCAGGTAATTTTCATACTACACATCCATACTTGATCTATGTCGTTGATTATATTAATATATGTGACCATTAATAGGTCTAGTTACAGAATATATGTAACAAAGATCGCTTTAATCATATATTAGTATAATTGATAGATAAGATTGTTTAGAGATGTTTCTTTGTGATGATAGCAAGTTTAGAGCTCTTAAAATTATTTTAAAATATACGATTATCAGGTAACATATGTGGCCCAAGTGGGAGATTGTTGGGAAATTCTTTAGTAGGCCTACATATATCAATCAATTGTATATTACAAGCTATCTAATGTGTTTAGTCCACTTAAAAGTGATCAAATAAAGTTTAAGTTATTGGACTTTAGGATATCTCAATTAGTATGAGCTTTGCAATGTGTAGAGATCCAATATTTTATTTTATTTTAATGATGGACCAAAATAAAGTAAAATATACTTCAAGTATAAATAAATTATGGTCTTCAATCTAAACATAATGTAATTCTCACACTCAATTCCCATTTTTGGTTCTCTATAAAGTGAGAAACACTGAAAATAAACTTTTGGCTACTGATTTTCTCCTCCGTGTTGGTTTTATTGCTGAAATCATGGGTATCTTTTTTCTACTTAATTTGTTTTCCAGTCAAAATTTGCTAGCAGCTGAAATCACTGTCAAAAACTGACGAAGTCAGGACTCGGTCCAGGGGGGAGGGCTTAGAAGAATCAAAGTATGAGTCTTAAATATCAGCAAGGTTTGAGGATTACTTTATGCAGATTAATTATTCTCTGCAATTGCGGAAGCGATCCCCAATGCATTTCGAGAAATTAAAGCAATATACTTCATTTTCTTCATATCTTTCTTTGATAGAAGCCAGCTTCGCCAGGCTTTCACTACTTCAGCCATCGGTGTTGAATTTGACAAACAGAAAAGAGTGATGAAATGCCTTGGACATATAAATAAGTCATTAAACGTGGGTGGAAATTTGGAGTACATTTTGCTGGTATTTTACTCCATTCCTGTGGAAACTTCACAATATGGTTCCTTTTCATAAAGACTAGAATGATTCCCGCTTCGCAAAGAATATTTTTTTAATTATTTATTGGAAAATATGAAACTGAAATATATTATAAACTAGTTTGTGTTTATGAATTAATTTTATTTATTCTATTTTTTATTTATTGTATGAATATAATTTATGTATTATTTATTAAAAAAATATTTTACTTACACCAAAAAAATTATTTTATGTATTGAGTAATAAGGGAATGTTTCTATAACACCCCAATCCCCATCGGGAGTTTATGAGATTCTGCAATGCTCTATATATAGAGACCTGAACTAATACTTGAGAGGTGTCTTTTGTGGAACAAAATCGTAATACTTTTCGATCAAAGCTGACAATATCTCACAGGTTAGATGCGGGTCTTTACAAATGGTATTAGAGGCTGTCCACCAGCTAGAATACGAGAGCTAAGTGCTATATCGTGGAAGCCATCTCTAGATTCTTGCAGGATGTAAGTGTTACACGGTGGGAGTTACCTCTAGATTCCCAACACCTGTTGTGATCTTGATTTTGTTCTGATTAGGCTTGACGATGACGTCAAGCTTTAAAGTGAGGGAGTTTGTAATACTCCAATCTCACGTCAAGAGTTTGTGAGATTTTACAATGGTACATATGTAAAGACTTGAATTTATACTTATGATGTGCTTTTTGTGTGAAAAAACGTGAGACTTTAGGATCAAAGTAGATAATATCTCGCAAGTTGGGTGCGAGTCTCCATAGTTTCATCATTTCAAATTATTCATGATTTTTTATTAGTAAATTATTTGAAAGTTCTCATTGTTTTTATATCATTTAAAATTTTAATTGTTTTAATAATGAACACTTATTTTCAAATTACTAAATTTATTAAAATACTATTTTTCAAATAGTAACAAAATAATTATTTTAAGTATTTAATTGATGACTAATTATTTTTATCAATAAAAATATATAATGGTACATGGAATTCCTATTTTAATTCGGACTTTCAAACAAATGTTTCACTTATATTTCATGTATGTATTAAGAAATGGAAAATACAACTTTACATCATGATGATGATGATGATGATGGTTATTATTATTATTATGAACAACAAATTTGTTGCTGTGACACATCTTCCCCATTTTTCCCAAACTAGACGTTTTTCAATAAAATTTAGAGGAACGTCATTCTTATATATGTCATTTTTGGAAAGGTAAGCAATTTTTTTGTTTTAAATTTTTTCTGTTGTTTTAACTTGGAGGTTTCCCAGCTGAACTTAGAGGACTTTTTAATTAGATATTGGATAATATTAATATTTATTTTTTTAAATAAATTAGGTATCATAGAATATTTTAATTATTATTAATTAGATAATTTTTTTAATTATTTCAAATTTTGAAGATAATTCTTAGATAATTTTAATTGTTTTAAATGTATTTGACAGTTTTTATTTTTTAAAAATAGATTAGATATCATATAATATTTTGGATAGCTTATAAAGTTTACCTATATCCTACAATTATATATAATTTTAAAATTAGATAATATTTTAATTATTTTAAAATTTTGAAGATAATGCTTAGATAATTTTACTTGTTTTAAATGTATTTAGATAATATTTTAATTGATTTATTTTTTAATGGATTGAAAAAATTTTGAGAAGTGAAGAAGTAACATAGTATTTTAAATAATTTGAAAATATTGAAGATATAAGGTTAGTTTTAAATGTATTTAGATAATATTTCAATTCTTTATTTTTTAAATTACTTGAGAAATTTGGAAAAGTGAAGAAGTTAGTTAGTGTTTTAGATGATTTGAAGATATTGAAGATATACTGTTAGTTTTAAATAAATTTAGATGATATATTAATGATTTTATTTTTTGAATGGATTGAGAAATTTTAGAGAAGTAAAGAAGTGGAGAAGTTAGATAGTATTGTAAATGATTTGAAAATATAGGAATTTCTACAGTAAGGTCGCAAATTTTGACTTTATTGTAATGTTAACGTAAAAAACACATGATTAAGAGTAAATTTAGAGTCATTAGACGTAAAATATGTTAGAAATTTTGTAAAAATATGATTTCAATTAAACATTAGTGTCAATAGATTTAAACATATAATAATTTTACTATAATATATGTTCATATTAATTAGCATGTGTTTATCTGCTTCTAACATATTTTACACTTAATGACTTTAGATTTATGCTTAATTATGTATTATTTACATTAATTGTGAGACCCTTATACAAATCTCACATTGATAAAGCACAGGAAAGATGTTGAGTATAAAGACTTAGCATGTCTCTACCCCTTATGATGTGTTTTAAAATCATGAGGTGGACTAATGGATTACACTAGAGTGGACAATATCACAACTGGGTTGGGCAGCTACAGTTGGTATCAGAGTGGCTCTGCGTGGCCTCTTGAGCAATGATGAGGCAAACCTCAACGAAGACGTTGAGTCTCAAAAAGAGGCTATATATGACACCCCCCATCTACAAAGCACGAGAGAGATGCTGGATATAAAAACTTAGCATGCCTCTGCCCCTTGTGATGTGTTTTAAAACCGTGATATGGACTAATGGGTTGTACTAGAGTAGACAATATCACAAGTGAGTCGAGTTTGTATATTAATCTTAAGTTAATTATTAAGTGTTTACGATATTTCTAACATATTTTACGCTTAATGATTTTAAATTTACGCTTGGTAGTGGTCAACAATTTCTTGGCTTAGTGATTAAGAAAAAATTGGGACATATTGTAAGGCTTGAGTTTGAACCTAAGTTTGAACCTAAATAACCTTATCTCCTATCCCTAATCATAAAAAATAATGTGCTTGGTAGAGTGGAAAATCAAAAGGATATATAGAAGTGAGTGAAAAACTAGAAATAAAATGATTTTTAATAATGTTTGCTAGGGAAATGTGTAAAAAAAGAAGAAGAAAGATTACAATTTTTTTTATAATTGCTTTTTTATTTAAAATTTTATTTTATTATCTTAACTAATGAATGGTATAATGTTTTTTATTGATTACATGAAAACTATTAGATGAGTTTATGCTTGGAAATTAAGGCATGATTAAAAAATAGACAGCACTTGGGCTCATCCTTTAAAATTCAAGTCCAACCCAACCCAGCTCAATAGTTATAATTTCTTTTTTTTTTTTACTGTTAATTTGATATTTGATTAAAATATGATGTTTTATTTTGTAAATTTTAAAAAGAGTTTTGAAGATACGTCAAATAAGGAAACTATTATTCACCAAAAAAAAATAAGGAAACTATTAAAAAATATCCTAATAGATTCTTAATTACTTTAAGATGCTCTAGTTAGAGAGTGGAGGCAATAAATGATGAAAAACATATCAATGCTAGGGGAAAATAAAAAAAAAATTTGGAAGCAAGTCATTTGGAAATATATGACGACACAAGAGTTGGAATAACAAATTGTCTTATGTAAATGAGTTATTTTTTTGTGTAAGTACAGGTATCATTATTCATTTTACGGTCTGAGATTAATCCTATTCGGGTCGAAAGTAGTAAATAGTAAAGCCCTCCTAATATCGGGGACTCTATGATTTGAACCCTATCCTAATGCCCGGGAAAGAAGTCCACTTCCACCTCTTCCAACCACTTGTTGGTGTGTAAATGAGTTCTTTGCTAAAGAAGAAACGTTGCAAATCACTAGAACATAATGTGCTTGAAGGTGGCGTAAAAGAAGACTGGAGCAGACCTTAAAGAATGAGTGCGATGGCAGATGGTTGTAGAAGGCTGAGCAATGTTAAGAACAATGCTAAGTAGAGAAGATAGATGGCCAAATAAGGCTTGAAGGGAGAAGAATGTAGAGAGAATTTTAGAGAGTTTTTGAGTTAGATAATTTTGCCAAAAGCTTTCTTCGAGGATAATGAAAACTCCTATATATAGGTGTGAAGAATAAAAGTTATATATCTTTGGTATTAATATATAATAATGAGATTTGATAGTTACAAAAGAATTAATATTTTGTCTAATGGGAGTTTCACTTTTAAAGATAGTAACTCACTACTTTGCTCTAAAATAAATAGGAAAAACATACTTTATAGAAAGATTAAGAGAACTTTTAATTATTTTCATATTTGATCCATTAAGCCGAACTCTCTATAACATCCCAATAGTGAAGTTAACCCAATAATCATGTCCTATTCCGGGATTTTTTCCACTTCTTCTTTTTCAATGAAGGTGTTATTCTACGAAAGAGTTGTTCTAAGAAGAAACTATTCCAAGAGAACTATTCTGTAAAGGAGTTATTCTGTGAAGAGCAAAAGGACTGTTTCTAAAAAAAGGTTGTTTTATGACCTTTAGTAGAATAACTTTATTACATATTCTGAGTTGTTTCATCAAAGAATGATTCTTATTGAAATTTAAAAAATAAAATATGTGTAATTAAAATCAAGTATGTACATCTTGGATAGAAATGAATGGAAGAGAAAAATTTATGTTGACGACTTCACGTGTGAAAAATTTTGTAAAGGGATGTAAACAATAAATTAAAGAAGTTTGAATGTAAATTATAGTATTCGTTATAGATTATTTATATAGAAAACAATTGCATACTCTGATTATGTGTACTAGGATCTGTGTAAATAATTGAATGTTACATTAGTTAAATAATTTTGGCATAAAGTCAAAGTAAGGACACTGAGCACAGCCCAACCAATTGTGTTAAAATGTGAAAAGTCAGTTCTAATTTTTGGAAATCGGAGCGTGACAATTAATATGTTGTCTAATGGGGAAGATAGTAACTCACTACTTGGTTCTAAAATAAATAGAAAAAAAGAGTTATACTTTATAGAAAGATTAAGAGAAGAACTTTTAATTATTTTCATATATGATCCATTAAGCCAAACTCTCTTTATAACATCCCAATAGTGAAGTTAACCCAATAATCTTGTCCTATTCCAAGGCTATTTCCACTTCTTTTCGATGAAAGTGTTATTCTGCAAAAGAGTTGTTCTATGAAGAAACTGTTCTGAGAGAACTATTACGTAAAGGAGTTATTCTGTGAAGAGTGAAAGGACTATTTCAAAAAAAAGGTTGTTTTATGACCTTTAGTAGAACAACTTTATTATCTATTTTGAATTGTTTCATCAAAGAATGAATCTTATTGAAATTTAAGAAATAAAATATGTGTAACTAAAATCAAGTATGTACATCTTGGATAGGAATGAATGGAAGAGGAAAATTTATGTTGATGACTTAGTGTGAGTTCATATATTAGCTCATGTAATCTACATATCTTAATTTATTGAGATAAAAGCTCTAATGAATATGATGATAAGAACAGATGGTGTAATTGAAATTTAATTACCAGCGATAGGTAATTTTTCTCTGGTATAGCGGCATGCTTAGTAGTTAAGAAGCCAGTGGCGTAGCCACATTGTAATTTTGGGGTCAATTGACCCCAGTGAATTTTAGAATTTGTTTTATAATATATATTATTGTGGGAAAATTCATAAATTAATTTCGTGAAAAATAAAATATAAAGATAAATGACCCTATGAAATAAAAAGTAAAAAATCATAGAAAAATAATTTTGGAATAATATATTATTAAGGGTTTATCCAATTAAACAATGAATATAATTGAATAATTCAATGCAAAGTTGGACCAAATCCACACATTATGAGATTTAAAAATTAGATCTCAAAATTTCGTGATTTTATACTTACCATTAAATAAAGATTTCATTACGAATAATTTTCAGCAATGCAAATAATTAAAAATTTATTACTAAAAAAAGAAAATAATTTAGTGAATAATTTGTTTAATTACATATATTGGAGGAATGCATTTGGTATATTAATGATTATTTTTAAATTATCAAAACTCTTCATGATAATTATAAAAAAAATTGTACTGAAGATTTTCTTTTGAATTATCATCAATGGTCAAGTTTTTAAGTTCCACAAGAGAAATAAAATGGCTACATGCTTATCTAATAATTCATAATTTATTATTTCTAATTATATCTAAATGAATATACATTAATTCTTCAATCTCATGGGTGAAATTTAAAATTTTACTGTCAAATAACATATATATTTTTTGCTATTTGTACTTAATTATTGTTATGATATTGCAATTACTTAAAGATTTTGCATAAAAAATTTATATAAGATATTTGTTTGTTTTAAAAAATAATTTTTAGTTCTTTTTATATTTTTTTAATTTTCATAGATTAAGAAATACAAATTAATAAAGGAAATAAAGAATATAGGATGTTTGAGAACTAAAAGACCATACAATTTTAAAAAAATTTAAAATAGATAAAAATATAAAAAATATATATTTACTTTTTGACCCCACTAAGTATATTTTTTTGGCTACGCTACTGTAAGAAGTATAAGAAAAATGGAATAAGGACAAGTTTCCAATTTCTTAGAACTAAATAGTCCACACCCTCAATCGCTTTTCTTATAACATAACTATTAACTATTAATTTCCGCTCGCCCGATCGGTCTCCCATCATTAAATTAGCCTATTTTGGTAATAAAATGGAACTCATTTTTTTTTAATCATGATATTGGTACGAAGTATCTACCGTAAGTAACAGTGACTAATCTCTGTCGGGGATCTTGAGTGCACACAAGGTGGATAGTTCCCTCCCAGCATAGTTTACTCCATAACCAAGATCAGAAATTGAACTCTGGACACTTGATGAAGAGATGAGAGCCACTACCACTTACGCCAATCAATGTTGGTTTATTAATATATGTGACTATTAATGAATTTAATTACAGAATATATATAACGAAGATCACTTTAATCATATATTAATATAATTAATGGATGAAATTGTTTAAAAATATTTACTTGTGATGATAATAAGTTTAGAGGTCTTGAACTCAATTCAACACAAAGCAAAAAGTTCAAAGTCTACGGTCAAGTTTTGGAAAATGGAAGGAAACAACATTGCATGCGCCAAAGCACTGACAGCAGCCGGTAACGTACCAAGCCCACGTGTTTTTACTAGGTGTTACAAATTTGACAACCTTAAAATATTAATTCTCAAAATATGTGTGTTCATATATATATAAATATATATATATATATATATATATATTATATCACACACGAGGAATGATCAATTTATATAGGTACACAATGAATCTAATTTTACTATATTTTTTATCTTTTTTATATTATTTACATTTTTTAATTCGATCGTCTAATTCTATAATCTATTTACGTAAATTATATATGTCAAATCATACAAATTCAAGTTAATCAAAAATATATTAATTATTTTAATAATAATCATATTTTAACTATTAATATATATTAGAAAAAATTTATTTTAGATTAAAATGATAGGAATCTTGGATCGATTCAAAAACTCATATACATGATAGACACAAATAGGTTATTAAATCTAACAGTTAGTTTGAAAAATATTAATCTTGCATGAAATAATAAAAATCATGTAAAACAATTTATTTTATACTTATAAAATTTAATTTGATTCTTCCACTATATATATATGTGCATATATGTATGTGTGTGTGTATATATGTGTATGTGTAGAGAGAGGATTGTATGAAACAGTTACTCCACGTCAGCATATATCACTTCTATTCAAATCATGCTACGTAATCACATTGTTGAAAAAAGTCAATGATTTATTATCAGAATCATTAATGAATCTTTTGAAATAAATATTTATCATTTAATTATCACATGTGATATGTAATAAATAATTGAATTTTTTTAATAATATGATTACGTTCTACAATTTAAATGAAAGTGATATATGCAACTATGGAATAACCGTTTCATACAATTCTTTCTCCATGTGTGTGTGGAGTACAATACAATCTTAAGCCCGAAGACTCAATCTTATCTTTGTACTATTCAACTATTTTCAAAGTGAATTTTTATTTTAAAAATATATATAAATTCACGATAAAATAAAATATTTTAAAAATTATTATTTATAAAAATTTTGTCATTTTTTATTTATATATTAAAATAAAAAATATGTTATTATATTATTTTTTTTATCATATATGTTATTATATTATTGAGTGCATACTTTGACAAACGCAGCACTGACATGGTCCAATAATTTATTAAAGAATAAAAAAAATTTCCAAGTCAAAAAAGGTCGGCACGTGGCGGAGACGGAGTAGACAATAAAATTCTACTAAAATATTCAAAAACAGATTGACGAAAAAGCTCTTAAAGGAATAAAAAACGACGCTATAGTCTACAAACAAGGCGTGTATTGAACGTCTAGGTGACTAGGGGCTATATAAAAGCTACAGTCTCTACTCCAACTGCATGCCGGCGCATGCAGCTCATAAAATACACGTTTATTTCCCAAGCATTGCCACATCAAAAACACACATTTAAGAGCAGAGATGGAAAGGCTCCGGTTTCTAAAAACTTTCTCTTGGATTGAATATTTCCACATCTAGAATGTTAATTCTTCAATTAGAATTTTAAATTCAAACAATAAAGAGGATCAAATTATACCGATGTAAAATAATTTTATTTTATATTTTTTAACATGACTGTTGAATATTGTATTTTATTCAAATAAATTATATATATATACAAAATTTCAAGTTAATAAAAAATGTTTAACTATTAGTTTAATAATAATAAAATTTTATCCGTTAATATATATTAAAAAATGTACTATTCTCGATCGAAATGATAGAGATATCAAAGACTCAAAACTTCACATGCATAATGGATACGAGTATGTTATAAAATCTAAAGACTGATTTACAAAAAATATTAATTCTACATTAAGCTATAAAAATGATGTAAAATAAAATTATTTTATATTAATATAAGTGGATCTCTCCTCGTATATATATATTGACTCAAAATCAATGTAAGGGTTAGATGGATTTTGAAGTTCATGGTATAACCTTAACTTTTTTAAATTTAATTAATTAAAGAAGGCTGGAAGAAGAATCCTCCTGCATTTCTAACTACAAGGTTGCTAGCAAGATTCATTCATTGGATTAATGGTATTTCCTGCAATACAAATTAATCTTTTTTTTTTGGTTACTACAAATTAATCTACAAACCCATGTCAATGAAGTACTAATTAATATACCATACAAATATAATCTTTCAATTAACTTAACTATATAACTGGTGTGGTGTGCTTGACACAGCTTACTCTAAATCAAAGTTCAAAGGTCAAGCCTCTCCCAAAATTAAAGTACTATATATATTACATTCCTAACGCAGCCACCAGGTTTCGCGGTGGCTGGAATCATCAAAAGAACAATAATTGAAAAGTATGACTTCCATTCCGGCAAATAGTCTCCGAGGAGTTAGAGAACTGCGACAAATCGGACACGTAGAACGCCGGTATCCATTAATCCATCTATCCAAGCAAACTTTATGGAAAAGATGGTCACATCTCAGCTCTCTAATCTCTTCATCTTCACCAATATTACACAAACAAATAGCACATTCTACACCTTCATCGCCCGACTCTCCCTTGTTGTAGTTGTAATTGCACCTCCCCAGCTTAAAGTCTTCACCAGTTGCTGCCATGTGATAAGGAAACAAAGAGTAATGAAGCAAGAAATTCCAAGCCCACTTCAAAGGCGAAACGATTGATAGAACAGAAAGCAAGTACTTCTCAAGCTTGTAAATAGCCATGGCGGAGATTTGAGAGAGATGAAACAAAGATGAAATGTGCGTTGCTTCCAAAAGCGGGAAATACATTGGAATATTTATAGACTCCCACTCACTTGTAGAGAAAGGGTGTTGGAGGCATGCGCCGATTGTTGCTGAAAACTCCCATTCAAAAGGAAGACTTTTAATTAAAGATTAGCAGGTAAAGAAAAATTCTTGTTTTTTTTTTTTTTTTTTTCATATGAGGTAAAAAGAGAGTGAAGAATCAAACATTGGACTTAATCTTTTCTAAAAAAACGTAACAAACTACTAGATTAAGTGTCTGTTTGGCCTAGCTTATTTTAGTGCTTATCTACTGCATAAGCAGAAGTCAAGTGTTTGGCTCTTAAAAATTTAAAATTTTTAGCTTATGCGAGAAGCAAATTTTAACTTTTAGATGAAGCTATAAATTAAAGCTTTTTCAAAAAGTACTAATTTTAATAACATGTATTTTAGTGAAAATTTTAACATTTTCATTTTACTATTCAATAATTCACAAAATTATAAAGAAAATTATATTATTTTGCATTAATTTATTTATCTTGTGCAATTTTTATATTTATTTAATTGTTTATTTTAATATGTAAAGTATTTTATTTATTTATTTATTTCACTTAAAAAGTTTGTGATTAAATCTAATAAAGTTTATTATTTTATTTTAAAATTTATTAAAAATATACAAAAATTTTATTAAACAGTGTTTAACGTTCTACAGTATTTTTATATTAAATTAGCAAACGCTAATTTAACTTTATTTAATAGCACTTTTAAAAAAGCTCTACTCAAACAGCACTTTTTATAAAAGCTTCAGCTAGGCCAAACTGACCCTAAGACTTAATTGTTAAAAAATTTTCTTTTTTTTTTCTTGTCACTAAATGTTCTGCTTCCGACTTGCAAGTATAAATGTTCGCAGCAGTCCAAGGATTGATTTTAAATACAAACATAGTAGCGTTGAAACAAGCTTTATGTTACCGTCATCAAATTGAAAGTCATCTGCCAACAAATTTTTAGCTTAGTGGTTAAAGATGAGTTGTAACATATTGTAAGTTTTAAGTTCAAATCCAAACATCTTCATCCTCAATTATTTAATGTTTTCCTTGTAACAAAAAAAAATTGAAAGTCATCTTACATGTCGTTTGAAGACAAGAAGTTCTTTGAAATGTCATACTAACGTGCGGGGTTCCGTGCTGAGAAAACCCACTAGACCGTGGCTATGGGGGTAAGAGATACATGAACCTGAGCCAAATATTTTCATATGGTGGATAAGCTTTTTGAAAAATTGAAGTTGAATTCTTTTTTGACTTAGTAAGTCCGTTTAAAAAATCAATATGTCATTAAAGATTTATTTAAAAAATAATTAACTATTTAATTAGCAAATAAACACATGCATGACGATCTTATAAAGTCATTTGTGAAATTAAAAAGCTGTCCTTGATATATAAAAATCTTTAAAGTTATAACTAAGCATATATTCTCCCCACACTAATTGATTGTTCTTTTATTTTTAGGAAGACTACAGAATTCTTCTATTTGATGTTATTTTTATTAAAAATTTCAAAATTATTTTATAAAATTAATGTTCTATAATATTTATTTGATGCATGAAAATAAAAAAAAAATACAACGAAAAGTAATTTGAAATATTAAACTAATATGAGTATTATATTTTAAAAATAAAAGAATGATATAATTTTGAGGTATTAAAACACAAAAGATATGAAAAGGAGATAACCTTATTAAGTGTTTAATTAATAACCAAAAAATATTAGATTCATTCTTTAATGGTAAATGTTTGGTGCATGGAAATTTTGAGGGAAAATGAAATTTCAAAGTTTTTAGTTTCTCATGTGTATGTGGAAAAAAAATGTTTTAAAAAATTGTGAAAGACTAAAAGTCAGTTCGTTTTTTAGAAAAAATATGTGTTAATAAAAATGATTTATATATGATGCATTGATAATGTATAGTTTTTATACACTGTCAATAAACTAGAGATTGACATTTCATTAATAAACCTTTATGAGCAAATTTTAAAAAATTATTTATATTTACTTTTAAGAACTTAGCATATTTTTTAGTTTGCCAATTGATGAGGTGTCAACTTCTGATATATTGACAGTATATAAAAACTATATACTGTCAGTGTATCATATACAAACCCTAATAAAAATGCAAAATTTCTCCTTGTCAAAAATGTTAGTTATGACTTTAAAGATGTGGTTGACTGGGTGGAAAAGTAGAAGAAAGAATAGAGGTATGGAAAAATGGAAAGAAATTGATTTTTGTTAGTGTTTGATGAGAAGGAAAAATATGAATAAAGAAAATAAGAAAGATTGTTTTTTTTATTCTTAATTAACAAAATCAAATCATTCAAAATTAAAAAGATTAGTGGAGAGAAAATGAGAGATGTGAACCAAATATGTATATTTGCAAAATTATTTTTTAATTTTTAATTTTATTTTGTTATTTTAACTAATTAATAGTATAATTATAAATTAATATAATTTATTTTTTACCTTAAAATTTTCATTTTTACCAAGCAATAGAATGAAAAAAATTTAATATTCTTTCACATTTTTTGTTTTTTTTATCAAGCACATCAATAAAAATATTTATTTTTTGTTTTGTCTGGTTTTAATATTTTTTTTCACCTTATCAAGCAATACCTAAAAATAGTTTAATTTAATTAATTAACTATGTCCCATCAAAGTTTAGTATAACCTCATTTTTTTTCTTCTTATGCATGAAAATAAAAAAAATTGAAAAATACTTTGAAATATTAAACTTAAATGAGTATTAAATTTTAAAAATAAAAGAATGATAGTTTTGAGGTATTAAAAAAGGAAGAAAAAGACCACGAAAGATATGGAAGGGAGATAAACTTATTAAGTGTTTAGTTTATAACCAAAAAAATTAGATTCACTCTTTAATGGTACATGTTTGGTGCATAAAAATTTTAAGGGTAAGGACAATGAAATTTCAAAGTTCTTATTTTCTCATGTTTTGTGGAAAAAAGTGAGAAAAGTTTTAAAAAATTGTGAAAGACCGAAAGTCAATATTTTTTAAGAAAAAATATGTTTTAATAAAAATGCAAAATTTATCTTGTTTGAAAATGTTAATTATGACTTTAAAGATGTGTTTGATAGGGTGAAAAAGTAGAAGGATGACTAAAGGTATAGAAAAATGGAAAGAAAATTATTTTTGTTAATATTTGATAAGAAAGAAAAAATCAATAAAGAAAATAAGAAAGATTTTTTTTTAATTCTTAACGAACAAAATCAAATTATTCAAAATTGAAAAGATTTGTGTAGAGAAAATGAGAGATGTGAGTCAAATATGTATCTTTACAAAATTATTTTTTATTTTGTTCTTTAAACTAATTAATAGTATAATGACAAATTAATGTAATTTATTTTTTAGCTTAAAATTTTCAATTTTACCAAGCAATAGAAAGAAAAAATTTAATATTTTCTTTCACATTTTTTACTTTTTTATCAAGCACATCAATAAAAATATTTATTATTTTTTTTATTTTTCTATCCTTTTAATTTTTTTTTACCTTACCAAGCAATGCCTAAAAATAGATAAATTTAACTATGTCCCATCAAAATTTAGTATAGCCTCATTTTTTTTTCTTCTAATGCATGAAAAAACATTGAAAAATACTCTGAAATATTAAACTAATATGAGTATTAAATTTTAAAAATAAAAAATGATAGTTTTGAGGTACTAAAAAAAAAAGAAAAAGAAAAAGACCGCAGAGATTTGAAAGGGAGATAAACTTATCAAGTGTTCAATTTATAACCAAAAAAAATTAGATTCATTCTTTAATGGTATATGTTTGGTGCATGGAAATTTTGATGGGAAGGAAAATGAAATTTCAAAGTTTTTATTTTCTCATATTTTGTGAAAAAAAGTGTGAAAAGTTTTAAAAACTTGTGAAAGACTGAAAGCCATTTTTTTTAGAAAAAATATGTATTAATAAAAATGCAAAATTTACGTAGGCATCATTATAGCTTTTTTCTCTCTCTCGAATGAATTCTCTCGAAA
This sequence comes from Heritiera littoralis, assembly GCA_031772115.1. Taxonomy (NCBI): domain Eukaryota; kingdom Viridiplantae; phylum Streptophyta; class Magnoliopsida; order Malvales; family Malvaceae; genus Heritiera; species Heritiera littoralis. The sequence continues at coordinate 704,853 of JAPDPK010000165.1, read as the reverse complement.
ATTCTTCTGCATGCCAACATGCAGACTCTAGAACATCGGATAGTGAGAATCGGAAATGCACCAAGAAGAAATTCAAAAGGAGACGAACAGGTAGTGAAGATGAGATAGTGGAACTGGATCCTGCTGTAGAAGACGATGGCCATACACAGAGCACTAATGAGAAGAAATTTGGTGAACAGGCCAAGTTTTCATATAGAGACATCCTAGCGGGTGGAAACGTTCCTGATTCGTCAGGTTGGGATAACTGGGGAGCCTCCAATGGGAAGGATGAAATGCAATTCGATGATGAAGTGTCGGATGATGAAAGTGGAAATGATAGTACTGTGCCCAGAATTATTTTCACTAAAGATGAGGAAGCCATGGCGCACATCTATCATAGTTAAACTGCTTGGAAAATCATTAGGCTTCCAAACCCTGTCAAACAGAATCAAACAACTATGGCAAATAACTAGAAGATATAAAATAGTTGATTTGGGATTCGACTATTTTCTTTTTAAGTTTGAAAAAAGGGAAGACTATGTGCGTGTCCTTGAAGGTGGTCCTTAGATTATAGGGGTCACTACCTCACAGTAAGGCAGTGGACGCCAAATTTCAAACCAATAAAAGATGTTATCGAAAAGTGGTTGCATGGATTCGATTCCCTTGTCTGCCCATGGAGTACTATAATCATATAGCATTATCAAAGATGGGTTGATGTGTTGGAAGGTTGATTAAGATCGACAAAAACAGAGAAGAGGCCATTAGGGGAAAGTTTGCCAGACTTTGTGTGGAGATCGACCTTCAGAAAGCTCTAGTATCCATAATTTACGTAGGGAAGCATTATCAAAGAGTTGAATTCGAAGGGTTTCATTTAATATGCTTTCGGTGCAGCAAGGTGGGACATAAGGAAGATAATTGTCCTATGTTTGTCCATGAGTCGAATCAAAAACATCTGGAGGAGACAAAGGTAAGCGAGACTAAGACTGAAACCCATGATGAAACTGGCTTGGGCCATGGATGCTTACTCAGAGACAAACCAGGAATCCTCAATGTAGGGACAACAACAATAAAGGTAAGGCAAAGAATCAGCCAGAACAGGAGCACCGAATCAGTAACAGATTTGCCAATTTGGTAATAGGAAAGGAAAAAGGAGATATTCATGCTGATTTTCAGGGAAGTTTCTCAGTAGGAAAGGAAATTTCTAGCAAGAATTTGGGTATTGCTAATCAGGCTAAATCCAAGGAGGTGGTTCGATCTAAGCAAAGGAAAAAAGGCAACTTCAAAATGATAAAATCGGTTTCTTCGACAACTACGCCAGAATCCTCGTCCATAGTGTTGGAGTCTATTAATGGCTCAAGTTTTACTTTTCTAGCCAGCTCTTCATCAAGGATAGTTAATCAAAATGGGCTGAACAAAGAGAATGAGCCCAATGATACCTTAATGATTTTCAAGCCTGTGCAACATAAAATGGATGAGCAACCCAATGCAACCTTAGTTGAAGATAGGTATGTGAATCACAAAGAAAATGAAAGGCCAAGGAAGCCCTGGATGGTGATGGGATCGTGAAGCTGCGAAATGAATCAAAATACAAAAGATTTATATATGATGCATTGACAGTATATAATTTTTATACACTGTCAATACATCAGAGGTTGATGCCTCATCAATAAACTCTTATGAGCAAATTAAAAAAATTTATTTATATTTGCTTTTAAGGGCCTATCGATGAGGTGTCAACCTCTGGTGCATTGACAGTGTATAGAAACTATACACTGTTAGTGCATCATATACAAACCCAAATACAAAACCCAAATTGAAACATTAACTGCAGGAGAAATTCTATTTGTACCCTACGTTTTACTATTCTTACCCCACCCAAACAACCCTATTAACTAAAAGACACTTTTAACCTTACGTTTAGCAGCCATCTCCTTCTTCCTCCTCCTTCCTTCTTCTTCCTTCCTGGTCGAGTTGCTGCTCAGGTAATTTTACCTCTGTAAATTTACTAGGGAAAGGGGAATGTGCCACCTGTGCTGGGCTGAGGCTCATGCCAGTGTTCTTGTGCGAGACCAATGTACAAGGCCAGCCTAGTGTAGGTGGCACACTGACGAGAGGCCCAGCCACCTGCATGAGGCCTAGCCCGCGCAGAGACTTGTGCGAGGATAGCTTCCTCGAGCAAGGGCACTTGCACGAGGCAGGTTTCCTCGCACAAGGGCACTTGCTCGAGGACAGCTTCCCCGCGCAAGGGCACTTGCTCGAGGACAGCTTCCCCGCGCAAGGACACTTGCTCGAGGAACTTGCGCGAGGCAAGCAGCCGTTCACAAGTTCCCTTGCCCAGGGAAAGCTTCTCCACGCAAGGCCTCGCGCCTTTGGGCGAGATCTTGCGTGAGGTTGGGCCTCGCGCAAGGGTCTTTACACAATTGTTTCTGGTTTTGACTACTTTCTGCAAGCTTGGTTTTTATGATTCTTGATTTCATCATCTGACTGAAGTTTGTAATTATATAGACTATTGCCACCATCTCCATTCAATTGCTGCCATCAATCTCTACAAGCTATTGCACTGTAGGACTATTCGCACTAGGTATGTGCTTGATGAATGTTAATTAATGATAAATTTAAAGTTGCACAATTAAGAATTTGCTATGTTCTATTAAAGCATTTTCAGAAAGATAAATAATGTGATATATTGTCTCTTTTAACAAGAAGATAATGCTTACACTTCACCTTCATATATGTATACACTTAACAAATAGGAAAAATCTTGATTAAATCAAAGTAGATATCAAAAAAAAAAATTTATACTTGTCATGATCTACTTATTTGAGTTCTAAGTTCATAGATCTAAGGATCAAATTTACAAAGTAAATGTATATTCAACAAAATAAGTAGTCAATGATGGAGTTGAGTGACTAACAAAAAACTTCTTTTATTTATACTTGCTTATAATGTACACACACTTTACACTAGTATTTCTCACTTACTCTCACTTTGCACTACATACACCTCACGTCACTCACTCACACTTCCACTCACTTGTACACTCTTTACTTCCTCACACACTTGCACTCAACTATTGCACACACTCTTCACATTTTGCTTTCACCTCTCTAACGCCTCTCTTGCAATATGATTTTCAAAACACAGCAGTCAAAGCTCAATAATAGGTATTCTAAAGTGTATATGTGAGTTTTGAAAAAAATCAAGAATGTTAATAAGGAAGAGATATTGTTAAATGCGCTTAGTGCCTTAGCTTTTAATTTGTTTTATAATTATTTAAATATTTTTCTTTTTCAAACATGGCATTAACACGAGACGGAGGTTCATCTCAAGGAAGACGACAGCGACCTACCGGCTCTGAGAGGAGACGACGAGTTAGGAGATATCAGGTCGAGCAAGTCGAACTTGTCGAGCATGTCGAACAGGTCGAGCAAGCTGAGCAGGTCGAACAGGCTGAGCAGCTAGATTTAGAGTATGCAGAGAAGGAAGTCGAGCCTTGTCCTGGAGGCCTGACTAATACCTCAATTCTTAGAAGTTTTAGATCACATGTCGCTTTTGAAATATGTGATCACATGTCACTTTTGAAATATGTGATCACATGTCACTTTTCAAATGATCTTATTGTTTGTTGTTTTTGATATAGGAGCGAGGCAATTTGAAGGTCCTTAATCATAGCAAGAAAATCTCTCAGTGGATCTTAGACGATGATTGGTCTCATATTCGCTCCTTTGTTTTGCAGTTCCGCTTAGGGAGTTTGGTTGACTGTAGTTACCGCACATGCGACAACACCATCATCTCTGCTTTTTGTGAGATGTGGCAGCCAGAGAAGAATACATTTTATATGCCTTTTGGAGAGATGTTGATTACTCTGGACTATGTAGCTACACTCCTAGGCATACCAGTGACAAGGGGGATTGTATTTTGCCGGCACATCCGTGTGAAGCACGCTATTAGATTATTAGTACATTTGTTAGGAGTCTCTCTTACAGAGGCTCAAGCGGTGACGAGTACTGATCGTGGGTCCAGTGTGACATTGCAGTGGTTGAGAACAAATTTTGGCAATGTCACGATAACTCCAATGATGAGGAGATAGTATATGCTACTCGTGCATACTTGCTTCACTTACTTGGGTGTACACTTTTTGTAGATAAGAGTGGATTGCATGTTGCCATATCATTATAGTCTTGTTTAGAGGATCTATCGGTTATCAGTGAATACACATGAGGTGCAGGTGCTCTTGCTCATATGTATAGACAGCTGGGTCTTGCAAGCAGATCAAAAGTGCATGGGATTGACGGCTATATGACACTTTTACAGGTATTATAATTTACTTTGTCGAAGTAACTTGTTAATTATAATTTATTTGTTTATAATTTATTAATGATTAATGTTTTATTTGTGTAGGCTTGGATTTATAAGCACTTTCCGTCATTAAGTCCGGAGGTGAACTTCAACTACGAGGATAGTATGCCTCGAGCTCGACGATGGAAGCCATGTACTTATGGCCAGGATGTGAAGGTCTTGAGAGAGTAGCTAGATGACCTTTAGTGTAATTAGGTGTGCTGGGATCCCTATGCAGATAGTCGAAGACATCATCGTTGCCTCCGATCACATTTTTCACTGTCTACTTTAAAGTTGGAGATGTCGTGGAGCCATATCATCCAAAGAGTGTTACAACAGTGGCGCTATGTACAGACTGTACATTCGAGACCTTTGGTGCCATTTAAATCACGGAGAGGTAGTACGAGCACCACTTACGATGTTGTTTATCAGTTTATAGATCAATTATGGTAGAGATGGCCTATGTATGTCCTCACAGAAGAGAATAGAGGATGAAAGTGTGTGATCCTAGGAGAGATAGCTCCAAATTATATGGCTTGGTACGACTCCATTTCTCATCAATTTGTACAAAACCCAGCACGCAGATCGAGGTTTCAAGCTCCCCTGGTTGATTTCGATTATTCTAGTTTAAGTTATTAACACTAAATCCCAAGTGAATAAAATTTTTTCATACTATTCGATTTGATAAAGCTTCTTTCATGTATTGTCTTGCAGCGCATGTCGAGGTCAATGTCTCACATTGAATTACTCATTAGTGGCAACAAAGTTGTAGAGACATTGACAAAGGGACTTTACGACCTGCGTGACATAATATCTGGGTTGTCAGATGCCGCTTCATCCTCAATTCCTCCTCCAGCTCCATCACAGATAGCTCTTCCTCCAGCTCCTCCACCAGTTACATCAGATGTAGCCTTTCCACCATCTCATATTTCCTCGGAGACAGCACCACTAGTTACATCAGAGATAGTTTCTCCACCAGTTACATAAGACATAGCTCCTCCAGCTATACTTTTTTATACTAGGTTCGGGAGGAGGAGAGGCAAGGCAATTATATCGGATGCGTCGGAGGATTAGTGTATTTGTAATTAGTGACTTTTGTTTTTTAAAGATACAGTTTATCTTTATGATATTAGATAATGTTATTAAAATATGTAGTGATTTTTATTTATAATTCATTAGTGATTAATGTTTTATTTAGTGATTTTTTTTAAACATACAATTTATCTTTATGATATTAGATAATGTTATTACAACATATAATTCATAAATCGATAATAGAATCATAACAAGGCATACATATCAAAGTACAATAATATTTAATATAATATCATAGTTCATCTAAGTCAATGGTTTCTCTAATGACAACATCTAATCTCAACAATAAATTTTGGAATTCTTCGATACGAGATACATATGGAAGCCCCCACTCACGAGCAGAATCACATCGATACCGATGCCAATTGAATGCAATCGGAGGTATTGGTGCAAACGGGTCCATAAATACATGAAAAATAGCATTGTTAAACGTATAAAAAATGAAATACAAAATATCTAAAGTCTGGCGTAGATATCATTATCAATATCTCAACAAAATGTGAATCGTTAACAAGTCCAATTACTATGAATCTATGCTGTAATGGTGGAGGTGGTACAGTTCTAAGTAGGAGATATGTTAAACATTGTCTCGAAGATAAATGGACAAGCACAACATTATACTTTGTTGCTATCAAGTGACCCATATCGAGTAAAGTCATCCATTTATCATAAAGAGCCGGTATGTTGAAATATGATAATGTCTTTAACAATTCATCAACACGCTCCACGGATTCATAGAGACTAACATAATAAGCTTGGAAATGACATATTTCCTCAATCAAATCTTGTCGCACCTTAGCCCATGCATCAACACCTATGCCTAGCAACCCAGCTATAGCCCGAAAACCATAATGTCCATCTGACTCAACATCCACGATAGAGCATATGTGTTGGTGTATCTCTAAAAGGAAAGAATCAATAAATTTCACTTTCTTTTTTTGATAAACTGGTAGCTTCATCCTCTTAGCTGTTGAATTTACTGAAACAGGTGTTGATGCTCTATCATGTTGAAATTCAATAATCTCAAAGTAAGAAGGGAAATGTTGAGTTGATTTGTCTGAACGGCCTTTGATTTTAGCCTTCTCGAGTGGAGGAATAAGGAATGTAGTTGCTGGATCACCTAGTTCTCTTAATTTTTTCTTCAAGGCTAATCTTCTCGAGAGATCACAAGCATTGAAGCATTTCACTATTAGCTACCACTCGGCATTAAGATTCAACTCAGCCAAGTAATCAACAGTTTTATTCTTCAAGTCCAACTTCGACCAATGAGGATCCAAAATGGATAAGGGAATAGGTTTCCAGTCCCTCATGAATTTAGCAATCTCATGAGCATAAGGCAACCCATGTGTGCTTCTAATGATGCAACCATAAATAAGATGGTCAATGCCAGTATCATTTGCTCGATGCGCCTCCTTCAAAATTATATTCAATACTGTCCTAGACACCAATCCCCATAACTCATAAACAAAGCTAGCCTAAAATTATGTTCAACAATAGTAACACTTCTCTTAAACGAAGCCTTTATCTTCGTATGTTGTAGCTCAATCAAGGAGTTGATAACATTCCAAGATGAATCAAAATCTCCTTAGGATGATCCAAGGTGTCTCTTTAACTTTGCATGTGCACTCTCGGCCCTACATGACGTTAGAACAATGTTTATTATAATGAATAAATTATATAAGTTGTGAAAATAAGAATTTTTAAACCTTGTAAACCTACATACCTATTTGTTGTAACATTTCCAAAGTGCTTTACTTTATTTGTCCAAGGAGCAATAAATCTCTCATTATGTTCAGTTAACCAAGTATCTCTTAAGTACTCGAGCGCTCTAGGATAAGAATGGTAATGAGAGACCATTGAACTTAAATTTGTTTCATACTCATTTGAAGAGGATACAAGAACGCCCCAAGCTGACATGAATGCCTCCCACTTCTCTATGCTCTCAAACAACTTTTTACAATGAGCAAGTACATTCTTTAATATATGCCATCTACATAAGAGATTAATTGCACTAGGGAACACTATCTGTACTGCTTTCGTCAATGCTAAATCCCTATAAGTAACAATGACAAAAGGTGTTGAATCAGAAGACATCAAGCTTTTTAGCTTTTCCAATGCCCAAGTGTAGTTGTCAGTGCGCTTAACCTTCATGTAAATAAATGCAACTGAAAAAGTTAGATTTGTACATGTTACACCAACAATCTTAAGGAGTGGGAGTCCATATCGATTAGTTTTATATGTACAATCCATAACTAATACATTGGGAAAAGCATTCAACAAATCTATAGCTATTAGATGTGCCCAAAATAAGTCTCTAACACAATCACTTGACTCATCACTCCTATGCCACTCAACATATTTACAATCATTTAAGTGTTTCATGAGTTATTGCATCTGTGATCTACCAGCTTTGTCAACCATTCTATATTTTTGTCATGCATTGTAGATGGTTTTTATGGTACTTACATTTTTCTCATCATGTTGTTTCAACATCATTAATATTTTTCTTGGTTTTACCATGGCATTTATTGTAAGGCCTCGGCCCATCTGCCGTCCGTCATTACTCATCCGTACTGTCCTTTTTGCAAGCCCACTAACCCCCTTAAGGTTTTGTCGTGAGGCCTAGCTCGTTCACTGGGTCACTCACATTTCGCGTCCGGAGCGACTCGAACCCTTAACATCATTAAAGGTCAAGTCACTCCTAACCAATTGTCTATGACAATTGCTTAGGAGTGACTTGACCTTTAATGATGTTAAGGGTTCGAGTTGCTCCAGACATGAATTGTGAGTGACCCAGTGAACGAGCTGGGCCTTACAACAAAACCTTGAGTGGGCTTGCCAAAGAGAACAGTACGGATGAATAACGGCGAATTGTAAGGCCCCAACCCGTTTGCCATCCGCCATCCGCCATTACTCATCCATACTATCCTCTTTGGCGAGCCCACTAGCCCCCTCACAGTTTTGTTGTGAGGCCCAGCCCGTTCACGGGGTCACTCACAATTCGCATCCTGAGCGATTCGAACCCTTAACATCATTAAAGGTCAAGTCACTGAAAATTGTTAGGAGTGACTTGACCTTTAATGATGTTAAGGGTTCGAGTTGCTTCGGATGCGAATTGTGAGTGACCTAGTGAACGGGCTGGGCCTCACGACAAAACCTTGAGAGGGCTACTGGGCTCGCCAAAGAGGACAGTACGGATGAGTAATGGCGGACGGGCGAGGGCCTTACATTTATCATATCACCCACTATACTTTGCTCTTGCACTGTCAATCGACCAGCAAAGGAATATCCTTCGAGCTGTTGTGCAACCAAGTGATTATGCATCCCATATACTACTTTCACTGCCCAACTATCATTCTTGTCCAATTTCACCTCTAGTAAGTTGAATAGACAATTACACTTCTTTGTTCCCATTCCCAAGCGACGGAATTCATCTCTATTTGACTTATACGTTCCATACCTTTCACATACAAGTCGAACTCTCTGTCTTCTTCAAGGAACACCAACTTCTGAAGATCTTATCACAACAATAAAACCTAAGTCTCTTCCAAGCTCTCTAACCCATGTGATCAAGGCATTTCGACTATTAAAAACCTGAAACAAAATAAATTTAATAATTAGTTTTTTCTACTATATTTGTATTAAAACATTATATTAATTTTAAAATTACGTACTTGGTTAGTAGTAAATGCAACAGTACAGTCAAATATTTCTTCATGAACACTTTTTCGATTCTCTGCTATACATTATCCTTTTGTCATTTTGCAAATATTAAACAAAGTCATTAATTATAATTATTATAATTATTATAATAAAAAATATATTAAAAGATTAATTATAATTTTAGTGCAAGCTGCACATTTCAGCACAAGTAGTGGCATGAACAGTTATTTTCGCGCAAGCTAGGTTGCGTTGCGTGGAACATGCAGCTTGCGCGAAAATGTCATTTATGCGCAAGCGATAATATAACTTATGCGCAACTAAACTTGTGCTAAGGTGCCTTTGTTGCGCAAATCCGATTGCGTGGCAAGCGAAACCAAGAGCGCAGAAAAGATTTTTACCTCTTCTCCTTCGTCGGCTTATACACTTTCAAGAAGGCTTTCATATTCTTTGCAGCTATCATAATAGCTACCCTCACTAAGATTTTCCATTTTTTTTTTGTGAAAGGAAAGAGTGAAATGGGGGAAGAGTGACGACGAAAAAAATCATAGAAGAAAAAGCAAGAACAGAAGAAGAAAAGCAGAAGAGATAGAAAAAAAAAGGGAAAAGTAACTTTAATATTCATAAGTGTTATTATAATAAAAATGATTTTTTATAGTATAAATAAACGCATAAAATAAAAATTATTTTTTATAGTATAAATAAATGACAAAAATTGTTTTGTGCAGTAAAATTTTAACACGCATAATGATTTTTTGCAATAGCGCAAGTGTTCTTGCGCGAAATCTAGGTTGGCTGATTGAATGTTTTTTGTGCAAGAACACTTGTGCAAGTGCTGTTGCGCAGACTTCATGTGCACGGGAGTCCCTTGTTAGCATAAGTGAACTTGCGCGAACATGCGCCGTTTGCTCAAGTTCACTTGCGCGTAGTATGAAGCTTTGTGTAAATTTCCTTGCACAAGGGTCGTGGCAGCGTGATCTTGCAAGGGTAAAATCACCATTTTCTTTGATGAATTTACTATTTAAAAATGGGGTGGGGTATATTTAGAGGTGCTTATTGGGCCGAGTTGGCCCGACCCGGTTCACAACCGGATCGGGTCAATCCGACCCAAAATCCTAACCGGCCCAGCCCGGTATGTTACCGGGCTGGGCCGGTTTTAAATTTTTTAAATCGAGCCCGGAAAGGGCCCGGCTCATAACCGGACCGGTTCGAACTAGTCCGGTTAAAAAAAATAAAAAAAAGTTTTTGACTGCAGTTGCACTGCAGTGCAACTGCAGTCTGCAGCAGAGGCAAGTCACAGACTTGCCTCTGCCGTTTTGATGGGCAACGGCCAACAATCTTTTTTTTTTATATTTTTTAATTTTAATTAAATTAAAAAGCAATGGCCAAAATCTTTTTTTTTAATATTTTTTAATTTTAATTAAATTAAAAAAAAAGAGGCTTGGCTACTACTGTGCACTGCGCAGTTGCACTGCAACTGCAGTATGCAGAGCAGAGGCAAGTCACAGACTTGCCTCTGCTCTGTGTTTGATGGGCAACGACCATCAATCTTTTTTTTTTTTTAATTTTTTTATTATAATTTTTTTCTTATAAATACCTCTATAATCTTCTATTTTCATTTACATTTCTTCTATATTTTCTCTCAAATCTACTATCTATATTCATCTACTCTTATTCTCTTCACTCACATACTCTCTCAATATTCACTCAAACTCTCTCAAATTCACTTAAATTCCCTTATTCCAAATTTATAATATCATTATTTTCTTTATAAATTTCATTTTTCTTTTTATTTTATAATTTTACAAATTTTACTTTTAATTTTCAAATTCTAATATATTATATATATATTCCTTATTCCAAATTTATAATATCATCATTTTCTTTATAAATTTCATTTTTCTTTTTATTTTATAATTTTGTAAATTTTACTTTTAATATTCAAATTTCAATTTTCAAATTCCAATATATTATATATATCATACATCTATTTTTTAAATTTTTAACATATATTTATTTTCAAAAAATAAATAAAAATGTCAAATTTCTTTCGTCGTTCATGCTCTGTTTCTCGACCTTTTGGTTCCACTGAAATTCCTAATTTGGGTGACGAATCATTTAATGAAATCGAACTCGATATTCATCCGGAGGAGGAGCTTCCTTTGGCGGCACCATCGGTTGGTCGTGGACGTGGAGGTCATGCTCAAACACAATCATCAGCTGCCACCATTGCTGCTACATCATCAAGGCCGAAATTTAGTCGAAGAAAAACGAGCAGGGTATGAGAGTATTTCGATATTGTAGCAAAAGAAGGTGAGACGAATAAATATTGTGCTATCTGTAAATTGTGCCAAGGCGTTTACTCTTATAAGTCCGGTGGAGGTGCTGGCGGTACAGGTACGTATAAAAGACATTTAATTACTGCACATAAAATTAATCCTGATGCCGAAGAAGATGAAATTTTAGAAGGTAAACAGAAAGGGAGCAATTCAACTTTAATCGAGAAGAAGAAGATTCATACGAAGAAACCGAAAGTAGCAAAAAAGGAAAAGGAATTTTAAACGCAATTAAGGAAGCAGCAAAGAAGAGAATGAAGCTAAAGGGAAAAGCGAGCGGATCGGGATCGGGATCAACAACTCGACGAAGTTCTAGCTTCAATGAGTTAGGATTTTTCTTAAGTCAAGATTTTTCTGTAGATGATAACTTTGATCTTCTCCAATGGTGGAAAGAAAACCAAAAACAATTTCCAGTTTTAGCTTCCATGGCTCGAGATGTTTTTGCGGTGCAAGTTTCTTCTGTTGTTTCGGAATCCGCATTCTCGACGTGTGAAAGAATTATTGGAGACCATCGAACCACTCTTAATCTGGATTCATTGTGCATGTTAACATGCCTTAAAGATTGGTTTGATGTGTAATCGCGCAATGTCGAACTTGGAATGACCAATGAATTTGCTGATAATAATTCAGAAGAGGAGGAAGAAATTTCCAAGGCAATCCGTATAAATTATGAAGAGTAGAGAATAATCTTTTTTTTTTTGTAAATTGTATGTAAAATTGTAAATAAGTTTAGTCATAGTGAATATTTTTATGGACTACGGTCCCGTGGTTTTTACCCTTCTAACTTTTGAAGGGGTTTTCCACGTAAAAAATCTTTGGTCTCCTACTCTCTCCTTTTTCTCCTTTGTTATTGTTGTTGTTGTTGTTGTTGTTATTATTATTATTATTATTATTATTATTATTATTATTATTATTATTATATACCAAATTAATTAATGTTATACTTATCTATGTTTAAAACAAATAAATATTTAAAATACAAAATGAATTAATATTTTAAAAACATATTAAATAAATGAATAAATAAATGAATGAATAAATATTAAGTAAATGATATTTCAAATATAATAAATTATTTTAAATGCAAAATGAATATAATAAATGAATATAAATAAAGATATGCAAAATGAATATAATAATAATATTCATAATATCATTATTTGTATTTTGAATCAAATATCATTTTATCATAATATTATATTCATAATATAACTTTAATTTATTATAACAATAATTTTATTAGATAATTTTATAATAGTTTATTTTTACATTATTGTTACATTAATTAAATAAATTATAATATAACTTTATAATAAATTATTGTTAAATTAAACTATTAACATTATTTATTATAAAAATAAATTTATTAGATTAAATTATTAAAATATATTAAAATATATTAAAATAAATTAAAATAAATTTTTAAAAATAAAAATTTTAAAAAGCAAAAAAAAATGGACCGAACCGGTTTAAACCGGTTTGGTCCGGTTTTGAGGCGAACCGGTCCAACGAACCGGGCCGGTTCGCCTCTTATAACAGATAGAACCGGTCCGAACCGGACCGGTTTACTACCGGTTCGGACTGGTTCTCTTTTGGTTAGAGCCGGAACCGGTGAAAACCGGCTCGGAACCGGCCCGATCCGGCCCGTAACCGGCTCTAGGTATATTTAGCATAACGTGGGGTGGGTTTAGAAATTCCCTAACTGCAGTGACAGAAAACAATACTGTCGGATAGAATTAGAGTACAAGGGAAACCTTTGCATATACCTGAACGTTTATAGGCATCTCACGTGTCAACCGAGTAAAATGGTTTTTCAATCCTAGAAGGTACACTATATGAGAGAGGTGGAGATGTTGAATGCTCCATGGATCTTGCTTAGACAGTGGAAGGTCTACCTTATACTCATATATGTCTATCTTATTTTGAAATTGCAGAGGTGCAGGAAACAATGAATTTAGAAGACTTATCTTGGAATACAAGAGAGTTTTCAAAGTTGATCTACTAATAATTGCAGAGCCCAAGGGAGTGTGGCGGACAATGCCATTCGACGTCTATTATCCGAGAACCATTTTAAAGTGGATGCCAATGGCTTTGCAGGGGGATTTGGCTACTCTAAAATTCTTCTTTTGGAGAGGTAGATGTCATTTAAAGTTGTGAGTAGTTCATTACTATTACTATTGTTCAAGTTAATATTACATGGGTGTTATCTGCACAAGTTAAAGAAGTTTTTAACTGAGTTTGATGGGTTTGATAATTCACCATGGTTACTAATTTGAGATTTTAACCAAGTAGTTTCAATGGAAGAAAAACAAGGAGGGTCACAAGAAGCTACTTCAAGAATGAGAGCCTTCGGTGAGGTACTTTTCAAAAGGAATCTGGTGGATCTCGGTACCTCAGGTTGTAGATTCACATGGTCAAATAATAGAAATGTAGGAGGTTTAACTAAGAAGTGGCACAATAAAGCTTTATGCAATAGGGAGTGGAGATTACTTTTTCTTGAGGCTAATGCAGCAAATCTTCCAAGAACTCATGGTGATCATTGTCCGATACTCTTAAGATTTCAACAGGGTTTAGTTCAAGATCGAAATTAACGACCTTTTAGATTTGAAGTAGCCTGGCAACTACATGATACTTTTATTGATTTAGTCCGCACTTCTTGGAGTAATTGAGCAACACTTCAGGATAACTTGCAACACTTTCAACATGTTGTCAAGGAGTGGAATGTTAATGTGTTTGGGAATGTTTTTAAAAATAAGAGGATTTTGTTAGCCCGATTGGATGGAGTTCAAAGATTGTTGGAACATAGATCGAATTCATTCTTATTTCTTCTAGAAAAGGACTTAAAGGCAGAATATAATAAGGTCTTGCAACAAGAAAAGCTATTATGGTTTCAAAAGTCTCGATCAAAATGGCTACAATTTGGTGATTGAAATACCAATTTCTTCCATATGACCACAGTGATAAGAAGAAATAAAAATAAGATCCCTGCTTGGAAAAATGATGAGGGAGAGTGGTGTTTAGACCAGTTTTTTTTTTTAAAGAGTTGGTTTTGGGTTTCTTCAGGAAATAGTACACAGAAGAAGGGTTGGCAATTACTGACTTTGAAGGTTATTATCCGAGGTTTAATTGTTCACTTAATTCGTAGCAAGCAGAGGTAATGGGGTTGGTACCTACTGATGAGGAGATATATAAGGCTTTTTGCACTATGGCTCCCTTTAAAGCACCGGGACCATATGGTTTTCAAATCGGGTTTTATCAGGCTAACTGGGAAGCGCTTGGTAAATCAGTATGCCAAACTATTCAAGAGCCTTTTATTCAGGGATGTTTTGATGAAGAGTTGAGCTAAGTTTCGGTTGTTTTTGAAGGATGCCTCAACAAACACGCAGCGGAAATAAAACATTCGGCCTCCACCAGGATCGATTCGGAGGGTTGCCTGATTAGGGTTTCGAGATTTTACCTAACGTTTTCTCTGTTTTTTCCGTCTTTGGTCGAATCACAAGCAGCAACTTTTCGTTCCTGCCTCTATGGTATCCACACGAACGGATCTCACGACTCTTGAACGTCTCACGATCAGATGCCTTAAGGAGCGTTTTGATTCTTTTAACCGAACTGCTAACTTCGATTAAAAGAATGCTTTTCTGTTTTCTAATTGTTGTGCGGCTATGTTTCAGAAAACATCCTTTTATAGGCAGTAAATTTTACCCTAAAATTTACTACCAAACAGAATTCTAATCCTACTTAGAATAGGATTAGTTATATCCCTAATCCAATTCAGAATAGGATTAGTTATATCCTTAATCCAATTCAGAATAGGATTAATTAAGCTCCTCATTGATCCGTTCTAAGTGTGCGACCCAATAGGTTCTCAAAACAATGGCAATGACAAAATTGTCACAAGCAATGAGCGGTATCTAGCAACACATCATTGCTACCCATGTAACGAGAATGTCAATGACTCGACATAACCTTACTCGTGATAGATGTTACCGTGTAGTCTAATCCCTTTATCCTTCGATGTCTTGATTAGACACAAGTCATGGAATGTGTCACACTTGTATAGTCTAATCAGCGTTTCTTGATTCCTGAGTAGACTAATTAAACAAATAAAATCAATATCTCATATTGACTTATTCGAGCACGGCCATGCATTTCTTAGTCTCACTCTATCAAAGGGCCCAAGACATCACTCTTGTTATATAAGAGGGATAAATTCTATCTTGATCACTCAACATCCCTCTACATAGATCAAGGCATACCCAATTACTACCTTTATAGTCCATCCTGTTACGAATGACATCTAGCAGCATTAAAGTATGCAATTCTCTATGTTGGGATCTCTGATGATCTCAAGTCAAAGGATCACATACACCATCATCACTATGAGAATCGCTTATGACACTCATATAACAATCCATGTAGCGTTCTCATGGAGGGTCGATCCAGTACATAGTTCTCTAACATGTACCTATGTGATGACTTGATATCCTATATCCATGACAATGGTCATCAGTCAACCACATACTAGTCTTATCGTATCATTGTTATCCTTGTTCACAATAATACTTGACTAGGGATATTTTAAGAATAGTGTGTTATTACTATTCTAAGGACATTATCATATAAGATTATATTACGCAGTTATAAAACAAATATAATAATGAACTATAAATAAAAAAGTCATGATACATAAAAATGCCAAAGTCAATCATCTAATGAATGGTTCTAAGGGCATAATCCAACAATCTCCCACATGCACTAAGACCATTCACTCATGTATCTAATACCTAGTGACCTAGTGTGACGATCATGTCTCTGCTGCGTCAAAGGCTTCGTCAGTGGGTCGGCGATGTTATCGTCAGTTGGTACTTTGCATATCCTTACATCTCCTCTATCGATGATATCTCGAATGAGATGGAAGCGCCGTAGTATATGTTTGGATCGTTGGTGAGATCTAGGTTCCTTAGCTTGTGCGATGGCTCCATTGTTGTCACAATAGAGCTCAATCGGATCTACAATGCTAGGAACAACTTCAAGCTCAGTTATGAACTTCCTGATCCAAACAGCCTCCTTAGCAGCTTCAGAGGCAGCTATATACTCAGCCTCTGTTGTAGAATCGGCCACTGTCGCCTGCTTTGAACTCTTCCAGCTCACAGCACCACCATTAAGGCAAAACACATAACCAGACTGCGATCTATAGTCATCTTTATCAGTTTGGAAGCTAGCATCAGTGTAACCTGTTACAATGAGCTCTTCCTCACCTCCATATATCAAGAATGTATCCTTAGTCTTTCTCAAGTACTTAAGAATATTCTTGACAGTGATCCAGTGACGTTCACCAGGATCAACTTGATATCTACTCGTCATGCTCAAGGCATACGAGACATCGGGACGTGTGCATAACATGGCATACATAATGGATCCAATAGCAGATGCATATGGAACTTTGCTCATACGTTCTCTCTCTTCTTGTGTTGTAGGACACTGTTCTTTTGAGAGAGTAATGCCATGTGTCATAGGCAAGAATCCTTTCTTGGAATCCTGCATGCTAAACCTCTTTAGCACTTTATCTATGTATGCACTTTGACTTAGGCCAATTAATTTCCTTGATCTATCTCTATAGATTCTTATACCCAGTACATAGGTAGCTTCGCCCAAGTCCTTCATTGAAAAGCAATTCCCTAACCAAGTCTTTACAGACTGAAGGGTAGGGATGTCATTCCAAATGAGTAGTATGTCATCTACATACAACACCAGGAAGACAATAGTGCTCCCACTGACCTTCTTGTAGACACAAGGTTCATCTTCGTTCTTGATGAAACCAAACTCTTTGATTGCATCATCAAAACGAAGATTCCAACTTCGAGAAGCTTGCTTTAGTCCATAAATAGAACGTTGTAGCTTACAAACCTTTCCAGCATTTTTTGGATCAACAAAACCCTCAGGTTGTGTCATGTACACATCCTCGAGTAGCTTTCCATTAAGAAAAGCAGTCTTGACGTCCATTTGCCAGATTTCATAATCATGGTATGCAGCTATCGCAAGCAAGATCCTAATGGATTTGATCATCGCGACTGGTGAAAAAGTTTCATCATAGTCAATACCATGAATTTGTTTAAAACCTTTAGCAACCAATCGCCCTTTATAGGTATGAACATTTCCTTCCATGTCGGTTTTCTTCTTAAAAACCCATTTACACCCTATAGGTTTTACCCTTTCGGGTAAGTCAACCAAGGTCCAAACTTGGTTGGCATACATGGATTCCATCTCAGATCTCATGGCTTCAAGCCATTTCTCAGAGTCTGGCCCTGTTATAGCCTCTTGATAGGTAGTAGGCTCATCTTGGTCCATGAGCAAAACATCACCATTCTGAGTCATTAGAAATCCATATTTCTGTGGCTCACGATGTGTTCTAACTGATCTACGCAAGGCTTGTGTCTCTTGAGCAGGCGGTTGCTCCACAACATCTTGTGGTTCTGGTTCCACAACAACTTGTGGTGCTTGCTCAGGCTCCATCTCAACATCGGGTGCGCTATCTTGTAGCTCTTGAATTTCTTCAAGTTCTACTTTTCTCCCACTAGTTCTTCTAGAAATGAATTCTCTTTCTAGAAAGACACCTGTTCGAGCTACAAACACTTTGCGCTCAGTGGGATTGTAAAAATAATATCCTTTAGTTTGTTTAGGATATCCCACAAAATAGCACTTATCAGATTTAGGTGCAAGTTTGTTAGAGACTTGACGTCTTACATAAGCCTCACAACCCCAAATCTTCATAAAAGACATACTGGGACGTTTACCAGTCCATATCTCATATGGTGTCTTTGGAACTGATTTAGATGGAACACGGTTCAGTGTAAAAGCAGCTGTTTCTAATGCATGTCCCCAAAAGGATTCTGGAAGATCTGTATGACTCATCATTGATCGAACCATATCTAATAAAGTTCGGTTTCTCCTTTCAGATACACCATTCCATTGTGGTGTATTTGGAGGAGTGAGTTGTGAGACAATCCCACACTCTTTAAGATAGTCATAAAATTCTTGGCTTAAGTATTCACCACCTCGATCTGATCGAAGTGCCTTAATGCTCTTGCCAAGTTGGTTTTGTACTTCATTCTTGAATTCTTTGAACTTTTCAAAAGATTCTGACTTGTGTCTCATAAGATACACATAGCCATATCTACTGAAATCATCAGTAAATGTAATAAAGTACATAAACCCACCTCTGGCCTGTGTGTTTAAAGGTCCACATACATCTGTATGTACTAAGCCCAATAAATCACTTGCCCTTTCACTATGTCCTTTGAAAGGGGCTTTAGTCATCTTACCCATCAAACAAGATTCACATGTCTCATAAGATTCAAAATCAAATGAGTCCAAAAGTCCATCTTTATGGAGTTTGGAAATGCGATTCTCATTTATGTGTCCCAAGCGACAATGCCAGAGATATGTTGGATTTTGATCATTAGATTTAATCCTTTTAGCATTTATGTTATAAATAGGCATATCAAGATTTAGAATGTAAAGACCATTAATTAGTTGTGCACTACCATAAAAGATATCATTTAAATAAATGGAGCAACAATTGTCCTTTATTATAAATGAAAAACCCTTCTTGTCCAAACAAGAAATAGAAATAATGTTTTTAGTGATGGAAGGCACATAATAACAATCATCTAATTCTAAAACAAGCCCTGTGGGCAATGTCAAAATATAAGTTCCTACAGCTAATGCAGCAACCCTTGCTCCATTTCCCACTCGTAGGTCGACCTCGCCCTTAGTCAACGATCTACTCCTTTTGAGTTCCTGCACATTTACACAAATGTGAGAACCACATCCAGTATCTAATACCCATGATGAAGAAGTAGATAGATTAACTTCTATAACATAAATACCTGAAGTGGTAGTCTCACTTCCTTCTTCTTTAGCTCTTCCAGGTATTTGTTGCAGTTCCTCTTCCAATGTCCGGTCTCACCGCAATGGAAGCATTTCCCTTCTTTGGCAACCCCACCTTTAGGCTTCAGTGCAGTATCATTGGGCTTGAACTTGCCATTGGCTTTATTACCTTTTTTCTTGCCCTTTGCATTAGCCCTGCCTTAGCTTTCTTAACTATTAAGACATCTTTGGGCTTGGCCTTTTTCATGTTGGATTCAGTTGTTTTCAACATGCTAAGTAACTGTGGCAGAGTCTTGTCAATTTCATTCATGTTGTAATTAACAACAAACTGACTGTAGCTGTCTGGCAACGATTGCAGAATCACATCAGTGGCCAACTCTTGGCCCAAAGGAAATCCCAATCTTTCACGGTTCTCAGTGTACCCAATCATCTTGAGCACATGAGTACCAACGGGAGTCCCCTCTGCCATCCTACACTGAAACAATGCCTTAGAGACATTGTACCTTTCTTGCCTAGCTTCCTCTTCATAGAGTTGCTTGAGATGCTCGATCATATCGAACGCATCCATTTCCTCATGTTGCTTTTGAAGCTCAGGATTCATGGAGGCAAGCATAAGGCAACTAACATCCAATGCATCATCTTGATGCTTCTTATAAGCATCTCTTTCTGCCCTTGGAGCATTAGAGGGTGGTTCCTCAGGTAAGGGAATTTCAAGGACATACAACTTCTTTTCATGCTTGAGGACTATCCTCAAGTTCCTGTACCAATCCAGGAAGTTTGTCCCATTCAACTTGTCCTTCTCAAGGACAAATCGCAGTGAAAGTGTGTTATTTGTGTTTGATGCCATGGTAATCTACAACAAAAATATGCAAAATATAAGTATCATGAATGCATTCATTTAATTAAATATTTATTTATTAAATGATGCTCCCACTATTTTTATCGAATCAACAACCCTCACTATTAATTCGGAAAAATTATCACATAATTTCTCTAGTGGGCCAAGATCCATATTTCACCTTATCTAGAGTTAGCTTTGGCTAATCGCCCAAGATTTGGCTATTTAGGTAGGCAACACTTACCAATTACATCTCATGTAACTCTTGGATAGTTGGGTGAACAACACTTGTTCTAATTCATCTCATGAATGGAAGCCCAACTTTATGCCTCTAAATTCCCAATCCTATTGAGGAAATCTAGTTAAGTCAACCCAATTTATAGCCTTTGGATATCACTATTATCCCATCGCGTCTTACTAAGATAGATATGATATTTTGCTTTGGCAAACATAACAAAATCGATTCTAGCCTTGACGAGTGCTATTCATTGGTAGGCATCTATTATTGACTTAATTTAATTTGAGGGATTTTCTTAGTTTATTGAATAAGATCTCACCAATTTTACTTTTTTTTTTTTAAATTATCATATGATTTTCATATCATAAACGTACAAAATAAACCATGCATCTCATGCAATTAAGCAATAAAATAAACGTGACATAGTTATAGCCCAAACTAAATGGATTTCCCAAGCCAATGAGAAACCCTAAGGGTTAACCTAAAGGTAATAGCATCTTCTCCAAGTGTCTCTTTGGTCATCCTTTGCATGGTTGTCAGCTCCAATTACATAGTTTAAGAGAAACCTCGAGTTACATTCAAGGGGAGTAAGATGAGAAAAGAATGTACAACAAGAATTTCAAGAACAAGGCACGACACGCAGGTCGTATTTATAAAATTTACAACCACCAAAATACAATCATATTGGGCTAGGGCTATAACTATGCACCATGCTCAAACAACAACCACCGTGTTATACAAACAAGTGTAATGCAATTTCAAATTTTAGTTTTATTAACGAGGCATATTTGAAAAGAATTATGACCCGACTGCGGGGTTCCCAGGGGCGGCGGTCCCGCTGGCCGGTCAGCGGGCGGGGTCAAGGGGCAGCGCCCCTTGCGGGGGTTTGGGGGCGGAGCCCCCGAAAAAAAAAAGGTCAACAGTATTGACATTGCCAACGCCCCTTATCCGGAAGTGTCCTAATCTTATCAGGATGTTCCAGCCAGTATCTCATACTGACTATAATTTTAGTCGCATTAGAACTCTTATCTAAAAGTGTTTCAATCTTTATACACTTTCGACATTATTCTGTTTCTTCCATAACGTTTATGCAGAACAGAAACCGCCATTAATAATTCGCATCATAGATTATCCATAACGTTTATGCAGAACAGAAACGCCATTAATAATTCGCATCACAGATTATATCTCACATATAAGTTGAATCGAAATTGATATATATCATATATATAATTTCAACAATTCGATTTGTAGCCTCTGAATATATCATATACATTCTAATCCGTATTAATCTCATTAAAACGATTGCATGTAATCATAAACAGAAAGTAACCAGAGATCATGCTTTTATCAAAACAAATCAGGGACTCCGAATCTGGCTCGGATACCAGTGAAGGATGCCTCAACAAACACGCAGCGGAAATAAAACATTCGGCCTCCACCAGGATCGATTCGGAGGGTTGCCTGATTAGGGTTTCGAGATTTTACCTAACGTTTTCTCTGTTTTTTCCGTCTTTGGTCGAATCACAAGCAGCAACTTTTCGTTCCTGCCTCTATGGTATCCACACGAACGGATCTCACGACTCTTGAACGTCTCACGATCAGATGCCTTAAGGAGCGTTTTGATTCTTTTAACCGAACTGCTAACTTCGATTAAAAGAATGCTTTTCTGTTTTCTAATTGTTGTGCGGCTATGTTTCAGAAAACATCCTTTTATAGGCAGTAAATTTTACCCTAAAATTTACTACCAAACAGAATTCTAATCCTACTTAGAATAGGATTAGTTATATCCCTAATCCAATTCAGAATAGGATTAGTTATATCCTTAATCCAATTCAGAATAGGATTAATTAAGCTCCTCATCGATCCGTTCTAAGTGTGCGACCCAATAGGTTCTCAAAACAATGGCAATGACAAAATTGTCACAAGCAATGAGTGGTATCTAGCAACACATCATTGCTACCCATGTAACGAGAATGTCAATGACTCGACATAACCTTACTCGTGATAGATGTTACCGTGTAGTCTAATCCCTTTATCCTTCGATGTCTTGATTAGACACAAGTCATGGAATGTGTCACACTTGTATAGTCTAATCAGCGTTTCTTGATTCCTGAGTAGACTAATTAAACAAATAAAATCAATATCTCATATTGACTTATTCGAGCACGGCCATGCATTTCTTAGTCTCACTCTATCAAAGGGCCCAAGACATCACTCTTGTTATATAAGAGGGATAAATTCTATCTTGATCACTCAACATCCCTCTACATAGATCAAGGCATACCCAATTACTACCTTTATAGTCCATCCTGTTACGAATGACATCTAGCAGCATTAAAGTATGCAATTCTCTATGTTGGGATCTCTGATGATCTCAAGTCAAAGGATCACATACACCATCATCACTATGAGAATCGCTTATGACACTCATATAACAATCCATGTAGCGTTCTCATGGAGGGTCGATCCAGTACATAGTTCTCTAACATGTACCTATGTGATGACTTGATATCCTATATCCATGACAATGGTCATCAGTCAACCACATACTAGTCTTATCATATCATTGTTATCCTTGTTCACAATAATACTTGACTAGGGATATTTTAAGAATAGTGTGTTATTACTATTCTAAGGACATTATCATATAAGATTATATTACGCAGTTATAAAACAAATATAATAATGAACTATAAATAAAAAAGTCATGATACATAAAAATGCCAAAGTCAATCATCTAATGAATGGTTCTAAGGGCATAATCCAACAGTTTTGATTCCCAAGATTGTACAACCATAACATATTACACAGTTCAAACCTATAAACTTGTGCAGTGTCTCGGTTAAGCTTATGTCGAAGGTAGTGGTTAATGAACTTTTGCGGAATATGAAAGAAATGATTGTAGTTTTATTCCAGGGCGAAGTAGTGAAGATAACATTATTGTCATGCAAGAAGCAGTTTTTTGTATGTCGAGAGAAAAAGGGAATAAAAGAGAAATGATTTTAAAGATCGATCTTGAGAAAGCATATGACATGATTAATTAGAATTTTTTGCAGTGGGTCTTGATTGATGTGGGGCTACCTATTCAATTGATTAAGCTGATCATGTTCCTTGTCACATCTACAAAAATGAACATTTTGCGGAATGGTGAGCTAAGGACTAATTTCAAACATTCAAGGGGTCTTAGACAAGGGGTTCCTTTATCACCCTACTTGTTTGTTCTTTGTCTCCAGAAACTCTCGGATATCATTGATACTGCAATTGAAAGTGGTTTATGGAAGCCTATCCAACTCTCATGAGGGGGACCCTATTTATCACATATCTTCTTTATAGATGACTTAGTTCTTTCCGAGGAAGCTTCCATCCAACAGTGCCAGGTGAGTGCCAGGTGATTTTAAACTATTTAAATGTTTTCTGTGACTCCTTTGGGTAACGAGTGAACTTTGATAAATCAAAATTTACACTTCCCACGATGTTCACCCAAATGTAATTGCCAATTCGTTATCACTTACGAGAATGTCTCATTGTGAGGAGTTTGGTACATACCTAGGTGTGCCAATTACGAGAAAAAGAACTAAGAAAGCCGACTTTCAGCCAACTCTAGATAAAGTTAAAAATAGATTGGCAGCTTGAAAAGCCTATCATTTGTCTCTGCTGGCGGGTAGGGCTACCTTGGTTCAGTCAGTTACCAGTACTATAGCCAATTACACAATGCAAACTATGAAGTTGCGTGCTACAATTTCAGAGGAAATAGATACCTTGAACAGAGACTTCTTATGTGATTCGACTAATAGTCAAAGAAGAGTCCCTTTGGTTTAATGGGAGCAAGTATGCACACCTAAGACTTTTAGAGGGTTGGGATTTAGGAAATGGAAAGATATGAATCTAGCTTTATTAGCTAAGCTTGGGTGTACAATGGAAGTTGGTGATACAGGACTTTGGGCTAGAGTTTTAAAAGCCAAATATCTAAACGGAACATCATTTCTCAAGGCAAGGAATTCACTAGTGGCTTCTTATACTTGGAAAGGTATTATGGCTAGCAGGGGAGTAGTTGGAAAGGGATGTGCTCGGGTTATTGGAAATGGGAGAACTACCTTATTTTGGTATGATAGATGGGTTGGTGAAAAACTTATAGTTGACTTATGCATGAATTCTGCACTTGTGGAGCATTTAGACTGGACTGTTAGAGATTTGAAGCTCAGTAATGGGGAATGGGACTGGTCAAAATTGGATATGTTACCCAAAGATGTGGTGGATCAGATTGCCATGTTACCACCTTTATCATATTGTCAGCTTCGTCCTCGGGAGAGTTCTTGGTTAAAAAAACCTATAATATAATCTTGGGTGACAATCAAACACAATTTCTTGGAGCAAGATCGGGAATTTGGATTTGTTATCGAGAATCAAGCATTTTCTTTGGCTTCTAGTACATGACCGTTTGTTAACCAGGCAAAACTATGTTAAGCAACATTTGCTGGAAAATTCATCTTGTTCTAGGTGTGGCTGGCATATGGAGATTGCTCTTCATCTGTTTTGTGATTGCCCCACATCAAGACAGATTTGGACAAAAAGGCTTACATGTTCTGAACTTATTTTAATTCTTTATCACTAACCGATTGCATGTTGTCTAATCTTGATAAGCAGGCTACTACAGCAAGTAGTTTGATGGATTGGCCATCCACGTTTGGCGCTATATGATGGCATCTATGGACTTGGCACAATAAGAGCATCTTTAAACGCGAGTTTTCTTGGCCGGTAGATGGCCACCATGAGATCCAAAGATTCGTTGAAAACATCAAAACAATGAATACCACATGGGGGATTGTTCAAGAGAAGTAGCTGAAAATATTGTGTGGATGAAACTTGTTGTGCCCTTCATCAAGATTAATGTGGATGCCTCAGCAAAGTCTAACTCGGGACCCATAGCAGTAGGAGGACTCGCACGTGATTCTAATGGAAACTGGTTTTATGGCTTAATGAGAAAACTGGGTTAGGGATCTATTGCTAAAGCTGAATTGTATGCAATTTACTCTGGTTTATTGTTAGGATGGGAGCTTGGATACAGGCAAGCCATTATAGAATCAGATTCCCTGCTTATGGTGAACAAGTTAGTCCAGCCTTTGAAAGACAAAGACCCCTTACTTCCGCTGCTGAGGGTCTGCAAAGAACTTTTGGGAAGAGATTGGCATTGCTCTGCTCAACATATTTTTTGGGAAGTTAATTGTTGTGTTGACTTTCTAGCTAACCATGCACATACTTCCTCCTTAGATTTAGTTTTTCTTTCTCAAATACCACTAGGGTTGGAGAAGCTTTTATGTGATGACCTTGTTAGTTTGGATCGGACTACGCTCTGTGCATTATAAGCAGGTTTCTTGCTCTTCTGTACCCAAAAAATAAAAATGCAAAATTTCTCTTGTTTGAAAATGTTTATTATGACTTTAAAGATGTGTTTGATAGGGTGAAAATGTAGAAGGATAAAGAGAGGTAGGAAAAAACGGAAAGAAAATAATTTTTGTTAGCGTTTGATAAGAAGGAAAAATATGAATAAAGAAAATAAGAAAGATTGATTTCAATCATATTCTTAATTAATAAAATCAAATAATTTAAAATTGAAAAGATTAGTGGAGAGAAAATGAGAGATATGAGTTAAATATGTATATTTATAAAGTTATGTTTTATTTTTAATTTTATTTTGTTATTTTAACAGATTAATGGTATAATGATAAATTAGCATAATTTATTTTTTTTACCTTAAAATTTTCAATTTCACCAAGCAATACAATAAAAAAAATTATTATTTTCTCACATTTTTCACTTTTTTATCAGCACGTCAATAAAAATATATAGTTTTTAATTTTTCATTTTTCTCTCTATTTAATTTTTTTTTATAAATCACGAGGCGTGCCCATATCACATTGGGTATAAGATTAATTCCTGCTCGTGCTACCTGACTAACACTGGTCCAAGAAAATTTGACTTGGTCTCATTATAAATCGTCCTCATTAAAGAACTCAGTGAGATCTTACATCATTGAGCCAACCCTTTAGATTCTTTTAATTTTTTTTTCACCTTATCAAGCAATAACTAAAAATAGATTAATTTAACTACGTCCCATGAAGTTTTAGTATAACCTCAGTTTTTCTTCTTATGCATGAAAATAAAAAAAAATTGAAAAATACTTTGAAATATTAAACTAATATGAGTATCAAATTTTAAAAATAAAAGAATGATAGTTTTGAGGTATTAAAAAAAGAAGAAAAAGACCACAAAAGATATGAAAGGGAGATAAACTTGTCAAGTGTTCAATTTATAACAAAAAAAATTAGATTCATTCTTTAATGGTATATGTTTGGTGCATGGAAATTTTGAGGGGAAGGGAAATAAAATTTCAAAGTTTTTATTTTCTCCTATTTTTGTGGAAAAAAGTGAGAAAATTTAAAAACTTGTGAAAGATTGAAAGTCATATTTTTTTAAGAAAACATACGTACGAATAAAAATGCAAAATTTCTCTTCCTCGAAAATGTTAATTATGACTTTAAAGATGTGTTTGATAGGGTAGAAAAGTAGAAGGATGAACAGAGGTATGAAAAAATGGAAAAAAAGGGGGTTTTGTTAGTGTTTGATAAAAAGGAAAAATATGAATAAAGAAAATAAGAAAAATTGTTTATTTATGCTTAATTAACAAAATCAAATCATTTAAAGTTGAAAAATTAGTGGAGAGAAAATGAAAAATGTGAGTCAAATATATATATTTACAAAATTATTTTTTATTTTTTAATTTAATTTTATTATTTTAACTAATTAATGGTATAATGATAAATTAATATAATATGTTTTTACTTTAAAATTTTCAATTTTATCAATCAATAGAATGAAAACAATTAATATTTTCTTTCACATTTTTCACTTTTTATCAAGTATGTCAATAAAAATATTTATTTTTATTTTTTATATTTTATTTTCTCTTTTTTTATTTTTTTCACCTTATCAAGCAATACCTAAAAATAAATTAATTTAACTACCTCCCATCAAATTTTAGTATAACCTCATTGTTTTCTTCTTAGAGGTTAATTACAAAAGCGGGAGGAAAAGGCTAGGCGCAAGGGCCCGTGGGATATAAAATTTTCGAAAGAAAAGAATTGAGGTGGTGAGTTCCTAAAAGTTGCAGCAACAACTTTAACTTTAAAAAATAAACGCCTTTTTGTCATTTAGCCACACGAAAAAGGTAGGCCCCTTCTTGAACAAAAAAGAAAGAGAAAGGTAGGCCCCTCCGAATATGGTGGTGGACCTGGTGGCGCTCGTGATTCGGCACCAACACCAGTCAAAGTCTTCTTTTGGTCAATTCTTGTGCATTCAATTACATGACTATTGTTCTGTAATGGACGATACATATATATATATATATATATATATATATATATATATATATATATATATATTTATATCGTAGCTTTGATCCGGTTTGACTGGTTTCGATCATGGGTTGAGTTGAATCAGGCCCATTTTGTATCGATTCAGTCAGTTAAACACCTCTAGGTAGAAGTTTGATAATTCCAACACTAATTCCAACACGACATGTAGACACAATGCTCGCATGCCAACATTGTACTACTAATTAGAGGCGGCTATCAGGCCGGGTTGACCCGATCTAATTTGGTATCGGATTGGGTTAATCCAACCCAATAATCAGAACTGGCCCAGTTCGGTAATATGTCGAGCTGGGCTAGTTCACACCAAAAAAAATCCAGCCCAGTAAATGCCCTGCACGATAAAGGATCGAAATTGATTTTCTCAATTTGAACCGGACCGATTTCAAGCTAGAACTGATCTAGTTCAAATTTTTTAAAAAAGAAAATCTTGCCACTGCGCAGGCCTTTAATTCTTTTGTAGTAGCTGACAAAAATAGGTTGCTACAAAAGATGAGGCAACGAGGAGCTGTTGCCTCATTTAAAGGGAGGGAAGGATGCTTCCTCCCCCCATTTTAAATTTTTTTAATTTTTTTATATTCAATATTTTTTCTATAAATACCTATTCATTTCTTTCATTTTTTCTTTACATTTTCTTCCATTTTGTCTCATTTTCTCTCAAATCTCAACACTCATACTCTTTCAATACTCACTCAAATTCTCTTAAATTCACTCAAATTCTCTTATTCTAAATTTATAATATTATCATTTTTCTCTCTAAAATTCATTTTCCGTTTTTTTTTACAATTTTACAAATTTTAGTTTCAAATTTATATATTCCTACATCTATTTCTTTCAAATTTTAAAATATATGTATTTTCAAAAAATGTAAAAATATCAAATTTGTTTCGTCGTTCATGTTCCGTTTCTCACTCTTTTGGTTCTATTGAAATCCCTAATTTGGGTGACGAATCATTCAATGAATTCGAACCCGATATTCATCTGGAAGAGGAGTTTTCTTCAGCATCACTAATACATACTAGTTGTTGTAGATGTCGTGGTCAAACACAATCATCAGCTACCACCACTATTGCTACATCATCAAGACCGACGAGAACGAAGATTACTAGCACTAAAAAGTGTAAGGTATGGGAGCATTTCGACATTGTACTAAAAGAAGGCACGACGAATGAATATTCTGTTGTTTATAAAATATGTAAAAAGGTTTACATTTATAACTCCAATGGAAGTGATGGAGATACAAGTACGTATAAAAGAAATTTAATTGGTACACATAAAATTAATCCAGATGAAGAAGAAGAAGAAATTAATGAAGGTATACAATCTCAAATTAATATACATGATGGTGGAAACAAATTTACTTTTGACAATGTTCAAGTTAGACGTGGTTTAGTTTGAATTGTAGTTAGAACTGAGCAGCCATTCACAATTTGTGAAAAGTAAGATATTTAGAATTTGTTTGTAAATATTTACAACCTGCATATAAATTAGTTTCTAGACATACATTAAAAAAAGATTGCATGGATATGTTTAAAGCATATAGGCAAGCTTTAATTGATAAACTTAGTAATATTTCATCTAGGGTTAGTTTAACTAGTGATATATGGATTAGTGCTAACGGTATAAGTTATCTTGTTATAACTTGTCATTAGGTAGATGAAGATTGGTGCATACAAAAATGAATTTCACCTGTTCCTATGGGACCTTCGCTTTTAGGAGAATGCCATTTGGATTATGTAATGCAACTGTTACTTTCCAGAGATGTATGATGGCTATTTTCTCCAATATGGTGGAGAATATTCTTGAGGTTTTTATGTATGATTTTTCAGTCTTTTGGGATAGCTTTGATCTCTGTTTACATAATCTGTCTCTAGTGCTGAAAAGGTGTGAAGAAACTAACCTAGTGCTTAATTGGGAAAAGTGCCATTTTATGGTAAAAGAAGGTATAGTGCTAGGGCATAAGATCTCTTCTAAGGGGATTGAGGTAGATAAAGCTAAGATAGAGGCCATTAAGAAACTACCTCACCCTTCTTCTGTTAAGGGCATCCGGAGCTTCTTAGTACATGCATGCATCTATAGGAGGTTCATTAAGGACTTATCTCAGATCTCTAAGCCTTTATGTAATCTTCTTGAGAAGGATGCAAAGTTTAATTTTGATGAGCATTGTTTAGAGGCATTTAAGCCCTTAAAAGAAAAGTTAGTGACTGCCCCAGTTATTATCGCTCCAGATTGGAATCTTTCATTTGA
The DNA here is from genome assembly GCA_031772115.1 of Heritiera littoralis. Taxonomy (NCBI): domain Eukaryota; kingdom Viridiplantae; phylum Streptophyta; class Magnoliopsida; order Malvales; family Malvaceae; genus Heritiera; species Heritiera littoralis. The sequence continues at coordinate 674,802 of JAPDPK010000165.1, read as the reverse complement.
GCTTATGTGTGATACGAGCGATTATGCTGTGGGTGCAGTCCTTGGACGGAGGAAAGGAAAGGTCTTTCATGCCATCTATTATGCAAGTAAGACTCTGATAGATGCTCAGCTAAACTATGCCACCACTGAAAAGGAGTTGCTAGCAGTAGTGTTTGCATTCGATAAGTTTCACTCCTATCTCATAGGGACTAAAGTGGTGGTATACACTGATCACACTGCTATTAAATACCTTACTACTAAGAAAGATGCTAAGCCTAGGTTGATTAGATGGATCCTCATTCTTCAGGAGTTTGACCTAGAGATTAGGGATAAGAAAAGCACAAAAAACCAAGTGGCTGATCATTTTCTAGGTTAGAGGGTAGAGTAGTGGAGGATAGGATAGAGATTAATGAATCCTTCCCATATGAATAGTTATTTGCTTATAGTCATTTGAGTTTACCATGGTATGCTGACTACGTTAACTTCCTGGTTAGTAATGTGTTACCACTTGATTTGTCTATCCAACAAAAGAAGAAGTTTTTAAATGATGTCAAGAGTTATGTTTGGGATAAGCCTTATCTGTACAAGCAATGTAGAGATCAAATTTTAATGAGGTGTGTCCCTAGTGAGGAGATAGAGAGTATATTTAGACACTGTCATTCTTTTAAGTATGGGGGACATTTTGGCGATAGTAAGATAGCTGCCAAGGTACTTCAGTGTGGATACTACTAGCCTACCCTATTTAAGGATGCCCACTTATTTGTTTTGAGGTGTGATAGGTGTCAGAGGACAGGCAGTATATCTAGAAGAAATGAGATGCCTTTGACAAACATTTTAGAAATGAAACTATTTGATGTGTGGGGCATTGACTTTATGGAACCCTTTATTCCCTTCTATGGGAATCTGTACATTCTGCTGGCAGTAGATTATGTTTCTAAGTGGGTTGAAGCAGTAGCAGTACCCACTAATAATGCTCGGGTAGTGATGAAGTTTCTTAGGAGAAATATCTTTTCTAGATTTGGTACACCTAGGGTAATCACTAGTGATGAGGGATCCCATTTTTGCAATAGGACTTTAGAGGCGCTTTTAAAGAAGTATAGGGTTAAGCATAAGGTAGCTATTGCTTATCACCCTCAGACTAGTGGCGAAGTAGAGATTTTTAATAGGGAGATTAAGGGAATTTTGGAAAAGATTATGAATCCCAATAGGAAAGATTGGTCTCTTAGGCTAGATAATGCATTGTGGGCCTATAGGACTGCATTCAAAACACCTATAAGGATGTCACCATATAAATTGGTCTATGGCAAGGCTTGCCATTTACCTGTAGAGTTAGAACATAGAGCTTATTAGGCTATTAAGAACCTGAACTTTGATCTTAAAGCAGTTGGTGAGAAGAGGCTGCTACAGTTAAACGAGTTAGATGAATTCATGTTACAAGCATATGAGAATGCCAAGCTCTACAAGGAAAAGACTAAGCTGTGGCATGATAGAAAGCTCAAGGAGAAACATCGAGCCAGGGTAGCAGGTTTTGTTATAAGTTGTTCCAGGCAAGCTTAAGTCTAGGTGGTCAAGGCCTTTCACCATTACGCAAGTCTTTCCACATAGGGCAGTAGAGATCATGGATGAGACCATTAGGCAGGCCTTTAAGGTTAATGGACAGAGGCTTAAGTTGTATATTGGGGAAGGATATGATAGGTAGGATTCTATCATTGTATTAGCTTATCCTAATCCCCCTACTGTTGTTCCAAATCCAGATTGATGCAAAGTGATTGAAAGTCTTGTTGAGGACTATAAACTCAGCCAGCTTCATTATTTCCTTGTTATTTTCTTTTCTTTTCATTTTTGTACAGTTCTTTTTTTTTCTTTCTTTTCTATGTGATGCTAGTTTTTCTTTGTTTGCTTTTGTAGTTACTCTCTATAGTAGCCCCCCTTTTCGAGCTTCATAGTGATCATTCATGGGATGTTAGGGGAGTTTCCTATTCTGTGCTTCATTTCTTTATTTTATCTGCACACTGAGGACACTATGCACTTTAAGTTTAGGGGAAGGGATTAACTTGAGCATTTTCAAAAAAAATTTGTGCAAAATTGAAAAATATTTCATTTTTTTTAAATTTGGGCTTAAATGAATTGTTTTGAGTTGATTTGAGTACTTAGCATGTTGTTTTCTTATAATCCTATGATATTACCACTTGATTTGGTCTGATTCTGATTGACTAAGAAGCATGATAATGGTGAAAGCATGAAGTTGAATTCTTTGAATTTGTCTTGGTTCTGATTGTGATATTCTCACTTTTATGCACATGTCATAATCATGCATTTGTATGCATATTTAAAGAAGGCTAATGTGGACATAGGATCACATTGGTTCATTTGATTTTGTGTATCATATTTTAGAATTTGCTTGATCTTCTCTTAAGGCAAAATTATTAGATCACACTTGATTAGGAAAGTAATTTAGGCCATCTTTGGATCATTTGAGCCTTTCTAGCTAACCTTGTACATATTTTATCCTTAGTCACCCCTCTGAGCCAAATTAGCTTTTCTTTATATATGCACCCACATAGTTACTCTCTCTTAGCCAAATAACTATATTCTCCTTCCCTTTACCCTAAAAGCATGTGACTAACTAGGAAATCATTAGAGCTATGTACACATGGGTATATGAAAAGGAAGAAAAAAAATGGAAAGAGCAAAAAAATATAATAATAAAAATATATAAAAAAAGAAAAAAAAAGAGAAGAAGAAAAGAAAAAATAGAAAATAAAAACTTCAAATAAAAAGAAAGTGAAAGTAAAAGAAAAATGAAATAAAATGTATAGCAAAGGAAATAAGTTTGGAGGGGTTGGTTAGAGCTCTAAACATCTAGTAAGTAGTGTATGATTAACGGTTTGAACCTAAATTTCCTTTATCATACCTTAGCCCTGGCCTTATATTACAAGCTTAATTAAGACCTATTGATTTCTGATTAAGTGTGACTACATTAGTGGAGAAAGAAGTGAAAAGCAAGCATATGGAAGTGATCACTTGTCATTAACTTTGTATCTTTATGTTTGCATAATCTAATCCGGATTGTGTACTTTGAAGTGAGATTGACATTTCACACACACACGAGGATTCCAATTTGGGTTAAGACTTATGATTGAATGATACCTTGTGCTTGATCTATGATTGTGAGTCTTTGAGATTGGGCTTTGTACTTTATCTTTGAGGATGATTGAGAAAATAAATATGCTTCGTACTTATCATCTCCTACTTATGTTTTGTTTTGCTTGAGGACAAGCAAAAGCTCAAGTTTGGGGGTGTGATAACTCTATGAAAATAAAGTTATTTTAGTACTTATTGATTAATATTTATTTAATTCCCCCATGATTTTATTAATTATTCCCCTAATTTTATTAAATTCCTCATGTTTTGCAGAAAAATAAATTCTAGATGAATTTTAGTCTTTTCGGTAGAAAATAGATGAAAATGGGCAAAGAAGGCAACTGGACCACTACAGGACAAATGAGCATGACTCTTTATTTTCTCTCTCGTCTTTTGACACCTAGCATGCCACATGTCATCAACCTACTCACTCTTAGTGGATAAGAACAAAAGACACATGGCCAACATATGGAAGACACATGCCTTTGTCACCTTGCATGTCTATGTGGACTAAAAGACAAAAAAAGAAAGTGCTAGAAAGGGAGAGATGAAAAAGGTATAAATATAGATAGATATGATTATATCTATACACATAAGAATATATTTTACACACACACACACATATATATATATATATATATTTATATATATATACCTACGAACAAATATAAATACATGAATATATAGATGAGATATAAATATAAACAAATTTGAAAGAGGAAGGAATTTAAATTCGTATACCATAGATAAATAAATATACCTACAAGTATATAGTGTGTAAACATATGTAGGTATATATTTATAAATTAAAATAGAACATATATATATTCTAGGAATTTAACATTTATATATAAAATAGATATATAGATATATATTATATCCAAACATAAACGTTTATATATTATACTTATCTTTAAAAAAAAAAGAGATAAATGTATATATATTATATATTAGGAATTAAAATAGATATATAAGAAAATATATAGGTATACAAATATATATTATATTAAGTATTAAAAAAAAAAAGATGAAGAGTTTTAAAAAAAATTATAAAAAAATAAATAATAAAAATTTAAAACAAGATTTGGTGGAAAAAGTCCCACCAAACATTTTGGCAGAGCACTCAGCCGACCCCTCCCTCACCTCACTGTCTATCGACTCACTCACATCATCACCTGCCTTCATCTCTCTCATTCCATCCGTCATCTAAGCTTACCATCTCAGCCACGCAACCCCTGCACCGAAAGAGTTAAGCAAGTAAGAGAGAAAAAAAAAAGGAGAAGGAAAGGGGAAAAACCAATGAAATCTGGGACCAAGAAAACGGAAATGGAGATGGAATGAAAGATAAAGGAGCAAAGCAAGAAGTGAGGAAGAGTGTCGCCAAGAGAGAATGATAGCAGGGAAAGGTGAGAGCCAAACCGAGAGGAGCCTTGGTTGGAAAGAAAACAGGCAGAGGTGTGAAGAACAGAGGCAGTTTATGGTGGCATTTGAAGACTGATCTGGAGTTGAGTTGGGTGGCATTTGGGCTGCTTAACAGTGGCTGTGTGGAGTTGGAAACGGGAGTGAAAGGCGTTGATCGTCGAGGTTTTGTTCAAGGCTGGAAGTGGCATTGGACAGGGGTTAAGAAACTGTGGGGGCAGAGCTGCGACAGGGGAGGTAAACCAATGCCATTTGGTGGGCTGAAAACACAAAGGATTAATAGGCTGAGCAGGCGGGAAACTTAGGTGCTCAGTAAGGTTCGAAGCAGGGAAAACGGGGAAGAAAGAAAGTTGAAGGAAACTAGAGTCTTTGGCGTGACACAGTGGTTGAACATGGCTCTCGATGCAAGGTGTTGAGGGCTGAAGGGTGACTTCCTCGGTGCTAGTTTGGCCACGTGAAAGGTTGGGGCAATGAGGTTTGAAATTAGGATGTCTCTTGAGGTTCTAGGGGACTAGAAGCAGAGTTGCATTGGAGCTGAGTTTATAGACGAAAAGAGCTGAATGAGAGCTGGAAAAGAGGCCAACAATGGTGCTGTCGAGTGTGCAGTTTAGGGCCATGCTAAGTTGAACCAACGCTGACCAGGCCAAAGAAAAGAAAAAGAAAGAAAGAAAGAAAAGAATATATATATATATATATATATATATATATATAAAAGGAAAAGGAAATATACATTTGGCCTTGGTTTATAAGTATACACGCATCAAGGTTGGTGTATGCACAAAATTCGATGCACATGTGTAAGGCTTGGATTTTACACACGTTAAACTTTAAATCGGTGTAGCAAGGCGCTAAGGTAACAACTTGAGTTTAGGTTAGGCTCAACGCACGAGCCCCAAGCATACGAGTTGATAAGACTTTTATATAAGCTTGTAGTAGATTTATATTGTATAGGCCATATAGAATTGTTAAATTGAATAATGATAGATATAGCATGAAATTGAACATCGAATTGGTACTTATATAGTCGAACATTAAATTGTGAAATTATTGATTGAGTCGGATAGGTGGTGATGATTTGGGGATTAAATAATTCCGGTTTATTTATTGTGGAGTAGTTTCGAGAGTGGCAACACTAATATTGCAAGAGTTCAATAGTTGGATGATTTTATAGTGTTGTATTTTTAAATGTACAAGAGATGCTAAGAGCTGATTTGATAAATTGTATGAAATTATGGTATGAATTTATTTAGAATCGGTTTAGTGACTTTAAAGTTGAACATCGAGATTTGGAGGAACTATTGAGGAATTAGATATGTAATGATGTTCTAGTGGTCAAATGATCTTGGTTTTAATATGGAATTGTTTTGAAATTGGTAATATTGATATTTGCATGAATTAAGTATTGTCATATAGCCAATAACGTCTACGACCTCTAAGAGATTTTATAGCATTGTGAGGACATAGTAGCCAAGTGGTTCATGTGAAAATGAAGTAAGGAATGATATGACTATGACCAAATACTTGATATGTCCATAAGATAGCTTTGTATAATGACGAGATATGACATACTCGACATTTCATTTTGGAATCATGTCCTTGCATTTGCTAAAAGCTTACATCTCATATTTTGAGTGTTTGAAAACTGTGTTTTTTGAAAATACATGGGGTTAAAGTCTTGAAATTCATTCGATTGGTTTTGAATAAAAAAAGGCATATGACATAATGCATATGCACTAGTGGGTTTTGACAGAAAGCATTTTATAGCTTTCATGATTTTAAAAATAAATAAGTTTGAACCAAATAAATTTCAAGAAAATAGTGAATCTTTGATTTTAGAGATTTTAGCAGAAATGATATGATATGATATGATATAATATGATAGTGAAAGCACTAATGGATCGCCCAATGGTGATTAGTGACTTGTCCAACAAACATTGTGAACAGGTTCCAGTTCACACTTGATCAATGGAATTGGAGACTAATGGATCTATGGCCATAAGTAGTACCTTTTTCAAAGACGAGTGGCTCACTGAATAGCTACAGTGAGATCCGTCTGTATAGACGAGTGGACTCTGAGGCGAGCAATAAGCGCTAAACATTAATCAAAGGAGTGGACAGTTAATCCAATTCTCAAAATTTGCTATTGTTTTATATTGAACATTGTTTTATTGAAAAGTGAACTTTGAGTCTGGCAAAAGCCGTAGACTATCAAATAGTGTTTTATAAAAAAAGTGTTTTATTGAACAGTGAAATGGATTATCGAATATTGATTTCAAAGCTGTGAATAAAATAAAAGTCCTCAAGCGAAAAATACACAAGATGGGCAACACATAGGCTTGAAGCGAAAAAATGCATGAGGTAAGCCACGAATAAAGTAAAGGGCTTCAAGCGAAAAATGCACAAGTAAACCACACATGAGAAATTTAAAAGCCACACATGTGAAAGACAAGAAAGCGCATAGGCTTGAAGCGAAAAATACTTAGCATAAGCCATTCACGTGAAATGTAAGGACCTGAAGTAAAAAGTGCGCGAGGTAAGTCTGATTGTTACGTAAGATGAGTTTAAATAACTGCAAGGTAAATGTGTAGTTGCCAAAGAGTTCTTTATAAAAGACTGAGCTCTTTCACAAAGAACGAGGGAGCACTTACTACGTACATATATACAGATTAGAGCATGAAAATAAAGCAAGAAAGTGAAATATTTCATTCATTCAACTCTAAAGTTGTATTACAATAAGTGTCTTCTAGATCGACCTCTACAGCAAGAGGAGTATCGATACTAATAGGCACCTAGGCATGTGCGTCCTAAGGCACTATAATCTTATGAGGTTGATCCTTAGAAAATTTGACCTATTAATTATCCAAACCATCTCCGTCTAAGACTATGAGAATGTCGACCACTTTAGGTCGACGAAAAGGCTCCTAAAGGCAAGTGAGATTAGATAGATCTTTATAAGCACCCATCCTCAGAAAAGGTTCTAAACCCTCAACATCTGGATCAAGCTTGGACCAATCAGGAGCATGCCAAGTACAAACCATATTTAATAAAACCAATTAAGAATATGAGCCTCCTTTTGTGGCACTTCTTGGAAAGATGATGCTCCCTCACGTTTTTAACCCAAATTTGGTCTTGTTTCTCTTGGCTAAGAGAAGGCTTTAGTGGCTCTGCAATCTTGTAATTTCTCCTTATCGCTCTTGGTTTCTGTCAGGTAGGATCTTGAGTTCAAATAAAAGAGCGGCATACTCCACTTCAAGAGCCTTCAGCTTAGTTGAAGTGGAGGAAAATGTATCCTAGTGATGCTTTAAAGAGGCAATCTTGGCCTTTTTCATCCCAAAATCGTCTTTAAGACGAAGCAGCTTCAACTGCTCGAGTTCTCTTACGGCTTGCACCTTAAACACTCAATATTAAGCATTGTAGACACCCTATTTGGTCCAAGGTTCGTAAAAGACTAATTGGGTAGCCTTGTATTAATTAGCCGTAATTTAATAATTAAAATTAACATAGAAATTAGGATAATTATTTAATTAGATATTTTAATTAGAATTAACACTAGGGTTAGGATAATTATTTAACGTGAAATTAATAAAAATAAAGAATAAAACTAGAAAAAAGAAAAAAAAAGGAAAATTAACTTATTAAATTTAGAATAAGATTTACTAATTAAAATAATTTTTAGGTTAGAGTTATTTTTAGATTAAAATTACTTTTTACAATTTGCATTAGATTAAAATTAGTCAAGAATTAAGGTCATGTTTGGTACATAGGATGATGGATAGGATAGGATAATTATCATCCTATTTTATGTTTGTTGCACACATTATGAGGAGGATTGGATTGCAAAGAGGATTAGTCATCCTCTTAGTATAGGATGATTCAATCCTTTCCAAAAGGTAAGGATTATTTCTAATCCCATGGGATTAGAAATAAATACTAATATTTTATTCAATTCATTCTTAAAATTTGTATTTAAAAATTAACTTAAACATTTAATAAAATAATAATGATATTTGTTCAATTAATTAATTAATCCAAATTTTTTCTTTCTTTTAATTTTTAAATCCTTTTTTAATAAATAAATTCTCAAACAAAAAAATTATTATAAAATATATTTTTAACTAGTTTTCTTTTACATTTAAATTTTTATTTTTTCATTCGTAATTTTTTTCTTTTTTACTTTCAAAAAAATAAAGAAAAATAACTATTGACTATAAAATTATTAGAAATTATATTTTTTTAATTTATAAAATTTAAATTATTAAATTTAACTTGTATTTTTCCTTTTTCTTTTGTTTTCTATATTTTCTTCTAATTGAAAAAAAAAAGACAAGAAGATAAAGAAACCATAAAAGTAAAGCAAAATATTTAAGAATGGTCTTTTGAAAAAATTAATATAATTTAAAAAAATAAACTTATTTCCTAGAAAAACTCAATTTTTTAAAAATGAATATATTTATTTTAAAAAATATATTTCAAATTTAAATCATATAAAAGAAATAAAAACAAAAAGAAAAGAAAAGAAAAAAAGTGAAAAAGCATAGAGAATTTAACAAAATAAATTTTTTGAAAATGTAATATAAATTTTTAGGAGTAATTTTTTATTAAAAAATCATCTAATAAATTCGAATTTTAATTTTAATATTATAAATAATATCTAAATTTAAATTTTTTTATTTATATTTATAACAAAAAATTTATAAATTTAAATTATATTACTTTAAAAAAGAGTACTAAAAAAATATTTTATATTACTTTTAATTTTACACATAGAAACTACGGTGAAAAATATAAAAAGTCATCATATCCTATTCTTAATTATTGTATACACCAAACATAAGATAGGATAATATAATATAATTTTATCCTATTCATAATTTTATATTATCTTATCATATCCTCGTCCTATGCATCAAACATAACCTAAATAGATAAAATAAGAATAAAAAGAAAAGATAAATATTAACTAAGAAAACCAAGTTGTACGAGGACTCTGGTTATCGGTCAATAAAAGGACCTCAAGCCGGCATTCAAAGGGGGGGGGGGGGGGGGGGGGGGGGGGGGGGTGGGGTGCAAAAAAATTTCACCGCCAAGCATGTTCTCCATACCATCCCAGCCACTCTTCCCCTGCACTGTCTTCTTCAACACCAAAGAACCAAAGCCCATCATCTTCATGCTTTAACACAGCCGACTCACCTTTACCTTGCAAGAAAAACTGATTCATCTTGCCGCCCTTTCGCACTATCGTTCTGTCATCATCTTCTTGCCACAGCTCGCCCAAACCAGCCAACTCCCTTGCACCCGCTAGCCTCTGTTTCTGTTTCTATCGTTGCCTAGCTCTTCATCATTAACCAATGTCTTCAAACTTCTGCCATCTCCATTTATCAATGCTACCACCAGCCACGGTTTCCGCTACCGTTCCTCTCCTCTGCAATCTTGCGAGTTGCGCTGTTCCATCGTACCTTGCTCATCGTTCATGCACCAGGCGAAGTCCCATTATTAGAACAGCTGTTGTAGTCTCTTCCCTGCTTTCTGCTCGCTACAACCGTCATCACCGCATCGCCCCTGTCCTGCCTTGGGCATTCACCATCTAATATTTTGATAGACCAAATATCCACCTCTTGCCAAAACAGCCCCTGCATCTTGCCGCGCGCCAATGTCCTACGCATCTTACCGCGTGCCATCATCCTTGCTTCATCGTCGCTGCTAACAGCACCATTGCCCCTGTCGTGCACTACCTGAACGAAGGTAGCTGCCCTGTTCTGCGAGATTATCGCTACGGCCCTGCAACCTACGGAGCCTCTACTACACTGCTGCGGTTTTTTTTTTTTTCCTCGCGCGCCCCTGCTTCTGCCGCTTCGTTCTGTTTCTGTTGCATCTTTCCGCACCAGCCTGCAAACTGCCATTGCTCCCTATCTTGCTGCTCTTGATTGCACTTCATCATCACCACCATCAACACCGTGGCTTCTTGCACTGCTGTAAGGAGGTTGCTGCCATAGTCAGGGGCGGAGCCCCTTGGGGACCAGTGGGCCTCACTTGTCCAAATAAAAAAAATAATTTAAGTATAAATTTATATACACAATATTTTATATTTTATTATTTTATTTGTTTTTTATTTGATGAATTGATTTTATTAAAGAATGTTTGAAATTAAGAAAAAAAACAAAATGTATTCGTTAATTTATTTGTTATTGACATTAGCATTGTTCACATCGATTGTCATTATCACAGTAAATAAAGCGTTTTTCACAATGAATATATTGAACACTCTGAATGACTAAATGATAGATTAATTATGTACCTTAAAAAATGTGTTCCAAAATACTAATAACGAAACTATTGTACATTATTTTTAAAATATAAAATTATGTCAAACACAACGAAAAAACTTTTAACAATTATGATTAAATACATTAAACGAAACCCCACTAAACAAATTTTCTAGCTCCCTTCCCTGGCCATAGTGAAGGCATTTGCCATTGTTCTTTGTAGTCTCTTACAAAGAGAGTGTAACGCGGAGAAGGGCTGTGAAAAAGAAGGAATGGCTTAACAGCTTTTGAAGGAGAAAGAACAAAAAGAAGAGTGTCCTGACCCGCTCAACAAGGAAAATTTCCCTTTTCTTGTTTTTTAATTATTATTTTGTTTAAGTAATTAAGTAGTTAATTAAATTGTTAATGTAATAGTTAGGTTAATTAATTATTAATATAAGGTGTGATTTGATTATAAAATTAATAGCTTAGATAGTTAAGGAAGGTCAATGTGTAACAATAGCTTAACTGATTAATTGGCATATTAAAATTAACGGAACATAAATAATTAAACAATTTTGTATAGAAATTTTGCATGAAATTTTGTATGAAAACCTTAGTATGAAAATTATATATGTGACTATTAATGTTTGTTTTAGGATTAGGACATGTTAATGTTTTGTCAAATGTATAGTAATTTATTTTGTATAAGTTAAAGTCATGATTCTTTTAGATGAAATTTCTTAAGATTAAAATATAAATCAAATAAAATTATAAAAAAATAAAATAAAATTATAATAAAAGCTAAATAGAAGATGAATTATTCTGACATTGAAATTCTAAAAAGATTACACTTGAGTAGTACTTTTAGATATCTTAATGTGAGTAAAATCTTTTTAAGTCTAACCAGCTTGAAGGAAGATTTGAGAGGATATTTTCAATATTTAATAATACATCATAAAAATTAAAATTAATACGATTAATAAAATAAAATAAAAAATAGAATATAATAATTCAAAATTAAATAATTAAAAATCATGAAAGAATTAGAAATAAATAGAAATAAAATAATTACTTAGAAAAATGTGAATTAATTTAATGAAGGAATTAAAAGGGGAACTACGCTTGAGTAGTTTTCTTTAAAATTTCTAAGTAAAGATATTTCTTTCAAGGTTTGACCAGCTTAATGAAAGTCATGATGAAATTTTCAATATTAAATAATTCATATTTATTTAAGAAATATAATAAAAATAACTATGGAATAAAAAGAAATTATAAATAGTTAAATAATTAATTTAAAAATAGAAAATAGAAAAATAACAAATAATTGATATAAGTTGGGTAGGAGTCAAGATAAGTATTTCATTCTATAATTAAATCATCCGATGACGAAGTCTTTTGAAGAAAAGCGATTGGTCCTACTTGTATACTCTTGAGGTGAGAAGAATTTCTAAGTTCTCTAACCAACTTCATGGAGAAGACTTAGAAGATTTTTCAATATTTAATCATATCGAAATTAAAGCAAATAAAAAAAAGGCAAAAGTATAATAACGTTAAACTATTTGATACTACTTTAGAATGGATGTTGTGGAAGTGCTAATTCTTTTTTACACGTAACCATACTTCCAAACCTAAGATCCTTTGAACGTAGACTAAGTCTTATATTTAGAGAAGAATTGGTAACCAATCACACTTAGGTTAAAATGGTTGGTGGCAACTTATTGAATTTAAATCTAGCGAGTTAAGATCTAGGACTTAACACATTAAGACAAGCATTAATAGCAATTGTCTTTTGCGTAGCCTGCAAACAAGTAAAACAACTTACTAAACTTACAAGACATTCACGTGAACGTGAAATAGAAAATTTAAAACTTGCACTCATTACTTCTAAAAAAGCCATGTTTGTTAAGAAGAGCAATCTGGATAGCACAATCATGTCTATTATTGATAGCTCCATGTGTAGTTTCCTCCTATCTTTCATGAGGAGCTTGAATATATTCACTCGACCTGATTTTGCCCGTGTGATTTTTAGTTCCTGATGTTCACCGGAATCGATCATTAATGATTTACTAACGACAAACTTACTCCTCCTAATGAGCATGACAAGAGTACGAGCTTAAGTGTTTTTTGTAACCACTCCTTTTGTCACGATCCGAAGGTTATGACAAGCTATCAAAGCTTATGGGTGCGCAAAAAATTTTGGGCAAATTTTTTTCTCCCTTTTTTTTTACTTAACAAGTTTGTCTAAATGTGGATAGTGTTAATTCGAAGTTGTTAACTTCCTGTCTTATTTAGAGCTATTTGCTCAATGCCTTGGCCTAGTACCTGTAAAGACAACATATTCTCTTTACAACCCTAAATATCCACAATTAACTCATCCCATAGATATCATTCAGTTGACATTCATATCAACATCATTGTCATGCATATTTTATGATTTCATTGATATTTTACTCAATTCCATTCCACTAGAAACAAATCACATCAGGAAACATCAAAATATTATAAAACATTTCTATTTTCTCAGTTTACATCTCGACCTATAATACTGAATCGAAAACAACTTGAAATAGTAGTTAAGTACAAAAAGAAGTTATACCAAAAAGAACCAAGGAAGTCTCCTCGAAGAGTTGGGATGATATTTCAGGCCTTGATGAATTTCGGATGAATCCGAAATACTTTCCAACTCAATACTCAGTCTGTAAAAAAGATTAAACAACGTTTAATGAGCGAAAGCTTAGTAAGTCATTTATATAAGTGAAGAATTAAGCTTATATTGTTCTAATGCAATGTATAAATCTGCAAATATAAGTTCTCAGCACCTATATATTTTTGGACATTTCATCATAGAAGCTAAACATATCCAATTTCTATACCCTTGTATCTCAGCATGGCTTACAGTAATGCAAAATGTAAAGTTATGTCATGGTTTAGTATGAAAACACGTGTAGTTCAACTATGCAAGCGTTTACAGTACCAAAACATATCATGCATGGTATACCAACATTTAAAAAGCTTAAGCAGTATAAAAATCATGTCACATATACTAAAATAGAAGTGTACAAAGCTTGTCTAATCTTAAAGCATATCACAATTACTATAAACCATGTTCATGTTCATGTTCAAATCTCAAATTACATTCACGATCATTTAAAAGGAACCATATCATGTTCATGTGTCTTATAAAATTATATAAATTCTCATGTCATATAGAATCCATATCTTGACTAGAGCTCAATACTCAATGAGACCATACTCTAGACAATACACAACCTTTGACAAAAGATTAGGGAAAGGTTCCCACAATCATCAATTTATCATATATATTCCATTCATTAATGAACTAGGTCTCCTATAGGACTTAACAATATACCAGGTCTCCTACAAAGCTCAACAACATATTAATACAAAGTATATTCTGTTTGTTAACATATTAGGTCTCCTGCAAGGCTCAACAATATACGAAGTCTCCTGCAGGACTCAATAACATATCAATACAAGGCATAGTTATCAGAATCGTACGATACGCGATACGTATCGTACGATTCGGTTCGATTCAGTATAAATTCGATACGTATCTATACAAAGAATCGGTTTTATCATGAATCGGTAGCGTATCTATCGATACACAAATGAATCAATACGTATCGTACGATACACCGATTCACTTCGATACGCTTTAGAGTAACAATGGGCCAAGCCCAAAAAAATCTAATTTGGCCCAATTAACTAAAAAAGCAATTTTAATAGTTTTTTAACCTAAAAAACACTTAAAAACATATTTTCTATATAATTTAAATTTGAAATATTGAAAAAAAAACTTTTAGTTAGAAAATTAAAAATAAAAAATATATAAAAATATTATTTAAAAATATATACTATTAATGAAGATGTTAAGTGTTTGAAAAAAATCATACTTTTTTATTTTTATCATATACTTACTTAATCCTATTAATATGTATAATATTTTTAATATTTTATTTATCTTACATGTGTATATATTATTTATAATTAATTTTAAAATTATTTACCGTATCTTACGATACGATACGATACTCGATACTCGATCCTTAAAAATAAAATTTTGATTCACGATACGTATCTCGATTTAATAACTATAATACAATGTATATTCTACTTGTTAAGGACTAGTTCTCCTGCAGAGCTTCAAAATATACCAAGTCTCCTGCAGGGCTCTAACATATCAATTCAAGGTATATTCCTTTTGTTAAAAGACTAGGTCTCCTACAGGGCTCAACAATATACCAGGTCTCCTGCTGGGCTCAATAACATATCAATACAAGGTATATTCCATTTGTTAACGAACTAGGTCTCCTGCAGGGCTCAGATTTTGCACTGGGTCTCCTACAGGGCTCAAATATATGCTTGGTCTCCCATAGGGCTTCATTTATGGCCATAGGCTTCTTCATCGATTCCCACTAGGCAATCGAGGTCCCGGTGATAAACATGATTGTTGTCGAACAAACTCTCATATATATATATATATATATATATATATATGTATACACACACACACACACACATATAAAAGCATTTTACGCCTCATGGGTAGAGTAGATAGGGTGAGGTGCCTGTTGTCTCTAAAAACATTTACTTACATAGTCAAAAACTCACATGTACTAGGAACACAGATCATATCATGCTTTCCTATTTAAAATCATTTATTCACATGCATTATGTATATGCCCTTTCATTTATAAATCATTTTAATGAATTCAAAGTTCCATTCATTTCAAAAATTCTAAAACCTGCACTTTTGAAACTCAAGCATAGTTTCCAAGACAATCGTGGTTTAGGACGTGTATGCTTTTAGCCAATGCATAAACATGAGTTCGAAGCAAAATGATACGATGGCCATTGATATGCCATTATGACCATCCTTTTGTTATCTTGCACAAACCACAAGCATGGCATCAAACATAAAACCAAATGCCACTATAAACTAGCTATCCATATCAAATCCATCGAATAACCCATTATTCCAATTCACCACCTGCACCACATGAGCTATTATGCCCTTATTTGGCAGTAGGATCACAAAGCTGTTTTAAACGGCTTCGATATATATACATGCATTCTTAACCCAAGGTGTCATTTTCACATACCCACACTCATGCTATGAGTACCTTTCTACAAATGATTGTAATTAAAATACCTTGGGTATCAAACAATGTGCCTAATATAGTTTTCTCATAGCTATCTCAGTTCAATTCAAGCCATAACGCTTGTTTCGCATTATCACACAGCAAGTATACATATCCTACTATACATAAATGTAAAGATCAATCCTCATCAATCACTGTTAAATTGATTCCTCAATTACATCCATTCGTAACTAGCCATGTTGTACCCGTATATACTCGATTCAATATTCACTATCACTACAACTAATCATGCTTAATCCACATTCATTAACAATATCACAACAATATCCAGAAACTCAATATAGCAATATATATCCTCATTTTTGCGTCATTATATTAAGCTTCACAACCATAATCATTTTATCATTTACCACATTCCATATATGCCAACTACGACAAATCACCAATACTTATGTAAGTCACAATCATATTTCATACATACAGTATAATACTAAGTTTACATTATATACACGTCTTACCGACTCCTAAAATGAGTGCGCGTACGCCGAACTTAGCCAAACCCCTCGTTTGTCACCTTAGTTTCACGCGATTATTCTTACATTGAGACACTAGCCAATCACCCTAACTTTCCTCCTTTTTATCTTTCTCTATTTCCCTTTCTTCGTTTCCTCCTTGCTCTGGACAATAGTAGTCAAGATTGGTTGCTATGTTTCCAGCCCCCGTTTTAGGCCTCAAAAGCTTCCCCGTTCAGTAGCCTAAACCCTTGACAATAGCCTTTTTCAGTCAGCCCCAAAACAATCTTAAAATCCAGCCTACATAGTCCTTAAGCACCCTGACTTTTGCCCTGTTTAAATTCTGAAATAGCCCCGTTTAGCACCTAAACCCCCTATTTTGAACCCTGTTCCATGCTAGTTTAGTAGCCCAAAACAGCCCCAAAACAGGTGACCTATACCCTGTTTCCAATTTCACCTCCTCCCTTGCTTCTTGGCTCTGTTTCAGCACTAAATCAACTTCCAAGAACAGCCCTTGTTCAGCAGCCAACAACCCTCAACACAGCCACCTATCCTTATCTCATTCAGCCCGTGAATTACCCCTGAAATCCCCTTGTTACAATAGCCAAAAATAGCCCCTTACTCCTTTGTTCGGCCTCTTTAAACATTCTTTAAATCAAGCATTTCTTCAGCCCTCAACAGCAAGCTTTTAGCTCCTAAAACGTTCCTGCTTTAGCCCATTTTAGTGCTCATCCCGACCCCTGTTTTCGGCATATCAAACTTGTCCAACTCTTCCCTTATTCCAGCACCCAAATGCCAAGGCCCTCCTCGGTTTAGCCCCCTTCCATCTCACCTCATTAGCCCTGTCCGAAACCCAAAAGAAAACACCAGCACCTCGCCGGTTCTCCCCCTCTCTCCGTTTTGGTTCTTTCCCTTTTTCGTGGTCTGCACTGACGTTGTTGCCTTACAGATGGCAGCAGCTCTTCCTCCACTCCTTCCTCGCGGGCTTTCTCTCTTCACCGAGTCCTATGCCTTCATTCCTTTCCTCTCCAATTCTCTTTTCTTTTTCTATCCCTCATGGCCCTTTTCCCTCTCAAATCCTCCCCCTTTATTTTCAACATCAGAAAAATGGGATTTGGTAGATCAAATTCTCACCTGATCCCAGTTAAGTCTTGTCTTCCAATTTTTTTAAATATATATATTTTATTCTTTATATATTTATATATACACATTTATATATGGATTATTATCCTATTCACTGTGAGTGAAGTTTTTTAACTCCACAAGTAAGGTTAGGAAGATAACATGTGTTCTTTAAAAATATTAAGAAAATAAAAAATAAATAAAATGAGACACATGTCATCATCCTAACCCCACTTGTGGAGTTAAAAAAACTCCATTGGCAGTGTATAGGATAATTTTGCTTTATATATATATATATATTAATAATACTAGTATGTGCCCCCGACTATGCCAAGGATTAATTTTTTAATTTTTATTCTTATAAAATATAATTATTTAATTCATAATGAAAATTTAGATTTAAATTTTTTTGAATAAAAATATTATAATAATACATAGATAACATATCTAAATTTTTTCAATTGTTTTAATTAATTTTTTAAAAAATTATTTAAAATTTTTTTAATATAGTTCTTTATTCAAAAAGCTATTGTGTTTTAATTGTTAAATAATTTTTTATTTAATTTATTCCATTTTTATAACATTAACCTTTAATAAAAATTATTAATAATTTGATAAAATATTCTTTGTATAAAATTAAAAATTAAATAGATAAAAAATATAAAATAAGTTAGTAAATATTTAAATTTAGTGTTTAGCTCAAATTTATTAAACCTATTTTGAATAATTTGCTAAAACTTTTCATATGAAAATTACACCTTACCAAAATATGCTATTGCTCTCCATTTGCACAAAATTAGCATACTATTTGTTTAGTTCAAATTTATTAAACTAATTTTTATAATCATTGTCATATTAACTTGTTTTTATATATTTTATATGTAAATCTATCAAAATAATTATTACAAAATATTATTAGTAATCTCATTGATAATAAAATATAAATTCAAAATTAAAATTTGAAATTATAGTAAGAATAATCATAGGCTCAATTTTTTCTTAAAGTATATTATATTAAGAAAAACGTAATTTTTTTATCACTTTTAAGCTCAGTTTGATGTTTTAAAATTCTATTTGGAATTATAAAAAACCTTTAATATTTTTAAGAATAAAAAATTAAATAAACTAATAAAATAACTTTTTAATTTGATATTGTTAAATAAGAAATAACAAATAATAAAAGAATTTACTTTTATATCCTATGACAATTGTCAATCAAAGGACCCAAAAAGATTCTTTTTATATAGTGTTATATATATATATATATATATATATATATATATATATATTATATTAATTATTTTTAATGTCAAAAAAAAAAGGCGCATGCATCAAATTTTATAAGTAAATCAATCAAAATAATTATTACAAAATATTATTAGTAATGTCATTGATAATAAAATATAAATTCAAAATTAAAATATGAAATTATAGTAAGAATAATCATAAACTTAATTTTATTTTAAAGTATATTATATTAAGAAAAACATAATTTTTTTAGTCACTTTTAAGCTCAGTGTGATTTTTTAAAATTCTATTTGGAATTATAAAAAACCTTCAATATTTTTAAAAATAAAAAATTAAATAAACTAATAAAATAATTTTTTTTATTTTGTTATTGCTAAATAAGAAAAAAAACAAATGTAAATGAATTCATTTTTATATCCCATGACAATTGTTAATCAAAAGACCCAAAAGGATTCCTAATATATAGTGTTATAGATAGATATTATTTTTACTGTCAAAATAAAAAATAAAAAAGAAGATAGGTGTCAAAGAATCCCCACAAGAGGATTCTTTACTTTTGTAATGTCAAAATAAACAAAAAAGAAGACAGGTGTCAAAGAATCCCCACAAGAAGATTCTTTTTATATATTGTATAGATAAATAAATATAAAAAAATATATAAAAGTATGAAATAAAAAAGAAAAAGAGAGATGCATGTCAAACCCATATTAATGGGATTCTTTTATCAAAATATAAAAATTAAAAAATATGATATAAAAATTAAAAAAATAATATAAAAATATAAAAGTATGAAAATAAAAAAGAAAAAATGGATAAATGTCAAACCCATATTAATGGGATTCTTTTTATTAGTAGTTATAAAATATATAATATAAAAATTAAAAAAATTAAAAAATATAATATAAAAATTAAAAAAATATAAAAATAAAAAAAGAATTCAAAGTTAAACCCATATTAATGAGATTCTTTTTATTAGTGGTTATATATTATAGATTTTTTCTTTTTTTGTA